>CM043723.1:26350443-26627496 GCA_023969325.1 Oryzias curvinotus
ACCAGAACGATAGATGCTCAATCTACCACACCAACAAACCAAGGTAGGCTGTGCAAAGAGGTGCTTGAACAATCCACCAGCACATAACTGCAGGATGTAGATGCTGGCAGGTGAAAGCTACATGGAGCGCCACAATCAAGTGGCTGGAATAATCTCCGAAGATGTCTGCAGAATATGGAGGACTGGAACCCCACGGTCAAAATAGAAAGACCCCCCGAAGGTGGTCGAGAATAAAAGGCAAAGATCCTGTGGGACTTCCAGATCCAGACTGATAGGATGGTAATGGCAAACTCTTCCGTCTACTTGTCCGGTCCGCCACTCCGGTGGGGTGGGGTGGGAGTGGGGTGGTGTGGTGAGCGCTGCGTGTGCGCCGCTAGTGTTGGGTGGGCTCAACTTCGCCCATTGTGTGGGGTGTCCCGGCGTCGGGCAAATCTGGGCCGCGCTGGTGAGTAGCTGTGTGCGCTCTGCGCCAACACGCTGCTTTCTCTGACAGATCTACTGTCTATCCTTTTGCATCTGTTTGCTGTCGTCACCCCATCTTCCTGTATCCCTCTGTGCACCTGGAGCGACTTATGTATCTCACCATGCCTGGTGGCGCTGGGACGACTGTTGTTGGTGGGGGCTTTGTGCGTTCTGCTGCGACACGACAGACACGTCGCTGCAGCGTCATGCTTCTTGTGAAGGCCATGAGACGGGGGGGGGTGTGGTACAGTGCCGGTGCGTGTCCTGTGCGTCAGCACGTGCGATCGGGCAGGATTACCCCCAGCTTGAGAGTGGCACAACATGACACCTGGAAAGATCTCAGACCTCAGTCAGAAAGCGGCATTGTCTAGCGAAACAGCAAGGATACTGCGCAGAAAACCCTCAGCTCTCTTTTAATATTTAGTAAACCCCAAAGTTGGGTTTAAGTTTTTCAGACCTAAAGTATTTATAGTTTATAAATATTATAATAGTAAATGTAGTTATATCCAGTTTTGATGCTGTCAATACAAAGTCACATCCATTTGTCTTATGGAAATCTCATCCAACATTGTTTAGGTGATGTTACAAATCCATACAGTCAAAGAAAGAGGCTAAAATATGAAACTTTGTCTTAAAAAAGACTGATGATTTCATATTCAGGTTCTTTGAAATAGCCTCTGCTTTGGGCAGTCATTTACTTTGGCATCCCTCCCCTCTCCTCTCCCTCCTCCCTTGTCTCGTCCTTCCAGTCTCTCTCCTCCTGATGTAGGAGCAAAATCCATTAAAGCTCCTGCCTCCGTCCTCTTTCTCACTACATAGCCTGCTGATTTTCTTTTTTCCCGATGAGTCCTTTTTTAGATCTCCACAGCGCAATTTGCTAACAGAGTTAACTGGGTATTCCCTGAATTAGCAGCAGTCGTGGTACTGGTTGGATCTGCAGAATGTGACATATGTGATTTTCCCCTCCATACTTGCATTTCTATTTGTATTTTTATTGCAGTTTAGATTGGAAACCTGTTGCATCTATTGAAGGCTGACCATAGCAAGACATCCTTCATTTTGCCTCTACAACAGAAGACCATCGTGTTGATTTTCTTCTTCACAATTCCTTTTTTTTTTTCCTCAGTCGAATTCTTTGCACGTCTTTTTTTAATGTGCACATCTCTATTGTGATTTAATGTTCCTCTGGAACTGTAGAAGGTAATACAAAAAAGCTTGTCTCATCACTAAAATTCCATATTCGTTTACGGTTACCACTTGTTTGGCTTTTTGTGCACATAGTAAAAACATATTTTAAATGAAACTGTTTTACGTAGTTTGTGTTAACGTCTGTAGCATCGTCTTGTAGGGCTTTCTGACAAGTATGATGCATAAATAATTGCATAGTTCTCTTCTTGGCGAATTTTCTTCAAGCTATATCCGCTGCGCAGCTGCAATTTAAAAATTACTAATTATCTAATCATTTTATTTCAAGGTTGCCATCCTAAAAGTGTAGAATTTCTTCTTTTCTTCTAATTTGCAATGTCTTCTGTATTTCCATAAATCCTCTGTGAACATGGCTGCTGTAAGGATCTTCATCACTACTGCTCATTGTAAACTATGCCAAAGGTGAGTCAAGCGGTTTGCCAAGCCGCCATGGCAACCAAAGTTGGGGCTTCGTGACAACATCCACCCTTTCCCGAAAGGTTTTCAAGTTTCCTGATTTCCCTAATATTGAAAGAGAGTTCATATGGTGAATACATAATTAATAACTGCATTGCACAACCAAAAAGAAACTTGCATGTTAGCAACAAGACACATAAACACATAAAGTACAATCATGTAACTTTAAAAGCAAGGTAAACAGATGTTTTTCTTATGAGAAGGCTTAAAAGCCTCTAACAGACAGGAAAATCTTTTTGGTAAACTAGAAACCTGATTTTTTTGTTGAGAAGTTCTACTTTTGTTTGTCACGTTGGGAGACGTCTGCAAGTAAAATGGTTTGTGTTGAGAAATGTGACTAAAAAACTAATTGGAGCAATTAATGCAAATAAAAAAGCATGCTTTCCTGGTATGTAAGTTATCTGTGATCTAAAAAAGGCAACATAATTGAAAACCCAAATCGGGATAAAATACCATTTAATCAATATGTCTCGTGTTTTATCAACACAGAACATACATATACATGCAAGGCTTACACTACGAAATCTCCTGCTATCAGGACTAAAATAATTAGTATAGGGGGGCTTTCTACCACTGTAGCTCCTCTTTTTTATCTTCTTTAACCTTACTTTACAATTTCTTCCTGGATTAAATTCTCTTAACAACTGTTTGTTTGAGGAAAGTCTTGATAGTCCATATTTTTAGTTCCATTTCTTTTACAGATCTGATTTTGTTTTAATTTTATTAGAAATAGTTCCACACATGAACCTAAAAATGTCAAAAAAAATAATTTGTGAGCTGTAAATGGTCATTTCTTGCTACAGAAATAAAAAATTGATGTCAAACCTTTATGAGTTTTATAACAAAAGATCAACACGAACAACAAACAAATGTGTAACATCCTAATCAAAGACAAGACAAGTCCAAACAATAAGAATCTTTCTAAAAAAAATTTCTGAGCTAATTTTTAAATTTCCAAGGATTTATTCAACCAGTAGTGGCTGGTTGTTACCCTATTTATTTATTCTATTTATTTTAAAACACTCATGTTAATGAAAAGAAAGAAACACACAGACAGTGCAAAACATTTCACTTCCACAATCAACCCTTCACCTATATATATTTACAATGCATATATATGTATGATCTAGATAATATATAGATATATATATATATTATTGATATACATTATTACTATTATATATATATATATACACATATATACATACATACATACAGTATATATATATATACTGTAGAAAGGAATCTTCCGCTTTTTAGATCTTTCCATCCGTGCGTGTTCTGAGTCGAGCAGTGGTGGAAGCAAACCAGGATTCAACTCGGATTAAAAATATCACATAAGTTTATTGCCCTAACAATAGTTCTAAAACAGATTACAACACATGTTCACAGATATCCTGGTATTCTCAAGAAAAAGCCTCCAGACGCACAAGTTACATGCGAATTACTCATAGTGTACCTGAGAACACAAAGTCCATTCAAACAGTCTTTTATTTACATGATTTGACCTCCTCCCGTGCTGGAACGTCATGGCGGCGGAATCTCCTCCTCCCTGGATCCCTCGATTGGCATCTGTACCCCTCCCGTGCTTTCCCCACCAGCCTATAGATGAGGTTTTGCCAACTTCATATCCGCCATCCGGGAGTGGGGGGCCCTTCACTGCGCACACAATCCATGATCAAGGAGCCTCCTCTGTGTCCAAAGTAATCACACACGTCCAAACGATACTCCACCACCAGCACGAGGATAGATTGTCAGTTTCCTCTCCACATGAGAACACGAATCTGAAAACCTCCCATGGGAAAACCGTTCAAACTCAGATGGTAGAGATGTGTCCCATGACATTTTATTGCTCTTCTCTGGAAACTCCTAGATTTGCACAAACAATCCTAGTTGCTGCTGCAACTATAAGCATAAGTGAAGGTCCACTGTAGACTAAGTCCTGATGATTCAAATGAGTTCACTTTCACACTAAGCACCATACTGCAACATAATAAGAATAAGATAATAAAAACATACATTTTCTACAATACACCGCATATATATATATATATATATATATATATATATATATATATATATATATCTAATATATATTATATAATATATATAATATATATATATAGCCATCGGTAGGAACTTCTTGATATCAGCCACTTCAGTTATGGTCCGGTGGTACATCCATGCAGGGTTTGTCCTCCCATGAGGATCTGTCCTCCAGCACTTATCCTCTGCCTCTCCATGCCTGAGACATCACTGAGCACACTGTCAGTTGGGGCCTTGAGCTTGATGTATTCATGCATCTTGGCGTTTCATCCTGGATAGTGGCTTCTAGCTCACTAGTCCTCGGCCTCCTTCTTGCGGCTAGCATACAGTCTCAGAGTGCTGGATTTGGGATGGAACCCTCCATGCATGGTGAGGAGCTTTCGTGTTTAACATCCATGGTCTGTATCTCTTCTTTGGCATCTCTATTATCCTGCAGGGTATCTGATAACTGGCAGTGCATAGCTGTTTTGCTCAGGGCTTGTTCATGAGCAGCCAGGATGAGTGCTTCAGTGCTGTCCTGTAGGCCAGCCCTCTCTAGCCATTGGTAGGACTTCTTGATATCAGCCACTAGGAATGGGTACCGTGCCCCGGTATTGAACCAGCCCTGGGGCCACATTCTTCAAGACCGCAGTATCGTTAAGATCTGACCTGAACGGTTCTGCTATCGGTACTGGAGAAGTTACTTTTTTTGGTGCACTTGGAGCAAACAACAAACAGGTAGAGGAGCCGGGCTTAGATTCAACGTTTATGATTCCAGACCCGCGACAAACTTATCAGCTGCTTCCTAATACTTAATAATAATTAATAACTAATTATAGTTGTCATCCGTAAAATTAATATAATTTATTGGGTTTACTGGATTTAAAGAAAAATAAATAGAAAGGACTCTGCATCAAAGTGAATTTATTTACATCATTTCACTTAACTTAACTTAACTTAACTTAACATGACTTAACTCTGGTGTTTGATAGACAGAAAAGTCTATTCAAGGTTGTGTAAAATGGGCAAAAGATCAAAGGAAACATCATGCTCATAAAGAATAAAAACAAATTAAATAAATATCCTGTCTGGAACATTCTCATGTATAAAGTAAAATGTTTTGTTAAAAAAAAACAATGTTGTTGTATTATGAGGAAATAAAACACTTTATGTTCTTAAATTGTTATTTATTTATTTTTCGTCCTCAAAAAGTATCGATAAGAGTACCGTTAAAATACCGGATCGATAAGCAGTATCAATAAGAGTAGTAGTACTGTTAAAACCTTAAAGATAAACATCCCTGTCAGTCACTTCAGTTATGGTCCGGTGGTACATCCCATGCAGGGGTTTGTCCTCCCATGAGGATCTGTCCTCCAGCACTGTATCCTCTGCTCTCCATTGCCTGAGACATTCACTGAGCACACTGTCAGTTGGGGCCTTGAGCTTGATGTATTCATGCATCTTGGATGTTTCATCCTGGATAGTGGCTTCTGCGCTCACTAGTCCTCGGCCTCCTTCCTTGCGGCTAGCATTCAGTCTCAGGGTGCTGGATTTGGGATGGAACCCTCCATGCATGGTGAGGAGCTTTCGTGTCTTAACATCCATGGTCTGTACCTCTTTCTTTGGCTATCCTGTTATTCCTGCAGGGTATCTGATAACTGGCAGTGCGTAGCTGTTTATTGCCCGGGTCTTGTTCTTGCCATTGAGCTGGCTTCTCAGGACTTGCCTTACCCGTTGGAGGTATTTAGCTGTTGCAGCTTTCCTTGTTGCCTGCTCCAGGTTGCCATTTCCATGAAGGTAAAATTGTGTCTAAATGGACGAGCTTGTAAATCTGATGTAAGAACTTGTAAAATAGAATGTGAAGACTTGTGCATCAAAAATCTGCATCTGTGTGTAAAAATCTTCTGCTGTGAACTGACAAATTCCGATTTGCGTGTGTTTGGAGTTACAACTTCAAATCTGTGATTACAATTGCTCAAATGTGCTTCTGCGTGTGCTCGAATCTACTGGCACAAATCACAAGTGCACTACAACTGCGCTCTGAATTCTGACACATTCCTTGCGAGAAACTTGTGTCAAAACTGATCTGTGTCCGAAAATGGACCTAGGGGGGAGGGAGGGTTAGAGGAGGCGGAGTCAGCCTACCTTGCCTCTCTTTGTCACCACCCGGCTGCATTTCTCGAGCCCAAATGACATCCCAATGTCAGTACTGTAGATCCTGGTGGTTTGGATCAGGAAGTCAATGTCACATTCGCTCTTAGCATATAGCTTGATGTCATCCATGTAGAGGAGGTGACTCATGTTGGCCCTATTTCTGAGTCAATATCCATAGCCAGTTTTGTTTATTATTTGGCTGACGGTGTTAAGACCTATGCAGAACAGCATTGGGGACAGAGCATCACCTTGGTATATCCCATATTTGATAGACACTTGTGCAAGTGTCTATCAGTGCAATCAAATAGACCTATACCACTAAAAAATCAGAAGTCAGAAGTCAGAAGTCAAAGCTCTGTCTCCCCCTCTGGTCACCGGCGAGAGATTCTCCAGAGTACTCAAGACACTTCATCTCTCAGCAACCCCAGCGTTCACTTCCTGGATGCTTCACACCTGACTCATTCACCCAATCAACCACAGCATCAGTCCTTTCCTTCTTTTTTTTTTTTGTTCTTTTTTTTTTGTTCAGATCGATCTGGTTGGATTGTAGGAATAGAAATCGATTAATCGATTCATTGTTACACCCCTAGCTTTTACTCAGCTAAATAAGGCTGAAGTGAGTGTGTTTAAAATGCTCCCACTCTGACTCCATTCATTTTTCCTTGTGTGTGGATTTGATTGTTCTTACTGGTAAGTAAAAAAAAAAAAGTGGCGGGGGGGCGGGGGTCCACAAAACTAATCTGGCAGGTCCATTTGAGAAAAAAAGAAGGAATGAAAATATGCAGAAGACAGTGACTGACTTATGAAAGCAGTGTTTGGCTGTGTTAACACAGACATGAATGAAAGCGGAAAGCGGTCATAAAAGAAATATGTTTGTGTGTTTTTGCAGAAATAGGAGATTATCCATAAAATTCTGCATGCATTAGAAAAATGATATTTGTGTGTCTTTGCCTCAATTAATGTGAATTCAGGTGCAGAGATGGCTGCATGAGACTAGCTAAATTAATAGCTTCTTTTGTTAATACATTAATATTGATTTGTTTTCTTCATTTTAAAAGGTTTATTGAATCCGAAAATGTGATGCCAGCTTGTTTGCTTTTAGATTAGCATAAAGCTGTTCCCCACCATGATGCTTTTGGCTGTGGTGAAAATTGTCCTTGGTTGATGTAATTGCTTCAAATCACAAATATTATAATTGCTAAACACCCCTGATCTTTGTCCTTTTTTAAAAAGAAAAAAGAATTTTTGTAAATTACCAGTATATATTTAGTGTTTATCACTGTTATACTGAGGTAGACACTGCAATGTGATTTTAACTCTCCTGTTGTCATCATAGTCGTTTTACACCCCACATCATACCACGGTCAAGTGAGCCGACATCTGCGGAAGTGCGGTCTCGCCAGCCGTCACTGACTTCTTGCATGCGCGTTTACATCATTTTTTACGGTACAGACGCCCTGCGAGCTGGAAAGACGGTATAAAGCACTAATGTCACTGTTACCCATGATCAAATAACATGTACTGTGCTCTGAAATAAATGAGAGATATTGCAAGCCCTATATTGTTATTTGATGTACAAATGTATTCATTTGGATTGCATGTCTGTTCATTCCATAATAAACTACCAGAAATAACGTGTTTTGTCTGAAATATAATCTATCAGACAGATTCTAAAAATGAGATTTACCACTGACAAGAGTGTTTGGTGGCTTGTTGATCATGACATGAAATGGAATCAAACACAAATGAAGAAACTCCACGTAAAATAACATCTGGTCCTGTCAACTCTTTCTAAAGTTGCTTCATTTAAGGTGACGCAAAAATTACACTGGAATATTGTTGGTAATGATGTTCATGATCATTACAGCAAGTTTGAGGAAGATTGACTGGAGAATATTAGAGAAATTAATGTTATAGTTCTCCTAAGCATCCTCCCTTGACAGTTAAAGTAAAACATGTGAACCATCCAAAAGGGCACTTTATCAAAAGGTGACGCAAAAATTACACTGGATTATTGTTGGTGATGATGTTCACTATCATCCCAGCAAGTTTGAAGAAGATTGACTGGAGAAAATTAAAGATATTGACATTATAGTCTAATTCAGCCTCCCTCATACATAGTCAGAGTGTAACATGTAAACCACCTGAAATGCCCCTTTTTTCAAAGGTGACGCAAAACTTTCACTGGATTATTGTTGGTTATAATGTTCACTAACATCACAGCAAGTTTGATGAAAAATGACTGGAGAAAATTAAAGATATTGACACAATAGCACACCTAAGCATCCTGTCTTTATTGTGAAAGTAAACATGTGAACCATCCAAAAGGGCACTTTATCAAAACGTGACGCAAAAATTACACTGGATTTTTGTTGGTGATGATGTTCACTATCATCACAGCAAGTTTGATGAAAAATGACTGAAGAAAATTAAAGATATTGACATTATAGTTCTCCTAAGCATCCTGCCTTGGTTGTTAAAGTAAACATGTGAACGATCCAAAATACCACTTTTGTCAAAGGTGACACAAAAATTACGCTGGATTATTGTTAGTAATGATGTTCACTATCATCTCAGCAAGTTTGAAGAAGATTGACTGGAGAATATTAGAGAAATTAATGTTTTAGTCTAATTAAGGCTTCCTCATAGTCATAACGTGTGAACCATCCAAAATGCCACTTTTTTCAAAGGTGACACAAAACTTTCACTGGATTGTTGTTCGTGATGGTGTTCACTAACATCACAGCAAGCTTGAAGAAAAATGACTGCAAAAAAATACTCCAACCATGTGTTTAACTAATATGGAGGTTTCTAAACATATTATACTATGAATGAGGAGGTCTGAATTGGTCTATTATGTCAATATATTTAATTTTCTCCAGTCATTTTTCATCAAACTTGCTATGATGTTAGTGAACATTATAACCAACAATATTCCAGTGAAAGTTTTGCGTCACCTTTGGAAAGAAGTGGCATTTTGGATGGTTCACGTGTTTTACTTTAACTGTCAAGGCAGGATGCTTAAGAGAACTATAACATTAATTTCTCTAATATTCTCCAGTCAAATTTATTCAAACTTGCTGTGATGTTAGTGAACATCATTACCAACAATAATCCAGTGTAATTTCTGCGTCACCTTTTCATAAAGTGCCCTTTTGGATGGTTCACATGTTTACTTTCACAATAAAGACAGGATGCTTAGGTGTGCTATTGTGTCAATATCTTTAATTTTCTCCAGTCATTTTTCATCAAACTTGCTGTGATGTTAGTGAACATTATAACCAACAATAATCCAGTGAAAGTTTTGCGTCACCTTTGAAAAAAGGGGCATTTTGGATTGTTCACATGTTATACTATGACTATGTATGAGGGAGGCTGAATTAGACTATAATGTCAATATCTTTAATTTTCTCCAGTCAATCTTCTTTAAACTTGCTGGGATGATAGTGAACATCATCACCAACAATAATCCAGTGTAATTTTTGCGTCACCTTTTGATAAAGTGCCCTTTTGGATGGTTCACATGTTTTACTTTAACTGTCAAGGGAGGATGCTCAGGAGAACTATAACATTAATTTCTCTAATATTCTCCAGTCAATCTTCCTCAAACTTGCTGTAATGATCATGAACATCATTACCAACAATATTCCAGTGTAATTTTTGCGTCACCTTAAATGAAGCAACTTTAGAAAGAGTTGACAGGACCAGATGTTATTTTACGTGGAGTTTCTTCATTTGTGTTTGATTCCATTTCATGTCATGCTCAACAAGCCACCAAACACTCTTATCAGTGGTAAATCTCATTTTTAGAATCTGTCTGATAGATTATATTTCAGACAAAACACGTTATTTCTGGTAGTTTATTATGGAATGAACAGACATGCAATCCAAATGAATACATTTGTACATCAAATAACAATTTAAATGGTAAATGGTAAATGGCGTATACTTATATAGCGCTTTCTACCCTCTTACGAAGGCCCAAAGCGCTTTACAGTCACAGTCCCATTCACCCATACACACACACATTCACACACACATTCACACACTGGTGGCGGCTCCGCTGCCGAACACTGGCGCCAACCTCCCACCAGAGGCAAGGTGGGGTTCAGTGTCTTGCCCAAGGACACTTCGACACATGGGTGTGCAAGGCGGGAATCGAACCTGCAATCTTACGATCATGAGTCGACCGCCCTACCACTGCACCACGGCCGCCCAATTTAGGGCTTGCAATAACTCTCATTTATTTCAGAGCACAGTACATGTTATTTGATCATGGGTAACAGTGACATTAGTGCTTTATACCGTCTTTCCAGCTCGCTGGGCGTCTGTACCGTAAAAAATGATGTAAACGCGCATGCAAAAAGTCAGTGACGGCTGGCGAGACCACACTTCCGCAGATGTCGGCTCACTTGACCGCGGTCACATCCTTCTGGTCAAAATGATGTGCCTTCATTAAACCCCTAATGTAGGCAGCTTATTCAATTTTTTAAACACAAATCTTATTTTGTTTGAAGAAGTAACTTGTCATTTATAAAGTGTGTGACTTCATGATTTTCTTCTTTACCAATGATACAGTCAACTGTACTATTTTTTACTGCATAGGTTGTTTTATTATTTTGATAGCTTAATAAAGAATACAGATGTGACCATAAGAACTAAACAACAAAACTCAGTCAACTAATTAGCACTTGTAGGGTAGTATGTAAATCTGCTTTTGCAGATATGTTTCTTACACAGTATGTGTTTCATAGTTCTTTCGCAGGGGAAACTGACATCTCTTCCTCTTACTTGCCCCAGTTGGTGCAGCTGTATCCACAGGTTGTTCAGGAGATCTGGCTTCAGGTTTGTCTACGTCTTGCAGGTCTGGACTCACTGGTGTTAAATTGTTGCAGTCTCGTATAGGTGTGAAAGAGATTAAGTGTCATTGTGGCATGGAAAATTGTGTTTTTTGTACTGATGTTGCACTTTGGTCATTTATTTATTTATTGGGTATTTATTTGGTGAATGGGAGCTTTTCACACTTTGTAAATAATTAGGGTGATTGTTGATGTTCTAAATGCAATTTTGTTGTTCATTAATCACAATGACAAATAAATTAATCTTAAATCTTCCGCTCTCTGCATCTTATAAACTAGCGCCAGCCTCAACCCAGGACCAGTGTACACCTACTAAAGTTAGCAGCCCAAGTAGGCATACAGGTCAGTCTCAACCATCCTTTTCCAGATCAGTTCATATTTGCAAAAAATATTTAAATGAGTCATCTCCAGAATTCTTTTTTTAATTGTTGGTGTGATAAATAAGTAAAATGTTGAGACAATGTCAATAGTATAAGATAGAGCTGGGGTCATCCTCATGACATTTTCTGCCACCATGCTGTGTTTTCCACATGCAGCCAAGCACCAGGTTTTTTTCCAGCTTTTTGAAATGAAAGTCTTTCTTCTATCTTCAAAAATGTCTTCTTCTAAAGAGGATTTATTGTACTGTAGAATGTCTTCCTCCCTATCATCTTCCTCTGATATGACCTCTACTTCCTCTTTGAATCAAAGTTTTCTTGCTGGACATCTGAATAAAAACAGCTCTAGAAACCGTTCCACGCAATAACATTGCTTCCGCACTTGGAGAATTCTGGGTACTGTCATCTGCAGCACCTTCATAATCCAAATAGTATTTACTAATATAAGTTTATTTAATTTTGAAATGATTGGCATAGGTTTTAATGGTGTAGGTTGATTTGGGTAAAAACTTGCCTTAGACGGATTGATCAGGTTGGATTGTTGGAATACAAATCAATTTATTGATTAATCTTTACACCCCTATTAAAACATCTTTTTTTAAAATGTACTAAATTTCAGACAGTTATAGTTACCTCAAACTAAAACATAAAATGTATCCTTAAGGAATATCACTACCAGTAAGATTGAAAAAAATACAAATATAAAAAAAATGTTAAATATTTGCAACACTATACATATAAGTTTTTAGCAGGTTTTTTGTGTTGCAGCTGTTTAGGTTGGATGTCTGCAACTTATTATTTCTTGTGATCACCAAATCACAGAACCCCAAAAAGTAAAACCAAGAAAAGTGTATTATGTAAATGAGTTGTAACTGAAATGTTCCTTCTTGCTAAGGACTTTGCTTATCATAAAAATAGATTACAACTGCAAATTTATTAAAATTAGTGAACATTACCGTTGTATACTACTAATAGGGAGAAAATGATCAGATTTAAAATAAAAAAAAATGTGTATTAATAAAGGAATCAAAGGGTCAAATTTAAAATGTGTTAATACTTTCAGAAATGTCATGGTGGCCTGTCAGACTCCTCCCCCTCCAGCAGCTGCTGCTCATCTCCCTCAGCTGTGATTACTCTTCTCATCAGCCACCTGCTACTTAAGGAGACCCAGCTTCATCATCCTTCACCAGTCCGTTGACCCTGATGGTGCCTAGTCTCCTGAAGCGCTACGTCTGGCCCCTTTGCCTATGCATCAAGTAATCTTGTCTTGTCTTCTGCACTCAGGTTTCATTCCCAAGCCACGAGAGTCACCTGAGTTCACCATCCCGAGCAGCAGCTGACTCAGTCCTCCACCGCTGACATCTTCTGCCCCAGTGAGCCACAGTCTCTGTGCTCACCCTGACTCCTGCCTCGCCACGCAAGTTCAGGGCGTCCTCGCTCCTCAAGACCACCTGCCTCGCCACGCAAGTTCAGAGCGTCCTCGCTCCTCAAGACCACCTGCCTTGCCACGCAAGTTCTGAGCATCCCCGCTCCTCAAGTACCGCAGCCACTACTACCTCCCCCCCCAGCGCCATCTGCTATCACCAGAGACATTAAGAACAATAAACATCCTACTAACCTCTTCACTTACCTGCCTCTGCTTCCTGGGTTTCAGCATCTGGGTCCTCCCTCCGCGTTCGAGTCATGACAAGAAAGGCACAAAAATCTTCTTGCACCGCTTATAAGAAAATCTTGAACTATTTATTTGGAGTAAAGGATTTATACATTAACCATGTACAGTATGTACTTTAAAGTAAACACAATAGACATGTGTCTGTGGAGGTTATTCTGCCTTCTACCACTACCTACATATTGGTGTTCTTAAACTAATTGTTTGAAGTGAGCAATATTAAATGATAAACTATATGAAATTAACTCAGTTTCACCATGTTTGCTGTGGTCAAAGCCATTAAGTGAAGAAACCATACTGAAGCAGCACACAGACCATAAATAAACTATGAAAACAAATGTTTATTTATTCTGGTGCAGAAACAAATAAAAACCCAGTTAAAATAATTTATTAATGGAACACACAATATAAATTAACACAGCAACCTAAATTAAACAAAGGTGAATAAAAAGTGAGAAAACAGATTTAAATACATATTTTTTTGTGTGTACTAAAACTGAAGCTACTTTTTTTCAAAAAGATGAAACTGACGTTCTGGTGAAGGTTGCTCACCAACGTTGGTGAGTCATTGTATGAATAAAATCAAGTATATGCTAGAACAGTGGTTCTCAAACCCGGTGGGACAAGACTGGGAGGGGAGGAGGGGGGAATAATGTTTAAACGTCAGAATTTTTTCGCGTCGGAGCATAAAAATCTGCGGGTCTTTGGTCACTTACATGAACCTAATCCTAACTGTGACATTTGAAGACGTAATTATTGTTGTTAACGGCGGTTTAAAAGTCTTAAAAGACTGGTAAGGCCACCGTTAACAACAATAACTATGTCTTCAGACGGTAATGCTGCCCGGATTTCGCAGACACGGATTGGATACCTACACCTGCCTTTCTCTGCAACTGAGATAAAATTTGTTGAAGAATGGAGAAAAGTGTGTGTCTCTGCTGAGGACGATCAGTTCATGGAAGTCATGTTAGACTCAACCCTGAGGATGAGGTTTACAGCACAGACACTCCCTGAATTCTGCTGAGTGTGGAGAGGGAGCATCCACTCGTGCAGCAGAAGGCTGGGGGCATTCTGCTTCCATTCTACGTCCTATCTTTGGGAGATTTTCTGCTGTTGCCACTTAGTTTGAAAACAAAAAACAGAGCTTGGATCAGTATTGAGCAGGACATGAGAGTTTCAGTAACAAACCTGCAACCTCGTTTTGAAAAGACGGGGGAACATGAGAAAAAGTTTGAGAACCACTGTACTAGAATATAACTGAAGTTATTTATTATACAATTCCTAAGCTCTTGGAATCTGTAGTTTGGTCATTTTTTTTGGAAAAGTATCAAATTTTTTTATTTATTTAAAGAAAATTCATTTATGTCGATCTCTAAAAAAAAATGCAATACACAGAGCTCTTACACATCTGCTTCCTTCCAAACACCAACAAAGCTCTTCCTGTCAGGCAAAGCCAGGCAGCTGCTCTGTTTTGGTTAATTTCAACAACCGTAAAAAGATTTTTTTCTTCTTTTTCTTTTCCTTCCCGCTTTTCCCTTCAGGGATGGCCACATTCCATCTAACTCTTTCTTCTGCATCCCCTACTCTAACACCAGCTACCTTCATGTCTTCATTCACTGCAACCATAAACCTCCTCTTTGGTCTTCCTCTAGACCTGTTGCCTGCCAGCTCTAGCCCTTGTGCTATCCTATGACCCCACCCTGACATTGACGTGTTCTCCCTACCATGACAAAGGTGGATAAAGGTGGAGAAGATTTCATGTAATCCATGGACACCAGTGAAGATCACAAATCATTGAAGAAAAAAGGTTCAGCGCACTGTCTTGTGGGGTCTAGATGACCCAACTCCCAATGTTAAAGTGCCTAGGATAGCACAAGGGTTACACTTAGCATTTTACAACAACTCCTTAAGCTGTGGACACACTGCGCATGCGACGTGTATTCTAGAATGCGTTAATCATGGGATTTTGAACGCATATTTGGGTCATGGTGTTCTCACTGGATAACCACAGAGGAGCTTCTTTTTTCATTTTCCTACTGTTTGCTAGCACATCTCTGCCACCTACAGCTGGAAGAGGCTTGGTACAAAATGTCAAAGTGATGAAAATCTTGTGAATCTTGGTCCAGGCTTTTTCTTTCACAGCTCTACTCCGATAAAGGAAAGTCTCTGTTATGTATACAGACCAGGCACAAACCGGATTACGGTTAGTTTCTCCTTTGATGATCAATTTTCAACAGTTTGCATGCCATCCATACATAACTACTAAATTAAAATGAGCTATATTTACTGTCTTATGAGTTATAATGGACAGTTTACATCTATAAAATGAGCTACATGCTTCTGTAGCCCTCTTTATCTACAAAGTGGAAGTTTGCTGTGGAACATCCAGCCTCTGTCCTGTTCTTTACATTTTTGATAAACACATTTCTGGTATTTTCTACCCACTTTTTCTAACCATGCAGTCTTTTTATATGTTACTATGGAAAAATTACAACAACAAAAAATCAGATAAATAGTTATAAAGAAGTTCGATTTTTGGAAAGAAACCAAATATTTAAAAAATATTGACAACTGACACAATAAGATAAAATATGTTGGAATATTTTGTTTACATGATCACTTGAATAACTCAAGAAAACATATAAAAAGGGAAATTAAAGTGAGAGGAAAGGTTGTTATGTAACGCTCATTGATGAGCTCCACTCTACATTTGTTTCAGGAAAAAAAATTCTAGAAATGTTCTTAGCATTCTTGATGATTGTTGATCAAAAGCAGATAATGGAGTAGGTGTTTAAGGGGGGGGGGGGGGATTCATATACATATTTGAAATATTTTAAAAGAATGTGTCAGTCTGTGGTTTAAACTCCCCCTCCTGCCTTAGTCACTGCCTTCATGTTTGGGTTTACTGGGGCATCCTGAACATCCGCTGAGACCTTTCGCCTTGGTGTTGTAGTCAAAGTGAGGCAGAACGATTACGCCTCCCTCTGCTTCCTTGTCTGCCTCGTCCTTCAACGCGTTTTCCTCCTCTACAGACATGATGTTTTTCACCAAACATGCCATGGCAGCATCGATGTTGGTGTTGTCCTATGGAGAAGGGATTAAGGGTAAAGGTATGAAGAAATTTCAACATGGAGGGTAAATTGACCCAATAGAATGTAGAGACTTTCACACACTGGTTTACAGGCTTTTTCTTTCTTTTTGAGTGTGACATCATACAAACTTGCAGTACATTTTTATTTAGCTGAATAATGTTGATCTGTGTGCCAACACGATTCTACATTTTTTCTACACTTCTACATATTTCTTCTATTCTATTCTATTCTATTCTATTCTATTCTATTCTATTCTATTCTATTCTATTCTATTCTATTCTATTCTAGTCAGCCCCTTGACAGTTCCTTTGCTGCCCTCTCCTGGTTCATTTTTTTTATTTGTCTGCTCCCTTTGTGGTTTTGTTGCTTGCCCTCTCCCTATCTCTCCTCAATAGGCGTTCAGGGTGAGGCAGAGCACCCTGGAACACCTACAGGGTACACCTACAACACCTTCATCCATTTCTGACTTGTGTGAAACCTGGCCTCTTAACCATTCTAATCAGTGTTTTCTTTTTTGTGATCTTCAGCATGCTCGGAATGCTCTGACCACACTCCCCTTCAATTTAATTCAATTCAGCTTTATTTATTTTATTTATATGCTCATATAATCACTTATTAGGGTGATGGGAAGGGGGGGCAGCCTGCGATGCACCTTGGGGGGAGGAGCTACTTGGCAGTGGTCCCCTTCCCATGGTTGGCGAATGGAAACGGGATCCCTCTTGGTTTTATTTGCACCTTAGACATGTAGGACCCTTGGTAGGGGGGTTGCTTGGGCATCACTGCCAGCAGGCAGCAGATGGGTGCTGCCTCCCTGGGCCCGGCGGCCCTCTCTCCATGCAGGGAGAGGGATCTCCGAGTTCTCTGGCAAGGCCAAAAGCCGGGGATCACATCATATCTGAGGCTGGGGGTGTCTATGTCCCAGTGGTGTGGGTCCTGGTCCTTGCCCTTGAGCGCGGGCCTTCTCCAAAATTCCAACTGTGGGTGAGCCTAGTCGGGCCATGTTTATAACACTCCTTGCGGACCCCAACCACTCTGGGGAGTATTCCTTCTGGGCAGAGGTGACCGGTCCCTGTCTTGCTCTCTCCTGGACCAACCGTGGGCTGGGTGGGTGGCTACCTGGAGCATGAAGCGGGTCTCCCTTGGGGGGCCCTGGCCTGTGCCTGGGGCAGGGGGATGCTCAGAACTCCTGGGTGGTGGCGGGGTGCTCCGTGTTGGGCCCTCCCGGCGTGGGGCCTGTTCCTCTGGTTGGGCTGGAGATTGCACTGTCTTTCCCTCTATGCCCCCCTGCTTTCTGGGTTTGGGGGCCCCTGTGCAGTCCTGCTTGCCCTGGCCCGGTTGGGGGATGTGATTGCCCGGCGTGCGGTTGTCCCCTATCTGCTACCGTGAGGGTGTTGGGGGGGTCCTAGCTGCCACTGCAGCAGGGGTCTTGGTGTGGAGATGCCTGGGTTTTCTCCCTCTTTCTTTTTACATTCCATCATCCACCTTAGAAGAACATAAACACTCACTTGAGCTCACCTTTGCACAAACAGTTTTTGTGACTGAATGAATTGTTTCACATGTGGTGGTCTGAATGCATAAGTATGCGTGTGTGAACATGAGTTGTATTATGCACATATTGACATGTCTGTATGTGAACATTTTTGGAGCCAACGGGTATGTATATAGCATTTAAGTGTGTGTGTGGACAGGCCCCGTCCCTTCTACAATTGTATTGCATCCAGCAACTTGTTGCTTTATGCTGCTTCATGATTTTACCCCCCCCCTTCTATAATCACCCTCTTACCCCCCTTCCTCTTTGGCATCCCTCTCTTCTTCCCTCCTTTTCTTTTCCATCCGGTCCAACACAAAAATGTTACAAATATAAGTAAGATGAATAAAGTTTAGTGTAAATTACAAAATTTGTTAATTGAAATGTACACCTAGTGTGTCAAAAGATTCATAACCCCTATTGCAGTTTTTTCAACCAGTGTGCCGCGGCACACTGGGTAGTAAGGAAGATGAAAAAAATAAAATACTATGTAAACTACTTTTTTCTTTGTTTTTATTTGATTCTATTAAAGACACTTTGATAAGAATGACGTTACGCGATTTAGCTGCAGCTTCGGCTCTGTTTTCGGAAAAGTCCCCCCCCTTCAACTGTCTTTACCAATCAGTCTTGTAGGCTTAATCATCCGTCATCAGTCTGACCAATCAGAAGTGGTTAAAGTCCTCGCTTCCTTGTTCCGATTTAGCTCGTAAAGTCTCTCAGTTTCCAACAAAAATACCAGCTAAAGCTCGTCTTTAGCGGTGTAGCTTTCCACGGTATCTGGTGTCAGACCGTGGAACAAGTTAAAAAAACAATGACGCTCAGAGAAGCGAGTCTGTCTGCCATCTGCGGCAATTATCACACTACATCTCCCATGATGCATCAGGTTAAAGTGACAGCGTCTCAGCATACAATAAGTCTTCTCTGTTAAACGTCTTGAAACCACAACAAACACACATCAAACAGTTTTGAAATCTTCTTGATGAAATCAGAGGTAAACAGTTTAGTTCTCCTTCAAGGTTTGTGTTTATTAACAGCCAAACATCCCAGACTTTGGTCCA
This sequence comes from Oryzias curvinotus, assembly GCA_023969325.1. Classification (NCBI taxonomy): domain Eukaryota; kingdom Metazoa; phylum Chordata; class Actinopteri; order Beloniformes; family Adrianichthyidae; genus Oryzias; species Oryzias curvinotus. The sequence continues at coordinate 26,369,330 of CM043723.1, forward strand.
AGTCATCTTTCTAACTGAAACACTTTTCTAATAATGTCTGGATCATTTTATATGTTAAATTTAAGAAGAAGAAATAACAACATTTAAGAAACAGGATTAAGGTGAAGTGGCCAACGGACACAATTAAACAAAATTGAAACCATTTAATCATCTAAAAAGAAATAAAACATTTTTGTTAAAGTTTTCAAAGACTTCATCTTTGATTAAGACAAAGAAAAACGAATAAAACTTCAACATGTTCACTTTTTGTGTAGCTACAGAAAACACAAATATGTTAGTCTTTTTGTGTAAAATTTATTAAACATATTGTGAACATATAGTTCAAAAATTACAGTTGCCTTTGCACATTGAACAAATTATTTAAAAAATAAATCACTATTAAGAAAGAACACATTTGTTTTTTTTTTTGTGAGGTTACATAAAATTGCATGTTAATAAACTGAAGGAAAAAACAACAATCAGGGTAAAATTTCAAATAATGTAGTTAAAAATTCTTACTGAAAACGAACTTAACTTTTATTACAACTTTTAGAAAAAAAACAGCTTCAACTTCCACCTTTTTCTACCACAATTATCACAAAAATTCATGCGAGATTGTGGAGGGACTGTACATCAATTCAGACTATAGAGTTTCTCCTTTTTTAATTTTTGGATGCTGGTGTGCCGCGGGACATTTGTCAAGGGTGAAGTGTGCCTTGGTTAAAAAAAGGTTGAAAAACACTGCCCTATTGTAACAGTAAAATATGTCCAACACAAGAGGCTATCAGCTCTCATCTGTTTGCTCAGCTGTTGGACAGGAAAAAAAAATAAAAATAAAAAAAGACCAGCCTGCTCCCAGCTCGTCCTAGGGTGGTGATGACACATGAACCCAATTCTCCAAGACTGCACCGAGCCCTCCAACTCCCCATGAACCTACAGAAGAACCAATGCAGCTGGGAAGAGCACACCTCACACCTGAGGAGGGCTGGCAAAGAATCCAACTTGGTAAATGTCTGTATTGCAGTAAATTCAGGCATCTAATCCCTAACTGCCCACTGCAGGCAAAAGATTAGACTCACAAACGAAGATGGGAGTCATGGTGAGCCAAACAAAGAACATCCCAGACCTCACCTTCTTGCGACTATCTACAATTCACACACTTCACTTTCTTTTCCTGAATCGTTTGATTCTGTTGCTGATAATTTAGTGGAAAGTAACCTAGCCCATCAGCTCAAACTAAAGCTCACCCAAATGGATGCACCTGTAGCAGCTAAAACCCTGGATGGCAGTCATTTCCAACATTACCCATACCACTGAGCCTGTTTTCCCTTCTAATTACTGGTAACCATAATGAGATTTTTAGTTTCAAGATCACTGCTTCCGAAACACCGTTGCTCCTTGGCTACTCATGGCTCAGGCTGCACAGTCCCCAAATAGACAAGGCTAACTGCAAAATTAGCTCTTGGAGCTCATTTAGTCTTGCTAACTATCTGCGTGCTGCAGTGGTTCCTGTAACCGACCACGTTGAGTCTCCTCCTCACGATTTGTCTTTAATCCCTTAATGTTACATGATCATGCTGACATGTTCAATAAACAAAAGGCCACAGCTTTGCCTCTGCACCAACCCTTTGATTGTACTATCCACCCCATTCCGGGTGCAGCTCTCCCCACCAGTCTGCACAACCTATCACTTCCTAAACGAGAAGCCATGAAATCTTACATTAGTGAGGCCCTAGCCCATGGTATTTTGTCTCCAGAAAAGATGGCATGCTTTTACCCTGACTATCGTGGGTTGAACAACATCACAGTCAAATATAAATATACGCTTCTGCTGATCTCCTCAGCCCTGGAGTCTTTTTTTAGGGAGCAACTGTGAAGATGCCATGTGATGAAGATCTTTGAGAGGTTAGTGCTTCAGCAGCTGAAGCCACAGGTGCAGGACCCAGTTCTTGCAAACAGGCTGAGTTTTACATCTGCAGAAGACTGGACAGCTAGTACCTTTCGGGAGCGCATCACCATTTTCCAGCAGGAAAGGAGGGCTAGCCACTGCCAGTTCCCCACTTTACCAAGAGTTGTGACTAGTTTCCCTCAGTCTGCTGCTTGTAAGCATGCATGTGGACCACGACTATCATGCATGCAACGGTTAGTGCCTTTGCTGCCACCTTCTGGCCTGCCCCAACCACAGTTTACAGCTGGCCCAGTTTTGACTTCTTCTACCCCTGTCTTGACCCAACCTTTGGGTTTGGAGGGTGTAAGCTCTCTGACACAGTTACTGGACTGTTTGGTTGCTCGCATCGTCAAGTTCTGCTCAGCATGCAGCTTCCGATGTTCTCCCAAGATCTTGCAAAATCTGTGGTGACCCAGTGCTGAGCCTGCAATGCTGTTCAAGATGAACTTGTTATTTCACTGGTAACAAAGTTGGTAAATTAAAGATAAAGAGAGCAGAAAATAAGGATGAAAGGGGTTTTCAAAGTAAACTGACACAGCTTTACCTCGTGGTTTAATCTTGTCCCACGAACAGGCAGAAAGCTGGATCCAAATGCAGCAGGTTTGTTAACTCAGCTAAAAGTCAGGCAGGAGTCGATAACAGCCATAAGATCATAAGAAGGGTGACAGGGTGGTCAAAATCCAGGTGAGAGTCGGGGCAGGCGGCGGGCAAACAGAGTCAGAAACAGGGTCAGTAGACAGAAGATCAGGTCCAAAGGTCCTTTGTAACGAAGGCAGAGTGGCACAAACAATATTTTGCACTGAGCTTCACTCAGTGCAGAGCGTAAGTATGCTGTGGTTGATTGAATGAAAAAGAGTGCGCTGGGGGTTTCTGGGAGTTGAACTATGGCTAGAACTCTGGAGACGGCTCCCGCCGGTGACCAGGGGAGGGGACAGAGCTCTTGCTTCTGACAAATCTTTATTGATTTATTTAAAAAGTTACATAAGACAAACATAGAATATGCACAAAAAAATAATGGAATAGATTAACTGGATCAAAGTCCCCACTGCAGGGCTTTTAAATCTTTATTTTCAAATTTAATTGCAATTTAGCATAAGAAAACTTTGGACATACATTAATTAAACGTTTTTAAAACTAGCGAGCTGTTATATATTTTTGCTATGAAGCAATGTAATTGATGGTACATGGCATTATTTTGTTCTGCTTTCTTAACTAAAATATTTTTTCATTACGGTCATTAAATTGCTTTTTTGCGTTATTAGAGTCTGAGCAACTAATATTATTTGAATTATTATTATTTTTCATGTTATCGCCTCACAGTAAGAACGCCCTGGTTATTATAAAACAGACTACTTGTGTAATATATTAAATCCTATTTATTTTCCTATAATAAGTGGATTTACCTTTTTCCACTTTCCAGTTTTCACACAGAAATTGATAACAACCAGGCACGACTAATATTACCAATGATCAACTAATGAGCTTTTGTTTATGCGCTTTTAGATTTAGCCTTCTTTTGTCACACTCTTTTCCTTGCATTTGCATGAATTGATTTATCATCATCAGGCTTTTATTTTGTTTTTTTTTACAAGAATCTCATTGATTTGCATTGCATAGATCTTGATTGGGTGCTTGTTAGTAGAATACAGCTAATGTAAAACACACAAAACAAACACAAAAAAACATAATAAGAAAATCAAACACTCAAACAGACATCACATCTTACCTTTGCAGAAGTTTCAAACCAGCCCACAAATCCGTACTCCCTGGAGAAGTTCTCTAGTTTGGGCAGCTTGGGACACAAGCCATGCCTGCGCTGGTCACACTTATTCGCCAACAGGACGGCTGGAACCGGTCTCCCGTTAGTCAGGGCGACCTGACAAAAACGAGAAGAGATAAAAAAGAAAGCCATTATAACATGGGAGGAAGGAATAAATCTGCAGCTTATCCTGAAAAGATCATTGTTCAAGTCACAAATGTGTTTGGGTTCATTCAGCTGAATCAGGGCAAAACACAGAAACAAATTCTATATGTGATAAGCAAGCATAATGAATACTGATCACTAATAAAATCAGGATGCAGAACCTACAAAACTTTTGGTAAAATACTTTTTAATGATCATTTCCTTTCCTAAATGGATTTACCCTTCATATAATCTCTGTGATCATTGACAATTGTATACCAATTGGTATACAATATATGCAGATTGATTTACAAAATTCTCCAAGAGAAACTCTGTAAAACAGGCCTTCTTCTTTACAGAGTGTTTCAAATTATCATGCCAATTGTATTAAAGTTTCAAAAAGATAAAATTCGTTCTTTTTCAATCAACATACTGGATGATATTGTGTCTCTGGGCTCTTTGGATCACTCACATTAAAATCAGACACCTGTGATAGTCTGCCAGGCGAGTTTAATTGATGGAAAAACTAAAGAAGGTCGTTCCACATTATTAAGCAGACCAATGTTTTCAAGGAGTATGGGAAAGAAAAAGGATATCTGCTGCTGAAAAGCATAAATTGTTAAATACCTTGAATTGAAAAAATGCCAAGCAAAGTTATCAAAAAACAACGTATTAGTAAAGTTTCTTTTTACAGAAAAGAGCCAGTGAGGAAACAGAAGAGCCTTTGACTTTGCGATAAAAGAAAAAACCAGGAGCCTATCCCTACTGACAGAAAATAATGTCAATGCTTCCTGCGTTTTGTCAACTTCTAGAGGCGCTTCATTAGGGGATTCAGTGTCGTGGCTGCACCTCTCCATAGGCTGTCTTCCGAAAAGGTACCTCTTGTCTGGGACAAGGGGGGCTAACAAAGCATGTAACCCTTGTGCTATCCTAGGCACTTTACCGTTGGGAGTTGGGTCATCTAGATTCAGTAGACAGAGCTCTGAACCATTTTTTGTGATCTTCACTGGTTCAATGGATTACATGAAATTTTTCCACCTTTATCCACCTTTGTCATGGTAGGGAGAACATGTCAAAGTAAGGGTGGGGTCATCCAAGATAGCACAAGGGTTAAGAGACGCTTCTCTGAGGCTCCCATTCTGGTTAAATAATTCATTGTGGAGGTAGGTGGATGTGTCTGACTCTGGAGTGGGAGCTGTGTTTTCACAGAGAGCGGCCGATAATAAAACCCATCCCTGGACATACTTCTTCCACATGCTCACTCCTGCAGAGAGAAATTACAACATAGGGAACAGAGAACTACTGGCGGTGAAGTTGGCTCTTGAGGAGTGGCATCATTGATTGGAGGGGTCTAAACATCTCTTCCTTGTTTAGACAGACCACAAGAACCTTAAGTACATTTGTACTTCTAAAAGTCTCAACTCCCGGCATGCGAGATGGACTCTGTTTTTCAGTAGGTTCAGGTTCACCTTGTCTTGCAGATCTGGCAGTAAGAACCTTAAGCCAGATGCACTTCTATACCAGGAGGAGGAGGTGGTGGACAGAGCTAGTGGTCCCATAATTCCACGATTTATGGCAGGGGTCGGCTACCCAAAATGTTGAAAGAGCCAAATTGGATGAAAAAAACAAAAAACAAATATGTCTGGAGCCGCAAAATATTAAAAGCCCTATTTAAGCCTTATAATGAAGGCAACACATGCAATGTGTATCTATATTAGCCTGCTATCAAAATGAATAAGTTGGTTCAAACACATTATGAGCATTAATGATTAAATGTTTATTTGCCCTGCAGTGCATTCTGCGGAGAACGACGCGTCACGTGACTGCTCTATTGTGCAAGTTTAACTTTATTACAATATTGTAACGACCCAGACGGGACATCACTTTAGCGGGAAGATAAAGCTAAACTGCTAGCATAGTGGCTTCATTGGAGAGCTGTCCGTGCTCCATACACTGCACGACTCCTAATAGTCTCAAGCAGAAATATACAGGAAGAGCACCAAAATGCCTTTTCAACATCGAGCCCAATTTAGTTTAGAGTTTAGCCCTCTGCAAGTGACGTACCTGCTTGGCATTACAACGTTTTTTCTACGCATTCTTACAGCATTGGAAAACGTTACTAATGTTTGTATCTTGTTTTTCCTCCTACAGAAACCATATTAAAACAAAACATATATTTCTCTCCCCCATCTTTTTACATTTTCAAACATTTTTCAAAATGTTCCAGGGAGCCACTAGGGCAGCGCTAAAGAGCCGCATGCCGCTCCTGAGCCGTGGGTTGCCGACCCCCGGTCTATGGCATTGGGCACCACACACTGGGCCCTGGAACGCAAGGTTAAGGCTTTGGTGAGAGATGACTCTGCTGTTCCTGCTGGATGTCTTGTTGTCTGTCTGTTTGTTCCCTCCAGTCTTCGTCCCCATGTGCTGAAATGGGGACACTCTTCTCGGCTGACGTGCCACCCTGGCGTTACACGGACTGCATTTTTGGTGGCACAGCAGATTTGGTGGCCTTCTATGTCCTCTGACATAAGGACCTTTGTCTCTTTGTGCCCAGTATGTGCCAGCGTGAAGGTTGCACGTCATTCGCCAGCAGGTTTTCTACCTGTGCTATCTCATCCTTGGTCCCACATAGGAATGGACTTCATTACCAGTCTTCCCAACTCCAGAAGGTGAACCAGTCATCCTGACCATTGTGGACAAGTTCTCCAAGTTAGTCCATGCTATTCCCCTGCAGGAACCCCAGTCCAATGTCCACCCAATTCACCTGGGAGGAGTCTGCCCATGACTCTTTAGTTAACTCCTCTGGGTTCTCACCTTTCCAGGCTGCTTATGTCCAGCCACCTCTCTTTCCCTACTAGCAGCAGTTGGCATCCACAACTGGTCCAGCGGCTTTTGTACTGCATTGTCTACGCACCCAGAAGACATTCAAAAGTCAGCTGTTGAGAAACCATAAGAGGCTCAGTGCTGTGACTGATACTGTTTAACCCTTGTGCTATCTTGGATGACCCCACCCTTACTTTGACATATTCTCCCTACCATGACAAAGGTGGATGAAGGTGGAAAAATTTCATGTAATCCATTGAACCAGTGAAGATCACAAAAAATTGAAAAAAAAAAGGTTCAGAGCTCTGTCTAGTAGGTCTAGATGACCCAACTCCCAACGGTAAAGTGCCTAGGATAGCACAAGGGTTAAAGCACAAGAATCAAGAGGCAAAGTAAGGCTTCAATGCAAAAAGGGAAAGTTGAAGACTGTTTAATAACAGTAAGTAAAAAAAAAAAAAACAAGGAGCTGCGTCTGCACACCAAATGATAGAAGACAGCACACATAACGCCCCAACACAGAGACATAAAACAAGGTGACTTATATAGGCAGACAACTCTACCAGCAAACAAGGTGCAGCTGTGGACTCCAGTAGAAAGCACAGGTGAGAGGGCAGAGCAGCAAGGAGAAGCCACAGCAGACCTGCACAAGATCAAAAAATGAAAACCGAAAACAAAACAAGCAGAACTTGTCACTGAAAAATCGTTGACGGACCTCTCCTTCAGAGTATAAAGTGGGGGACAGTGTCTGGCTGAACTCTATAGACCTCTTTCTCAAGGGTGAAGCTTCATTGTGAAGCTGGACCTCCAGCGCACCTTAAGATTAAAACTGGTGTTCCATGTGAGCGAGCTGAAGACTGAGAGAGTGAATCCTCTCCATGCAGCATCGGATAATCCCCCTCCTCCCTGTCTCATGGATGGAAGCCCAGTATACACTGTCAAGACTCTTCTCTCTTCTCGGGGAGTAGGCTGGGGCATCCAGTACCTGGTGGATTGGGAGGGTTATAGTCCGGCTGATCAACAGTTGGTTCCTGAATGACGCACTTTGGACAAGGACTTGATCTCCCAGTTCCACCGGGATCATCCGGATCAGCCGTGTGGTCCATCTGGTAGCCGGACGTAAGCAGGAGAGTTCTGTCACAATCTTCAGTTGTATTTGTTTTACCTGTTGTGTCTTGTGTGCAGCATGGCTGTGGGTTCTGCTGGAGGGCTCCGCCCCCTCTCCTGTGGCTCTCCATGAGTGGCGTACAGCTGTCTGCACTTTAGGTTAAGTTGTTTTAGTGTTGTTTTGTTTGAGTGTTGCTTTAGTTCAGTCTGTCTGTCCTGGTTTCCTTACTGAGTCATGGTGTTTTCAAGTCCTCTTATGTTTGTGGAGTTTTTCCCACCTAGTGTAGTGTTCTCTGTTATTAAAAGAACTCTGGACCTTCCCTCAACCTTGTAGTCTAGTCCTGCATTTAGGTCATCCTTTTAGTGGACTTCAAATAAGCTTACTCCTGATTGGCGGCAGGGGTTGCCATAGAAACGTTGACTCAGACTGACTTGGACCAATCACTGTCATCTTGCTTCAACATGAAGACGTCTGTATGTCATTTTCTATGTGTGATGTCACACTTGCTCAATCCAGTTCTCTTATACAGTCAATGCATACAATCTATTATACAAATAATGTTTAAACCAGCTGAGGAAGAGATATAGAATTTAAAGAAAATTTTAAAAAATAAAAATAAAATTTACCCTCAAAAGTTGACGGAAACTGGAAGCTAAAAACCTAAAAAGAATCTGATGCCAACTTCAGCCTCGTACAGGCACGTCCGTGAAACTATTGTCAGGCATTAATTCGGTCCATGACCTGGAAAAGGTTGGGGATTGATAGATTTAGAGGTCAAAATGCTTAAAAATGAGTAACATGACAATTTGCATATTTCTGAGCCATCACACAAAAAAACATCAAAGCTATTTTTTCTCAACCAAAAAAAACACATAAACTCAGACAGGTTTTGATAAGCTGTCTTTTTTATCTTTGAAGATGCTCGTTTTCGATTTTATCTCCACTGGTGTGGATGACTCCAATTACTCACACTGGAACAATTTTAACAACCAGCCTTTTCTTGTCAACATTATACTGTGCTCATTGTTTTTAGCGTCTATGTCTCTCCAGCCAATTGAGGTCACACATTTGTTTGGATAATTGAGGACAAGCAGCCGACTTCCTAACCCCTCCTCGTTCAGTTACATTTTAGAGAGTGTCACCGTTTCTCGATCAGCACGCAGTTCAGCCATAATAAGTCTTAGCTTGCATAAAAACATAAAAAGATCAATTTCTCTGACTAAAACAGAAGAGAAGTAGGAAATGGATTAGGAAAACGAGAAACCCTTTTCTTTTCACAACTGTCGAGGAAAATCTGAGATAATTGGTGAACAAAACAGAAGAGCTCTCGAAATCCCTAGCAGGAAAACTAATGAGATCCACAGAGACATACAGCTGCAAAGAAGTGTCTCACTCTTAATTTTATTTTCCGACTGAGGACAAGAATGCTCCAGGCAGGGCAGTGAGAGTTAAGAGGAAAAAAGTGACAATGCTTGCTGGCAGCAGATGGTGTCATTCTGAATACATTACTAAGGAGCAGCTGCGAACACTCGATACTGGACTGCTGACTGTGGGTTTCCATTTAGCATAACCATGTCTCTTTGTCTGCAAAATGTACACATTTATGTTAGTGTCTGCAATAAACGTTTTTCCCTATTTAACTTTGCACAGCAGCTACTGATAAAACTACATTACAACTTATCTATAGAATACACAAGTGCTATTTTATGAAGTCTTTAGTCTCCTGAAAAGCGTCTGTAAAACAAGTTTCAAAGAAGGCTTCAGAGATGGTGTTGCTACAGGAAGTTGGAATACATAATATTTAATAGGCCATAAGGTGAAAGTTGTTTCATGTCATTTCATTCCGACATAGGGGAGCAAAAACACGTTTTTCTAAATAACAAAGATACTATTATTGGCCCTAAGCTAGAGTGTCAAAGTTCTCTATTTGTTAACCTGCAGTTTAAAAAAATCAGATCTGCTTACTTTACTCACATATTGATATTAGCATGTGCACTGTGGTTAGGGTCACGTGTAAGCTGTTGGTCCAATAGATGCATATTCAAAATGGCAGCAAACATATAAACGACTTTGGAGGAGAAAAACACTTCAAAATTAAAATAAACAGTTTAAAAGGAGAAAAATACTGACGCTGTTTTTCATTCAAGTTGCTACAGAAGATTCATAGATAAAAAGTAGTGCCCATGAGACAGAGGGGAGTACCCCAAGCACCTTTGGAAACTCCTGTCCAACATGGGTTTACATGTTCCTTCCTCTGGTCCTGTTCTTCCTGTCCCGTGCATCATATGCAGAAAAGTGGATAAATACATCACACATTATGTGTTGGGTAAACACATAAAGGATCATCTTTCAGTAGTGCAAATGTTATCAGCAGGTAGTGGGGAAAATAATCTGTCTCTCAGTATCTCAGTCTCTTAAACTTTCACACACACTGCTGGAGTATTTTGTTTAGAGTTGTGATGATTTTGAACCAAATTCGGTATGCTACATTATGCATGTTTTAATATAGGGCACTGTAAAGGATGTTATTTTTGTATGTTTTATTTTTGTTAATGGCCCATCATGCAAAATTTTGAGCCATTAAGTGTATTATAATGTTTATTCATTACTATAAACAACCCAAAAACAGCATTTTGATCCATTCATGCATCTCTGAGTATTCCTCTAAAAACCAGCACTCTAAACACCAGCCCCTCCCAATCCACGAAAACACTTGAGTTCTCACATTGTGACGTAGATAAGTTAAGCCCCTTCCAGGATGAGCCAGTCCTGCCAACTGCGCCCTCAAGCTAATACAGACACATCCAAATCAGCTAAATCAGCTAAGCTATTACCGTCACAGCTGGCGTAGCTGCAGCCCACATCCAAGATGTCCACTTTATTTTCACAGACAATCACTACAGACACTGAAACCTGACTCCTCCCCATCCTTGGCCTGCACAGAGGTGAACATCACAGGATATCGAGGAGTGCTTCATTACTGCTCATCTTCCACATATGCCCCCACCTGTCCAGCCACCTGCCAACGCTGCAGGAAGAGGAACCACATCTCAAGAATGTGTGGTTACTACCCAGCACTGCCAATAACTAACTCGGTCAACCAAGCTCAACCACCCTTCACTCTGTGGGCTCACACCTAAAGCCTTTTAAATGGTGTGCAATGGAGCTGGATGCCGTAGCTCTGTCACTGCAGCCTTTTTTAGGTCTCAGCTCAGCGAACCTACAAGCAGACAGCCCGTCGACAAATCCAGGCGTGAAATGTCTTTGATCCTAAATATTCCACAGTCAACTGTCAGCTCTATCATAATCAAATTGTAAGAGTTTGGGATAACAGCAACTCAGCTGTGGTGTATTGGTAGGGCGGTCGACCTCTAATCGGAAGATTGCAGGTTAGATTACCATGTTGCCCGTCCTTAGACACCGAACACCAGCTTTCCCTTACCTGAATGGATAATAGATATATAATAAATAGTAGTTGTGGTGTCGTAGACTTGTTTGTGTTAGTTCTGTTAAGAACTACAAAGTTGCACATTGACGACATCAGCAGCAGCAACACGACGCATGCCACATACACAGCTGCATGCCAAGAGGTGCACTGGGAGCTGTAAGATGTGTTTTCAGCTGAGTTCAAATAAAACGTTAATGCAAATAAACTGTTGGACCTTTGTATTTTTCAAATTTGAGAACATGACAATTGTCATATATTAAAAATGAGATTAACGTGATAAAAAAAAACGACGTGCTGATTTGTATGTAATCAGTGCATCTGAAGGCCTAAAAAATATCAGAATCATGGGTTAATTATATTTTGTCCATGCATAATCATTCATCATAACCATTCCCTTTTATTGTGTTTAAGATGGTGATGCTGCTTCCAGCATTTGGAGCATTTGACCAATCGCATTTCAGCTGTCCTTTGTTGCCAGGCAGGGTCAGAGCTAAAGAGGTCTTCACTCTTAGTTCTGAAGGTCTTCTAATGTGAAATCAATGCCAGTCATTTATTTCCTTCAACCAATCAGATTTTGAGTTGGTGTCAGCAGAGCCCTCTAGCAGGTATAGGCAACGTCACAGTTTTCAGACCTTCTGATTGGACAGAAGTTTCAGGAATACAGGAAAAATGTCCCACATGCAGCCTTGTCCAGTTTGACACAGAGCTACGGAGCACTTTTTGATCTGCCTGTTAAAAAAGAGCTGACTAATGTATGCCATGGATGATTTTGCAGGAAAATATCTCACTGATGTCCTTGACTTCCTTCTTTAGAAAAATCTGCGTCTGTCAAGCGGACATTTTTGGCTCTGAAGCGAATCAAAACCTACTCAAAAACACAACTGGACAGACTCAGCTCTCAGCCGATGATGGCAATAAAAAAGGACTTCTTGACGGAACTGAAGCGTGATCATTTACATGATAGGGTAATCTAACTGTTTTATGAGGGAAGAGACGAGGAAGGATTTTGTCTTTAAATCCAATTTTTTTCTTGAGTGAAATCATGAATATCCTAATAAATAATATTCCCAATTTATGTGGTTATTTCGGCGTTGCATAACGAGATATGTTTACTGTTTTGTTTATTCGGTATATTTACAGTCATTTATTGTGGCTACAGGAATTTTCAATATGCAATGCAAAGGTTGTTTCTGCATCGTAAAATAGTTAATGAGGCTTTAAACCAAAGTCCAGAAGGGTGTAGTCTAAACAAAAACGCATTTAAAATGTAGTTCCTAGACGTAGGAACAAAAAATATTTTCTTGATTCATCTTATTGGCAGCGATGGAAGGTCTTCCTGATTTTTTTATTTATTTTTTAATTAATTTTTTAATTTTTGCTAGTTCACAAATCCTTTTAATTCCTGTTCCGATCATCTTTTGATCTATCTTAAAAGCATTCCCAGTGGTCTCTCAATTATGATGATGCCGTTTTAGCCAAAACAGAGTTCTCTGTTTACACGCTCTTCTGCTAGCTTACAGCCCCTTACAACCTCACCCTGGTACAACAAAGAAGGTGGTCAATATTGTATTTTTACAGCCGTACAGTTTTTAGCCTGATGCCAACTCAGAAAAAAGCAAACAAAGACGAACATGGATCTTACTGTCGGCAAGTGAATGCATCAGAAAGGAGCAGGACAGGAAGATTGTGGCCGGCCCAGCATATATTCTACATCACAAATACGCCTTTTTTCCTACGGAATCTTTTATCTGGTCCTGATTCTAAACAATTTGAATCAAGAAGTACTCAGAAAAGCAATTTTAAGCTTAATTTTCACTATAACATGATAAGAAAAAAACTACAGAACATGTTTGAACACCAAAACACCATTTTCATCAGAGTAGGCATTTGAGTCTTACTCACCTTGGAGTCAAGATCCCCTTTCCACTTAAGGACAGCTTGAAATGTGGACAGTCTGGTCATATCAAAGACGACTAGTGCCCCGACCGCCTCTTTGTAGTACACGCGGGTCATGTTTCCATAGCGCTCTTGTCCTTATGAAAAGAGAAACCAGGAAAAAACATATCTGTCCCATTTCACTGAGGCACACATTTTTAACAGATAACTGTAAAAATTCAATGGTTACGAGTTAAACTAGTGAGGGCAAGAGTTAAACAAAGTGACATAACATAGGGTATGATTATATTAGGACTGTAGGCGTGGTAAGCAAATAACCTCTGTTGTGAAGAAAATCCCAAAATTTAAATTTTGCTGATTCCTCTGACACTAACTTCAATGTGCTCAAAATCCTCAGGCGACCACAACATAAAATGGTTTCTATGGAGATAAATGCAACAGAAAGGCCGCCATTTTGAAAAACTGGATTTGACGTCATCTTGTCACATGCAGCTCTGACCAGCCTGGCAGTGGGGAGTCACTGAGGTTTGGCTCATCAACATGTGTTTTGACAGGTATTGACCTACGGACATTCTTTGTCAACATCACAAAAGCACCCCCATGTTTTTTTGACTGTTATCGCAGCTGGCACTGCTTCCACGGTTAGCATCTTCAGCAATGTGTTTTTCTGAGCCAGCTGATTATGCTGATAGCAGCATCTGTGCTGGTGGCATGTCTGTGAAATTCCGCAAAAATCACACAAACAACAGGTTCTTTTTCCCATATTGTGGAAAAACGTGAAAACCGCCAAATCTCAAACTTTGCCACAGCTACCAAGCTGTAGGTCAGTGGTCCCCAACCTTTTTCATGCCACGGACCAGTATGACATCACACAAACTTTCACGGACCGGTCTTTTAAATATAGGCGGATGATTATTGTAGCAATACTAGGATGATGGAGGACCAAATACGTGACAAGACGAACCCTGTTCTTTTATTTTGACACGTTTAACAGTTGACATGGCACAGGTGTCATCATCCTCCCATCCTATGGAAGCGATTATGTAGCATAAATAAAAAGCAAAGTCAAAACCAGAAATGCTTTTTCATTTTCAAAATGAAGCTGCATTTTTTGACTCAAAATTAAAATGAAAAAGCAATCCACCAAAATGCTTTTTCATTTCCTTCCTCAACACAGCTTATTCTGTCACTTAATTAAAATTAAAATGAAAATGGTATTTGACATTTCATTTTCAAGACGTTCCATGGTAAATGTGTAGCATAATTCATTTAGAAATGTCTAATTTGACCATTAAAATGGATTAACAGAAATGCTTTTTCATTTTCAAAATGAAGCTGCATTTTTTGACTCAAAATTAAAAAGAAAAAGCAATATTTCAGAATGCTTTTTCATTTCCTTCCTCAATACAGCTTATTCTGTCACTTAATTAAAATGATAAATAAAATGGTATTTGACATTTCATTTTCAAAAAGGTCCCTGGTAAATGTGTACCAAAATTCATTTAGAAATGTCTTATTTGACAATTAAAATGGATTAACAGAAATGCTTTTTAATTTTCAAAATGTAGCTGCATTTTTTGACTCAAAATTAAAATGAAAAAGCAATATTTCCAAATGCTTTTTCATTTTATACTTAAAACCGCTTATTCTGTGTCATAATTAAAACCAAAATGCAAAGAGGGGATTGCATTTGCTTTTTAACATCCACCCCGGGCACGTTGTCACAATATTCAATTCGAAAAAGCATTAGCAGAGGGGAGGCGGGGCGATGACGTCACTGCTTTCTCTGCATGTCCGGCTGCTGACTGACGCACACACACGCACCAGGAGCAGACTGTGTTAGCGGCAGAGACGAGAGTTTTGTGATGGTTGTGAACTTCTGATGAGGTTACACAGCTTCTCAGGACTACATAGCACCATGCCCGCCTTCTGCGGTCCTCCTCCTGACGCACCGCGGACAAGCTTTGTTCTGCGGACCGCCAGCTGCCTTCACATAGCGGAGCGCGAAGCTCTGATGATCGCTGAAGGCGGAAATGCTGCTACGATCTGAGAAACCATCATATGAATCTGTGTTTAAAAGTGGTGTCCAGAACAAAATAAAGACTGATGTAATTCACAGATATTTACACCTTGATCTGCAGCTTATCTGCAGAATTTGCTGTTCGATGACAGATGGAGCTCCATCAACAGACAGCAGATTTCTCCATGCTAAACGTTTGCTGGTGGACCAAAAACACTCACTCAGCGCGAAGCTGCAGGAGACTATCTTCATAATGTGCTTTTATTACAGTTATGATAATATTTAAGGGCCTGCTCTGCTCGATAATATGTTTTTAAATCGGTGCGGTCAGACGACGCTGAAGTTGGTTTGCGATTCACAGCTTCTGATTCGCGAGGGCTGGACCTGGACTGGACCAGGTCCAACGGTTTGTGAACAGGACCCGGTTTTAGGTGACCTTTATGAGAAAAATGCAGCAGAATGTTCATTTACTGCCCTCGCGAATCAGAAGCTGTGAATCGCAAACCAACTTCAGCGTCGTCTGACCGCACCGATTTAAAAACATATTATCGAGCAGAGCAGGCCCTTAAATATTATCATAACTGTAATAAAAGCACATTATGAAGATAGTCTCCTGCAGCTTCGCGCTGAGTGAGTGTTTTTGGTCCACTAGCAAACGTTTAGCATGGAGAAATCTGCTGTCTGTTGATGGAGCTCCAGCTGTCATCAAACAGCAAATTCTGCAGATAAGCTGCAGATCAAGGTGTAAATATCTGTGAATTACATCAGTCTTTATTTTGTTCTGGACACCACTTTTAAACACAGATTCATATGATGGTTTCTCAGATCGTAGCAGCATTTCCGCCTTCAGCGATCATCAGAGCTTCGCGCTCCGCTATGTGAAGGCAGCTGGCGGTCCGCAGAACAAAGCTTGTCCGCGGTGCGTCAGGAGGAGGACCGCAGAAGGCGGGCATGGTGCTATGTAGTCCTGAGAAGCTGTGTAACCTCATCAGAAGTTCACAACCATCACAAAACTCTCGTCTCTGCCGCTAACACAGTCTGCTCCTGGTGTGTGTGTGTGCGTCAGTCAGCAGCCGGACACGCAGAGAAAGCAGTGACGTCATCGCCCCGCCTCCCCTCTGCTAATGCTTTTTCGAATTGAATATTGTGACAACGTGCCCGGGGTGGATGTTAAAAAGCAAATGCAATCCCCTCTTTGCATTTTGGTTTTAATTATGACACAGAATAAGCGGTTTTAAGTATAAAATGAAAAAGCATTTGGAAATATTGCTTTTTCATTTTAATTTTGAGTCAAAAAATGCAGCTACATTTTGAAAATTAAAAAGCATTTCTGTTAATCCATTTTAATTGTCAAATAAGACATTTCTAAATGAATTTTGGTACACATTTACCAGGGACCTTTTTGAAAATGAAATGTCAAATACCATTTTATTTATCATTTTAATTAAGTGACAGAATAAGCTGTATTGAGGAAGGAAATGAAAAAGCATTCTGAAATATTGCTTTTTCTTTTTAATTTTGAGTCAAAAAATGCAGCTTCATTTTGAAAATGAAAAAGCATTTCTGTTAATCCATTTTAATGGTCAAATTAGACATTTCTAAATGAATTATGCTACACATTTACCATGGAACGTCTTGAAAATGAAATGTCAAATACCATTTTCATTTTAATTTTAATTAAGTGACAGAATAAGCTGTGTTGAGGAAGGAAATGAAAAAGCATTTTGGTGGATTGCTTTTTCATTTTAATTTTGAGTCAAAAAATGCAGCTTCATTTTGAAAATGAAAAAGCATTTCTGGTTTTGACTTTGCTTTTTAATTATGCTACAGAAATGCTTCCATACCATCCTTCCCACACTCATGGTGCCAAAAAGAAGTACTGTCTATTAAATATAGCTTTCTTTTTTTTGGAAGTGGAAGGATCCTCCTCTATCTCCTGGCACAATGTTTTGAAGATCTACCTGTGTGCACATATACATATGTGTGCGTGTTGCTAAATGTTTGTTTATTAGTTACATGTTTATTTGTACATTGTTGTTTATATTGTAACGACCCAGCCGGTACATCACTTTAACAGGGAAGCAAAAGCCAAGCTGCCAATGAATAGGCTTCATTGGAGAACTGTCCGTGCCCCATACACTGCACAACCCCTGACAGCCTCCAAGAAAATAATAGGCAATGAAGTCTCCTTTTGAGCGTCAAGCCCATTTATTCAAGCACACGAACAGCCCAAACAACATGGAAGTGACTTATGCTTCCAGCCCTCTCACTCAAGGTTTTCACCCCAAAACTCCCCACTTCCCATGAGCCTTAGGGGCTGAAGGCGGGGTTAACCCCCAGGTCGCTACAATATACTGATGATTAAAATCTACACAGTAAGATTACACAAAGATACTTTTGCATTAACATATGAGGCGTTTTATTACAGAAAGCAGCAACTATCATATGTCAGGCTCTGCTGTAAAAAAAGCATGGCATCTCAAAGACGCTGCTGGCTCCGTATGAAGCGCGTGCCACGTAAAAAACAGCTTCCTCAATGAGCTCGTACTTATCGGGCGAGAACTGCAGGGCTGATAGCAGGAGGACACACGCGGGGCGGCTTCAATAAACACTCCAGTTGTCCAGAGTGGTTTTTTCCCGGGGACTTGACGTGCTGCGGTCAAAAAGCGACTTTCTGATGACAGACAGAATTTGTGCTCAGTGTATTTAAACACGCATGTGCAGTGACGTATGTATTAGAAGATGTTCGATTGGCCGTTCTGCATTCTGATTAAAACTGTGCAAACTAGCTAAGATCGCAACATTTGAGAACTCACCAAACGCACGCTGTTCAAAATTTAGAACTTCTAATTCAAACATTTGTTGCACAGTAGCTTCCCGATTGTGTTCCAAAAGATAGGAGAAGATGGATGAAAATTCCTAGGACGAGTTTTTGTTTGTAGCTGTTACTGAAGCTGTTTTCTTTTAAGTCAAGATGGCAGCCTTTTTACAGAGGTCAAACGTCAGCAAAACCTCTGTGGTGATTGTAGACTCGCGCTGATGTCATACGAGTCAAATTTCGTGAATATTGCTCAAACAAAAGTTTCAATTTTCCATATTTTGGAAAAAAAGTAAAAATCACGACTTCTCTACGGTGGCCGACAGGGCTCACATACATACAAAAGAAAAAACGCAACGGCATTACCTGAAGCACAACAAAATTACCCGCAACACGACGATATAACCGCACCATTAGCATTACCTCAGCACAACGGAGATGAGGAGTTTTTTTTGCCTACCAGCGGAAAAAAAATAATTCAGTTTCAAACTATTCAGCGATCCTTAGAGCTATTTGGACAAGTTTAGGGTCTTTTCTTACTCGATAACATAATTTCTGACAAATATACTTTTGTCTAAAATATAAATTTACCCAGCTCTCCACATAGTGACATCTGTATCTAACGCTCTTTGTCTTTTTTTTCATTACGACTTTTAAGTCGTAAATTTCCCAGAAAAAAACTCGTAAATTAACAAGTTTTTATCTCATTAATTTAAGATTTAAAATCTCGTAAATTTACGAGAAAAAAGTCAGAGACTAACGAGGAAACACCAAAGTTTTCCGTTTATCGGAGCCAAGCTAGAAGATGAAATACGTTGAGCCGTTTGTGAAGCTTTATTTCCGGGTAGGTTTAAAAAACAAAGAGATTCTGAACCTTTTGGCAACTCAAAATCAGATTATTTTCAGTGGAGCCTTTTCTGGGGTTCGGTGTCAGGAAAGTAGAGTTTCATATGTAAAATAAGGAGCTCAGAGACACGTTTGGGGTAGAGGGCCACTGCGGCCTTTATTCTCCTTTTCATTCACACACCCTGAAGTTCATCTGTCACCTTACGTCATGAACCTGTCATCCGACCACCAATAAGGAAGTAAACAGTGGTCCCGTTCTGGAGGCTGAGACTCCAAAGACTCCAAAGACTCCAAAACAGTTCTCCTGGGGGGATATCTTCTTTTTATTATGGTTCTCCGTCCTCCAACACGTGAACGCACAGTCTTCTGCTCCGTGCTCTCACCCCCCTCTCTGTCCTCGCACGCGCTTCTTCCCCCTCTCACACACGCACGCGCGGTCCCTAACACAGACACACCCCCACTCCACAACAATACTGACGCCGTCAGCGGCGGCTTCATCGGGCTGCAGAGATCCTGCAAACCACCCTCAAAAAAATAAAACATTAATAAATTATAAATCAAAGAAATTAGCTTCCAGATATTTGGAACATTATCAATAAACATTCAGCTCACCTGTTCAACTAAATTAAGTCGGTCTGCTCTGCTGCTGCGTGGCGTTCACTTGCTGCTGCTCTGTATGCTCACCTCCACTTTAATATCATAAAATTAAAATTTCTCGTAAATTTACGGTTTAAAATTTCGTAATTTTACTTTTTTGGGTGGCCCTAATACTCCGTCGCACTGAATAGTTTGAAACTGAATTGTATTTTTTCTGCCGATAGGAAAAAAAAAAGTCAGCATTTCCGTTGTGCTGAGGTTTATGCCAATGCTGCGATTATGTCGTCGTGTTCCGGGTAATTTCGTTGTGCTTCCGGTAATTTTGTTGTGCTTCCGGTAATGCCAATGCGTTTTTTCTTTTGTATGTAGTGTGAGCCCTGTCGGCCACCGTACTTCTCAGATCTTGCCACAAAAGTGCCGCCAAGCTGTAGGTCATGTGACTATCACATAATAATTTCAAAACTTCTTTTGGATATCCCTGACATACTTGGTTTCCGACACAATAATTCCCCTTTTATATCCTTTTACTGATGTTAAATTTTATATTGAGTAGTCTGCATATTGTAATGCTATCACCTGTCAAACATGGTTTAGGTAAAAAGTTCAGGTATAATTTTAGAATTTCCAGGTTCAATAAAGGCATGAAAAATGTGCAAAAATGTAGTAAGTTATAAAACAATAGCCTTTGTTAGACAACCCATTATGGAGCGTGCAGTCTGATGACAATTTGTGTGGTTATGATTTTCTAAATCCTAACTCTAAGGTTTTCTTTCAAATGTAGATTTGTGGTTTTCTTCTCTGCACAGCACTTGGGTCATTTTATGATGTTTGTATGGTTATTTTTGGTTCTTATCTTGTTTCTGTGCAGGCTGGCTTTGACGCCACCCATTTTCCTTTGCTAATCAGCCACACAATATTTAAGGGACTCTCTCTTTCAACCTTCTGTGTCAGATCATTCTGTATTCTAAATATGCTCCCTCAGCCTTGGTTTTTTCATTAAACCTTTTGGACTTGTTACATAGTGATTTGCGTTACTTCCCTGCCACTGGGTTTCCTCCTGCTTGCCAAACCGTGATATTACGAGCCGACCATGTCTAACCCAGAGGTAGTGATGGGCTGATGAAGCTTCACGAAGCATTGAAGCTTTTCATCCAGTTGGTTCACTCCAGTGTAATGCTTCAAGAAGCTTTATTTGCTCTAGTACAGGGGTGGCAAACAAGTTTGACACCAAGAGCAAGCAATTTTTCACTGTGAGAGTCAAAGAGCCACACCAAACACTGACCTGCCAAGACGTACACACAAACACGCAATTAAAGCCGTATTACTTTCCATAACACACTCCTCTCCCTACAACAGAACAGCAAGTATTGTACTTGTGTTTATTTCAAGGAAGGTGTCCACCCTCAATACGCATATCAATGCAGCTAAACTAGAGTTAACACAGAGACTACCCTGGAGGTCAGATACCCCACACACACACTCTCTCTCATCCCATACACACAAACACACTCTCTCTCTCGTTATCTCACACATTTCTGTCTCTCTCTGACACACACAACTACGCAGTGACAGGCGGTGAGGTTGATGCTGGAGAGGCACTGACTTCTCTGAAGTCAGATTTACGATGATAAAAACTGAATATTTCACCGTTCATCCATCAGTATTTAACTGGTGATTCTTTGTAACTCAACATTCCTCTTTCAATGACCAACAAATACACAAACATCTGGACAGAGCGTCCTTCTGGTGTCTGAGTGATTCATATTCACAATAAACACATTAAATACATTACATTTCAGTTGTGTGCAACTTTAATTAATTTTGACCTTCATTAGAATATCTTGCTGTCGTATGTTTTTTTAATTTAAAATTGAATGACTGACATTTGCATCAAAAGCAAATAATTTATTAAATATTAATACATTGCAATGAGTCAGTTCATACTTAGGAATAGTAATCCAACAATTGCTAAGTTTTAATTTAACTGGCTGCGTTACTCACACCCCCTCCTTCCTGCTCATATTAGGAACCCGGTAACTTTGATACACATTCATTCAGCCAAACGGCATGCAGGTTAATTCTGCTAACAGCTACCTGGCTCATGGTTTTACACTGAAAATTCCCCACTTCCACTTCCCATGATTCTTAGGGGCTGAAGGCGGGGCTAACCCCCAGGCCAGTCGTAGCCTCTCTGATCAGCTCCTTTCCATGAGTATTGATCAGAACGGACCGATGTCTGTTCTCCAAATCATAACAGGGAATTCTTTCAAAGAGATTTCTGCTCATTTGTCTCTCGCTGCCTCATCAGTGACCAGCGGGGATCTCAGGCAGTCAGTCTCTGCATTAAATCCATGAGAAAAGTGATCTGCGGTCGTTTCTGTTCAGTTGCGCAAACAGCGTCACGTTCTGCGCTTTGTTCATTCTGATTGCAGCTTTCTGCTGTGAGCTTCGCAAAGAAGGAACGTGGGATGATTGCCGTTTTGAATGTGCACTTAGAAAAGCTTCAACTTGTTAATAAAGGAGACAATTTGTGTCAAATGATCAGGAAGTTTTTTATTTTCTCCGGGATACGTCTTGTTCTTTTCTGCCATGACCAATGTTACTGCTTCCAGAAGCTCATAATAATAAACATCGGGACTTTCCATTCTGTTCAGGAAAAAGTAAAAAGTACTTCCCATTCTTCCAGAAACATCCTGTGTTTATCTTATACTCTGAATTTCAGCACTTTGACCATGAGGGTAACAGTCTGCTCGCACATCAAACCTGTATCTATGTGTTCCGACTTTGGGCGTAACCTGCGCAAATGATTGGCGGTCATGTGTGTGTCGGGAGCAGCATCAAACACATATGCACACTGCCAAATTACTTTATTATTATTAATTATTATTTATTTTTCATACCCTCTGGTGGTTTGAGTGTGGTTTAAGTGGGAAAAAATTATGAAATGAGGCACAGTATATAGAAAGTATGATGAGACGCGAAGAGCCGCAAGCTCATTGGCCAAGAGCCGCATGCGGCTCGAGAGCCGCGTGTTCGCCACCCCTGCTATAGGAGAACATCTAGTGGACACAAAAAACATCCCTTCCCTGCCCTCTCCTCTGGGCGAGGGGTGATCCTATCTATAAACTTATTTGCTTGTCTTATAATATTTTGCTTGGTGTGCAGAACTTTTTTTGTCACCAACTATAAAAAGTGCTATGTTAATGAAGATTGATGATTGATTAAAACGGTGCTGGTCTGGATCAGCTGGGTGGATCAGTCACATGGTACATCTCAGGAGTGGAGCTTCGTACGTCATCATTTTCAGCTTCTCACCTAAATGAACCAAGCCTCGATACGCTCGTCATGAAAACTCCTCCACTACTCAACACACTCTTCAAAGCCTTTATACAGAACATCAGATCACTACCCAGCAGGAGAATCACTGCCATTAGCTGAAGAATTATCTGCCAAAATGTGGGTGGCTGTATGTCAGCCATGCAGCAGCTTTGCTCAACTGGAGCACGCCTCCGTCCTGACAAGTTCAGTCGGGCACACCTGAAAAGGTGTCTTCAGTCCAAGTCAGTTCCCCTCCATGCAGAGCAAAGTGGCCTTTGCTCTGAGTTTCCTGATGGGATGGGCCAAACGATCGGGTTTGGCAGAGTGGGACAGAGGAACTGAGCTCAAAGCTCTTTTCAAGCTTTTTCCACCAGACTTTTCACTTTGTGTTTTTTCATTTAAATTAGGACAGTGCATATTAATCAATGTTTTAGCATAATGAAATATAGCAAAATAGCAAAACATAAATTAAGTGGTACATTTGATCTAACAACGCCACATCAAGCAGCTGCCTCGGAGCTGCTCTGCCTCCAACAAGGAGCCTGCACCGTTGTGGACTATGCTGTGGAATTCTGGACTTTGGCTGCCAGCATCTGCAGACCGGATGAGGCACTATTGGACATCTTTCTGCGGATTCTCTCCAGTGCACTCAAAGATGAGCTAGTGGCAAGGGAGGTTCTGGCAGAACTGAAAGGATTGATCAATCTGGTGGAACGAGGGAACGAGGATGAGAAAAGCATAGTTCTTCAAGCTTCTCTCTTTATCACTGCCAGAGTGTTCTCCGCCGGAGCCATCCGTCTCTCGAGCTCATCATTCGGATTCTTCTCCTTCCTTGGAACCAATCGATAAAGGATCAGAACATCTCTCCCCTGCTGATCGTCAGAGGTACATAAGGTTGGGTTTTTTTTTTCACTGGGGACAGCCATGTAATTTCCTCCGCAACTGTTCAGGAATTGCCAGGACCAGAAGAAGCCTGCTGAGTTGTGTTTTTTCTTTTTCTCCATCCTCACAGCCACCAACAGGGCTCCTGGTCTCACATGAACAGCTCCAGGAGGAATTTGAGACTTTAAAAGACTGGTTATGATGGAGATCTTATTTTCCAAGAAGCGACAAGCAAATTCAATCTTCCTGTTGAAGCATTAAATCCACCCTTACACATAAATCGACGGTTCCCTAATCCATAAAATCACGACTCGTACAGCACCTATTAAATTGACTGTTTCGGGTAATCACACTTTTTTCGTTGATGCTACTATGACACCGCCTGTTATTTTGGGTTATCTGAGCTGTGCAGACAGATTACTCATATTGACTGGGTCTCAGGTTGTTGTCTTGGAACTTCTTTTTTCCTTATTGAACTGCGTGAATGGAGCCGCCATTCAGTACATGTTCCTAATCGGGGTTCTCTTCGCTCAGAGCCTTCTGATGTCAGTAAAGTTCTCACTGTCTACCATGATTTAAGCAATGTGTTCTGTAAAGCTCAAGCTAAGTCCCTCTCTCCACATTATCCACTTGTCTGTGTCATACATATTCTTCCAGGGTGCCAACCACCAAAGTGCAACATCTGTCCCCTGTCTTTTCCAGAATGTGAAGCCATTGACCAATGCCTGCAGGAGAGTCTCCAGGCTGGCATCATTCATCCGTTTTGCAGGGGCTGTTTGTTTTTTTTCTTTGTTGGCAAATGTGAGGGGGGACTGTGCCCTTGCACCAATTACGGGGGTTTAAACAACATCCCTGTGAGCAATACCTACCACCCCTTCCACTGTTACAGACTGCTTTTGATCTTGTTAAATGCGCCATGATCTTCACCCAACTGGATCTCCACAGTGCCTACCGTTTGGTGCGCATAAGAGAGGGGGATGAATGGAAAACTGCTTTCAACACTCCTTTTACTTTTGGACTCAGTAATGCACTTGCTGTTTTTCAGTGTTTAATCAATTACATTTTCAAGGATATGATTAACAAGTTTGTATTTGTATATCTTGTTGAAATCTTGATCTTCTCTCCAGACCCTGTGCAACACATCAGGGCTGTCCTGCAGTGTCTCCTGGAGAACCAGCTTTATTGTAAAAAGCAGAAAAATGTGAGTTTCATACCACTAAAACCAAGTTCTTGGTTTTGGTTCAAGTCATGAAGTTACTCCAGAATATGTGCAAATGGACAGTGCCAAGATTCAAGCTTCTCTAGACTGGCCTATTTCCACTAGGTGTAAGCAACTCCAGTGTTTTCTTGGGTTTGGCTAATTTTATAGATGCTTTATCTGGCGGGGAAAACTGATTCTGCAATACATAAGCATCTTGGTGTGAAGAAATCAACTGCGGGAGCAAGTATTAGGAAATGGAAGGCATACAAGATCACTGATAACATCCCTCAATCTGGGGCTCCCTGCAAGATCTCACCCCGTGTGGTCAAAATATCACCAGTTTTCCACATCAGCAAACTTAAAAGAGCAAGGGACTGATCTTCAGTCTGGGTCTGGGGACCCACCTGTACCACGTTTTGTAGACAGAGGCCCAGTCTACCCAGTCCGTCAACTTCTTGCCTCTTGGAAGAGTGGACGGGGTCTCCAGTACATAGTTGACTGGGAGGTTTACGGCCCAGCTGACTACCAGTGGATGCCTCAGTGCCACATACTGGACAAAGACTTCATTGCCCAGTTTCAATGTAATCATCCTGCCTAGCCTTGTTATCCCTCTGTTATCCCCAGACATAGAAGAGAGGGTCATGTCATGGTATGCATGTTAGTACGGTTATTTGGGGTTCTCATCTGGTCTTTTGTCTTACTGTGCAGGTTTTCTGCATATGACCGCATTTAGATTAATTTTACAAGAAAAAAGTGTTTTTGAATTAAAAATAGAATGCTCACAAAAACAGAATGGTACTAAAGAAGATACACAGCTGCAGCCACTTAGAAGCTTCCAATCACTATATGTAAAATACTGTTAAAAACTTTTTTTTTGGCAATAATACTCACTATTTTTTGTGGGTCACATAATATAAGTTTCATGTGTAGTACTAATTTTCCTTTTGTCCCCAAAGAAATGCTTTTTT
The DNA here is from genome assembly GCA_023969325.1 of Oryzias curvinotus. NCBI lineage: Eukaryota > Metazoa > Chordata > Actinopteri > Beloniformes > Adrianichthyidae > Oryzias > Oryzias curvinotus. Next base: position 26,395,082 of record CM043723.1, read on the forward strand.
TGTGTTGCATAGCAAAACACACACTGATTATATGAATAAGTCTATTCTATTCTGGTCACTAACTTCCTCCACATGATCCTAATATAGAGGTGAATCAGCATTGGAGCATCTGACAAACAAATGCAGATGCTACACATGACCAGCTCAGACAGAGCACTGCCTTGAATGATGGGGAATATCTGCTTATCTGTTTGAACTGAAAACTAGTTCTCTGAAAATATTTTTTTCTATATACACTATAAACAAATTTGAGTGTAAAACTATGAAAATTCTAGACGTTTTGTAAAATGTATTGTAAAAAAAAATCTCTGCAACTATAATGAAAGTAATGTAATGAAACATAAAGTAGCACTTTTTTGTGGGACCCAAATCATGTAATCATGACCAAACTAATACCTGTCAGTAGTCTGAAAAAAAATAAAGAAGTCTGACCTTTGTCTCCCTCTCTGGTCACTGGCAGGAGCCGTCCACAGAGTTCTAACCACACTACAGCTCCCAGCAACCCCAGCTCACACTTCCTGAATTCTGCACACCTGACGCTCATTCCATCATCAACCGTAGCATTGATGAGTTAAGCTCAGAGCGAGTAATTGTTTGTAAAACTCTGTTGTATTTGGACCTGATCTTCTCTCTCCTGACCCTGTATCTGACAGCAGGCGCCTACTCCCTTTGATTCTGGACACTGGTGGCACGCACAGACAAGGGTTGGGCGATGTCCCTTAAATTGGCAGTTGATGATGTTTACAGTAAACCATCAGGATGGACGATGATATCATGAGGGGAGGGGGGGTATTTTGATTTTTTTGTTATTATATCATTATTATTCGTTATTTTACTTTATTTATTTTTTATTTCCCAACTAATGACTCATCCGCGATGATCCAGTATAAACTGAGAGAAGTGACTTTAACAAAAAAATTACAAACAAAATAGAAAAGTAGTCCGCTCCTGCACTTGATTAGTCAAGTGGACCAAGCGGCCGTGTCTCTGAGCAGAGCAGACGGACTTACAGCTTTGTGTTTGTTACGTGTGCGCTATGCGTGGGAGACTTCGGACTGCGATCCATCCCGCAGCTCTAGGTGAATGAGCTACTGAACTCAGGATAACCAGGTCTCACGGAGTGTGTGTCCGGGCAGAGCTCGGACCGCCAGCACACACAGCACACACACTTTGGGGCAGTGTGTGAGCTTTTCAAAGCAGAAATGTTACTCAGTCCTTAGAAACCATTCAAACAATCACGCGGATTTGTGTTTCCAGTTGTGTCCCGACTAAATAAAGGCTGATGTTATTCCCACATATTTACGTGCAGCCAAGATGCAGATTGCAGAATTTCCTGCATACATTTTCTGTTCATCAAAGGCTAAATGTTGTTACCCCGTGTTAGCAAACTGCTAACCCTGGCTTCTTCCGGCTCCGTTCTTCCACAAAAATAGCCCTGACCACACGGATTAAAATTAAAATGATGAGCGAACAGGCACTTCATAATAACCATAACATTAATAAAAGCACGTTTATAAGATCATCTCGTATGTTAACGAGCTGACAGATATCTATGTAGGTAGCCGCTTGGCGGAACTCATTTCCTCTTCCGGTATTTCAAACACTACTGCGCATGTGCGAATGATTTATTCCGACCGAAAGTGTGACCCCATGTGAACTTTAGTTATAATCTGAAAAGGTTTTTCTGGGTCCATGTACACGGTTGAATTCTAATCCGACCATTGATCCGATCAAAATATTTTGTGCATGTAACGGCAGCTTATGGTGACGACTCGCAGAGTGGCGGGGGTGTGGCATCACAATGGTGTCTCTCCATCGTGATGTCAGTCACCCATCATGATGGACAATGGTATCGTCCATCAGCACAACCCTAGCACAGACTGGACTAGCAGCTTGCTGGTGACGGCTTACCGTTAGGAACTCACCGCAGAAATGTAGTGGGAACTAACGTGCCGTGATGAGGGATTATCCTTGGATCAACTCATAGCCCTCCATATCAAACTGGAGAACCTGCTGAGAACCTGGCAGTCATTCAACCCAACCTCAGCCAACGTCATGGCTGTCTCACCATTTCCCCCAGGGACTGCTGGCTCTGGTCGCGAGCCCATCCAACTGGGCTCCGTTTCTGGGAGAACCTCTGCCTTGACTGCGGCCAGCCTAGCCATGTTCACAACAACTGTCCCAATCGACACCCACGACGCTCTGCAGAACCGGTGACTGAACCCATGCTCACCTTTATACTGCCGGTTACACTACGCTTTAAAAACTGCGTAGTGGATACTCAAGCTATGATTGACTCTGGTGTCTGCAGGGAATTTTATTGACCTGACTTTTGCTCACTCTCAAGATGTCCCTTTGCTCCCCTCCAATGCTCAAGTGGTAGTCACCACCCTAGGCGGAAGGCCCCTGGGGTCAGGCCAGATCCGGTTTCTGATTCAAGACATTGCAGTCGTCTCATCGGATCACCATCGTGAGACTCTTTGTCTCTTCGCCATAAGGTCCAAGTCCCATCATCTTCGGTCTGCCTTGGCTGGAGAAGCATGATCCCAGTATAAACTGGTCAGAACACAAACTCCTATTCACCTCCGGTCATTGTTGGCGACACTACTTTCAGGCCGCTGAAAGGTCTGAAAACTGTGCTCCATCAAGGTCGATTGCAGCCACAACCCTCACAGAGATCAGTGCGACAGGAAAGGTGGAGGGGTTGCCGGCTCAATAAGAGGACTTGCGAGAGGCCTTTAAAAAGCAGCGTGCCACACACCTCCCTCCACACCGGTCCTACGACATCGACCTTCTGCCCAAAGCTATGCCCATCTGAGGACAGGTGTTCCCCCTCTCTTAACCTGAGTCTGAGGCCATGCAGGCCTACATCCGAGAGGAGTTAGCAAAGGGCTTTATCCGATCATTTACATCCCCTGCCTCAGCCTGTTTTTTCTTTGTCAAAAAGTAAGATTTTAGTTAAGGCTGTGTATTGACTTCCACAGCCTTAATGGTGCGACTGTGAAATACTGTTATCCCTGCCTCTGGTTCCTGGACCCAGAGGAACGCTCCTGGGTTGCCGCTGATAACATCCTTGACCCCTCCCTGATCAGTGACTTCCACCGATCTTACCCGGACAGACCAGCACATTTTAGTAAAAATAGAAGATCATTGAGTCATTTAGTTCCCTTGGTGTCTTGCATTAATGTCTTGAACGCCTTGTTCCTGTCAGAAGTCATAGCATTGTCTCCCCCTCTGGTCACCAGTGGGAACCATCTCCAGGGTTCAAACCACACTACATCTCCCAGAAACCCCAGTGACACTTCCTGGATGCATCACATCTATCTCTCATTCACCCAATCAATCACAGCATCCTTAAACACTGCACTGAGCCTCACTCAGTGCAAAGTATTGTTTGTGCCACTGTGCCTTCATTACCCAGCGTTATAGCTGGATTTGATCTTCTGTTTCCTGATTCCGTTCGCCTGTCGCCTGCCGCCTGCCCCCTGCGCCGACTCTCGCCTGGATCCCGGTTACTCGAGTTGTTTGTCGGATGTTTTCATGCTCAATATTGACCCCTGCCGGCCTGACCCTGATTTAGCTTTGTGGACTTTTAGCTAAGCTAATAAACCTGCTGAAATTGGAACCAGCCGTCTGCCTGTTCTTGGGACAGTTTCATTGTGACATGTCCATGCTGAGTTAGGTAAAAATTTAGCTGAAACTTCCTGTTCATTGCACAAGTCATGTTTTTGTCATGAAACTAGTTGTTGTTAGATGTTACATGTTGTGCCTTGACATATAGCAAAAATTCATGAAGCAAAATCATTTTTACCCACTCAGATGGTTATGGGAAAATGCAAACAGATTTTAAAAAGCAGGATAACTTCCCAAATGTAAGCGAAACATCTTTGTCTTCTATTTTTAAACAGAATAACATGAACATACTAATATGTGTGGTAGGACATAATATCAAGACCATAATTAATTATTGCTTGGTTTGTTATTGCATTCTTTGAGGGCTGTCTTGAGATTGCTATTACCCTAAATTTGGCATTTCAGAAATAAACTGAAAAAAAAAATTAATTGTCATCAGCTGAGGGATTTCACTTTGGTCTCTCCCTTTATTTTTTATTTAATTCTATTCATAAGGAGGTTTATTAAAATAGCATGCATTAAAGAGTCTTTCAGTTCACCCAGTGAACAGACCCAGCAGTGACCCCTCAGCAGCCGATTAGCAGTACGATTATTGCATGTGTTAAGTTTATTGTGAGGTATTTGTGAGTTGCACACACTTTCGACGCACGGATGATGCTGTTGTTTGATGTGCTAGTGTTGTACTCTAGTCGTTAGTAAGGTGTGCGCACATGCTGCATGTGTGGGGTGTGCACATGTTACGTAAGTGCCCATAGGAAGCCCACATAAACTATGCTCTGGCTAAAAAAGAAAAATCCATGCAACATGCCAGGGTCTCTACTTCATCCCTACTTACTTTTTTAGGTATTAATTACAACCACAGTTGTTGCCCACAGTATGCCGGTAAAAAAAAAAGATCTAAAAACATTTTTATCCAACAGGAACAGGATTTTAATATTTCGTGAAAACCACCTGCGTTCCCTGTAAAGTTTTGCCAGTTTTTTGTTCGCAAACAGCCCATACCCTCCCGTAAGAGACTAAGCATCTTGGCTCATATCTGAAGGTTTCTGATTGGTGATAAAACTGCTTTTTTATTTGAGCTGATTTATTTTGTCATTTGCCTGCTTTCATGTTATATTTATGCCATGTTTACTTTAAGTAGACATAAAGATAGTTCAAAAGGACAGATAATAAATTCTTACTGAACTGTTGCTGACATTATGGGGGCATGCTGAGCTTCATCCAGTCTGGGTCCTTGGGCAATACCCGCACAACTGCCTAACTATGTAGTCACAAGGGGGTCCAAATGGGTCTTCTTGGTCCCCAGTCCAGATAAAATACAGGGTTATGTCAGGAAGGCATCTGGAGAAAGTGGCATGTGTCACATTCTAAGGTGACACATGCCAGAAGATGCTTTGAATATATCACTGAAGTACTGACGTTTGTATAAAAGCAAGATGCCTATGCATTCCTTTATGGAGTCCTATACTGTTCATAATTAAATAAATAAATATTTAATTCAATAAATAAATATCACCTCATGCAAATACACAATCAACCAATAAATCCCTCATAAATATCTAAAAAGATCATGAAATGGTGAAAAAGCTGCACACAGATTTTAAATTAGCCATTATTTTACTCAATATATTTCATTTTGCTTTAAAAACCTGTTCATTATTTTAAACATTTTAAATATTCATTTATAATCATGTTGAATATTATTATAATTCTACGTCTTTTTTCAGAACCTCGGATTTCCAAATCAATATTTTCCAAAGTAGCTTTGTTTTTATTTCATGTTGCTATTTTTCACAATGGCGTCTTTATTTCATGAAGAGCTTTTTCAGGAGACTGAGTCTATCTGTCAATCAAACTAGACAAGGCGGAGACACTTTTGTGATTGGCCATTCCTTTACTCAGACATGAGCAGCAGCACCCTGACTACATCGATCGAAGATGCGTCAGCGAACGTGACAGCGCAATGCACACCCCTCAACACTAGGGGGAGTATGCACCTCTACACATCTACAGTGTTACAATAAATTGGGCAGTTTGGGTTCTAAATTTGCGGATAAAAGTGGCTTTGGGTGAGTGTGCATAATTCTGGTGATTTTGTGGTCGGTTCAGCAATTTTCATGTTCTCATGAACATACAGTAGTGGCCTTAGTTAGGCTGGGTGGCTGTTGGAGTTCCACTAAGCTTCTATGAACTGGAGTTCCATGAACGCACCATGCTGCGTGTGGGAGGAGCTACCGCTAATGTTTTTAGCCTGATAGCCACCCAGAGCGGTTGCCTGTGCTTATCTCAGTAACAATGCATGGGTGCACAATGCAGACGGAGAATGTTGAGAGATCAGTTTTATTTGTTTTGAATAGTTCCACAAGATAACAATGTGTCCATGTTTGAGTTCATGACATCATCAGAGAGGCTCTGCTTCAGCTCCTGCAGTCAAACTACGTCTAAATTACGTGTAAATCAGAGCGCCCAGACAGCGCAGGAGTGTGTGTGTGAGCGCAAGTTAAGGGTCTGTTGCTCAGTTCCCCGGAAAAGTAATAATAAAAAAGGTTTCCTCCAAAGTACAGAGCCTGATTCTTGGGGTCAGGCCTGGCTGCAGAATTGCTCAATCAATCCCGGATCTCCGCTGCGTTTTCCGACCACAGTCAGAAACGTCATCGCAGGAAAGGTTCAACATTTTCCCAGAGAGGGAAAAATGAAACCAGAGGACCTCATTATGATCATTGTCTCAATGAAAAAAGAAAAATATCATAAGGTTCAGGAGGCCGAGCAGGCTTGTTCCGCTTTGCGCCGCTGCCTGGTCTGACTCTGTCGGTTTGCCAGCTCGCCTCCTGCGAGCCGACAGTGTAAAGCTCGATGTGAGCTCTGAGTGAATGGCGTGAGAGTCAGGAATGCTTCAAGGGGGGACTTCAACATGTGGACGGCCGGAGCTCCTCTGTGGTTTGGTCCACACAAACCCTCAAACTACAAAAACAGAGTCGTCCATGTTTGCATCTTCTGCATCTTCTTCTCTCTATTTTATCTCTAATGTAAGCAAAGCCGCGCGGATACTGCTGAAATATGTCGTCTCTCTGAGTGGCTCACCGCTGAGCGGGTATTGAGGAATATGAGTCGATTTCCATGAATGAGCCGATGAGCGTTTAGATCCCACCCACTTTCACTGATTGACAGATAGACTCAGTCTCCTGAAAAAGCTCTTCATGAAATAAATACGCCATTGTGAAAAACAGCAACATGAATTACAAACAAAGCTACTTTGGAAAATATTGATTTTGAAATCCGAGCTTCTGAAAAAAGACAGAATTATAATAATATTCAACATGATTATAAATGAATATTTTAAAATGCTGTTTTAAAACAATGAACAGGTTTTTAAAGCAAAATGAAAAATATTGAATAATATAATGGCTAATTTAAAATCTGTGTGCAGCTTTTTCACCATTTCATGATCTTTTTATATATTTATGAGAAATTTATTGGTTGATTGTGTATTTGCATGAGGTGATATTTATTTATTGAATAAAATATTTATTTATTTAATTATGAACAGTATAGGACTCCATATTCCTTTGATGATGCAGGTCCCAGAAAAGAATATGCTGGCTCAGTCTGTTACTAAACGGTTTTAGAGTTTAGTTAAGGATCAAATTGTGAGAAAATACAAAAATAAAACAGCACTTAATAAAAACAGTAAACTTTTAATTCTAATTATGTTTTATTTCTATTTATCTATTTATTTATATTTATCTATTTTTCTTCCAACAAATATGACTATTTCAGTGTGAACAATAGTGTGAGTCTTGCAGAGAGTCTGTCTTGGTGCTAAGTAAAAAAAAAAAAAAAAAAAAAAAAAACAAGAAAGAAAGAGAGTGCAATGGGCTTGTTACACAACAGTACGTGATCCAAGCACCATGACACTCACCCGCGATGTCCCACAGCTGCAGCCGAACCACGGTGGCGAGATCCCAGGACAGCACTTTGAGGGCGAAGTCCACCCCGATGGTGGCTCTGTAGTGCTGCGAGAAGACCTGATGCACGTAGCGCTTTATGATGGACGTCTTCCCGACCCCCAGGTCTCCAATCACCAGAACTTTGAGCAGGCGCTCGTGCTGCATTTCTGCGGCTGAGAGCTCGCGCGCAGCCCACAGCAGCAATGTCTCCAATTATTAGTTCCGCGTGAGTGTCGGGGTGGGGTGGGGTGGGGTGAGGGGTGGAAACAATGAAGCTCTCAAGGAGTTTTCATTTTCTGAAACATCTTGTACAAATGCTGCTTTATAAGAGACTTGAACTTCAAGCCATGTAGGTCTGAGAGACCAGAGTCTGAATGGATGTAACTTATGATTACATGAATTTATGCAAAATAAAAATAGTGCAAAACCATCCTTTAAAAAGGCAAGAAGGGAAAAGAAGAAGGTTGCAAAGTGTAATTCACAGTCGCGAAAAGGAGAAGTGCCGGCGTTATCAGTCATCTGTTAGGTTTGCAGAAAAAGCTGTGGTGACAAACGCAGACTATCACAATGATCACACACACTGTGGCTGTGTGTTCTACTGCAGCCCGGTGTGCATGAACTTAGTCATTTGATCTAAAATAAAGAATATGTGAATGAAAAGCTATATAAACACAAATAAAACATATATAACAGTTGTTTCTTTCCAAAAGAGAAAGAAAACCTCACTGTGTTGATCAGAGTGCCAAGCTTAGCCTCTATCATATTATGTTAATTGTAAATTAGTGCTCAGTAGTGGTTTTAGGCACGGGCTATACAGGCAATGGCCCGGGGCAGAAAATGAAGGGGGGCGGCTCAGCGCTAACAAAAAAAATATATGCACCACTATTGCTTTACTTATATCACAGAGTTGGTAACAGCCAACTCTGGCGGCGCCCCCGTCCCGCAGCTGCGCGCTCTCCTGTCTTTGCATTTTCTTTGTACACAAAATGTGCTTTACAAATAAACTTGCCTTACCATGTGACAACCTTTTACCAAAGTTTAATGATTTAAACTACCTACTGTATGTATGTTACCTAAAAGGATGTGTACAATCCTGTTGTGAGGGATCGAGCGGCCAAAGAGGACAACTGGAAATGTATCAAAAAATGAGACTTTTATTTTTCTAAGAAAATGTATATAATTTACAAACTGGGCCCTTAAAAGAGGTAAACAGAAACATAATTAACTCAGGCAACAAACTTAACCTTAACTTAACCAGCTGAACAGACCAAGTAACAGAAACAAAATGACCTACCCAAAAGACACAACAGAGGAACACATATTGTGCCTGATCAGACCACCTGAGAAACATGGGGGGGGGGGACTAACATGACTACACAGGCATTTAACAAAGACGAGAAGACTAAACACAAAACTTGGTCTCTTAGTTGAAAAGAAAAAACATCAAAAGTAGAACAAACTGAAAAACAGAAGCAAAGCAAATAAACATGAAACAAGTCCATGGCTTCTCCCCTTGGAGGCTTCTGTGGATGGCGCCTGCCCAATTGCCTGACTGGAGCATTTAAAGGCTATGCAACATGACTTCCTCTTTTGGCCTCACAGCACAGCTCCAGGAACAGAACCTCAGCCACAACCGTAGCAACAACTAAGCAAATGTACATTTCTATTTAAAAAAGCCTAATGGTTTATTATTGTGATTGTTAAGTACTACTTTTATAGTTTTAAGTTAGTTTTGTATTACTATGTGCCAATTTCTACTGAGTTCTCATTTTTTACATCTTGTTGTAGCACTTTAAGGGTTATGTTTAATGAAGGGTGAATTATAAATAAAATCTATTATTATTATTACATGTATGTGCTACAAATAAATACTGAAAAGAATAAATGTGTATTTTAACTCAAAGAAATGTGTATATTTATTTAAGAATAAACAATCTGAAATAATAAAATAAATAAAAAAAAGTGTGCAGTGCTGGGGGGAGGTTACGGCCATTTTGTTGTGGGTGTGGTAGGGAATGTTGCCATCAAACATCAATGATTTCTTAGGTTACTTTGAATCAGACACGGTTGTATTTCACATACCTGACATGTTTCAGTGGAAGCACTTCAGCCTTCATCAGAGTTGTCCATGTAAACATGAATGTGTACTTTACTTTACTCATTTAAAAAACACTTATGTTGAACCAATTACCAAAAGCTTTTGCAATGTGATACAAAAATCTTTTCATGTTTCAGACTATATTTTGGAATACTTTTGTGATCATGTGGACTTTCTTTTTTTCCAATTCATTTTAAAGTAATGCAACTGCATAAAGATACATATTCTCTTTTCTCAGCACTTTAAATCTTTTATTAATCCAATGCTTTACATCGCTCTGTATATTCCAATGTATGATCATTTCTTTTTTTTTTTTTTTTTGTTATGTAAGTTTTTTGTCCTTCCCTTTGTGGTCTTGCGCCTCTACGGGCGCCTTTACGGTAGTGGTACTGATGCGGGATGAGTCAGGCTACATGATGCTGCTGCCATTACATCAGGGCCGAAAACCTGCTCAAACTTCGCGGATCAAGAAGTGATATCCCGGAATTTTTCTTCCCTGACCTACTCTTCCCGGATCTTCGTGAGCCACATCCGTTTTTTCCCTCCTCACCCGCACCGGGAGCGTATCCGTGCTCGCGGCCCAGCATCCGGAGAGGAAGCCCTTGACTTCAGGGCCTGCTAAAGCTCCGCCAGCCTGTGCAGCCCAGGTTCAACATAAGCATCTAGTTCCAGCTCCAGGCTTCGACGCTGAGTTGTTTCTACATCGTTGCGTCCCGAGCATCGATCCCGGTTTACGCGCAGGTGCGATGGAGCCTCCAGCCTGCTCCTGAACTCCGCAAAGAGAGCAACAGCACCGACCCCCTGCTACAAGTATGACTCTTAAACTTATTCTGTGCCATATCGGGCATCACAAACGACATGTTTAAATTAGTTTGAGACCCTGCAAGTACTCTCTTTATTTGGTTAAATTCTCAACAGCTCATGATTTAGCTTCAACAATATTGAGATCATGTTTCATTTGGGTTTTGGGAGTTAAACGTTTGATGATTTTGGTTGATCTGAGCTTTGCCGGTAAACTGGCAGCTCGTGTTTGCACGCAACCCGCCGATCCACGGAGCCGCGGGGTGGGGGGGGGGGGGGGGGGGGGGGGGGGGGTTGGAGGGTGTTGATGCATGCTGCATGCACCTATAGCACTCTGCCGGTCAAATGGTCCAATCACTTTTCTCTGCAAGAAATACAGAAAAAGAACCACTTTGTGGTTTGTGTAGTAACGCTTTTGCCCACAAAAGTTTGAATTTTTTTTCCGAGCCAAAAGTGAATTTAATGCAAAGTGCCCCATCTCAGTTATCCCTAAAATCTTTAGTTGCTGAAAAAACTAACTTCACATTCAAAGGAATCAATCATATAAATGTCTGTCAGTTATAAAAATGATCAGTTCATGAAAGAAAGTCATATTTCATGGGTATTTGAACTTTGTATTGGTCAGACAAAATTTAACCTCTAATACCTTTAAAGCAAAGGCAATATGAGACAGTCGTAAACTGTATGCACCGCAGGTTGCAGAAAGCATCCCTTCTGGGATTAAAAGTGTTGCATCTAGCATTTTTGCAAATATTTTTTGACTTCATAAAAGTAGTTAAGGGGTCTAAAGCAACGGTCTGCTACCTTTAACACAAAAAGAGTCATTTGGTCCAGTTTCTGATCAAAACCAAACGAGAGAGAACTAAAGTCACTGTTTAGAAAAATACACTTTGATTATGCTTTTGTTTGATGTATAAAATGTAGCTTTAAAATACTAACAATAATTGAATTATAAGTGGTATAATTTTGTTTTTATATTAGTTTTACTAGCTAGTCTGGCAATAAGCATGTCCAAAAAGGAATGTTTCAAGCGACTTTGAATGTAGAAACTGAGTCGGCCTCTCTTACATGAGCTGTGAGCTTATTCCATAAAACAGGGGCTTGGTGGCTAAACGCTCTACCTCCAACTGTACTTTTACAACTTCTAGGAACCACATGCAGTCCTGCATTTTGTGAGCGAAGTGTTCTTTTTTTTTTAATGTAAGTTTTATTTTTCATTTTTTTAAACAAGTAATAACACAAATGTAAATAACATCAAACAAGATAAGTCTTACAAACAAAGAGAAGAAATGTAAAAAAAAGAAAAAAAGAAAACACAAGTGAGGAGGGAAAACAAATAAATAAATAAAAAAATAAGACATGACAGCCACCATTCCAGAAATGTTAACAGGTCATGCAATGGCCAGAGAGTTTTTGTATACAGTCCATCTGAACCTTGACTTAAAATCTTCAAAGTGGCTATTGTCCTGTAGGTGGCGGAAAAGCTGCTTAACTACAACTCCTTCTAGGAGTTTTTTTAATAAAGGGGAGGTTTGATATTGGTCTATAGTTGGCCAAGATGCTAGGATCTAAACTGGGATTTTTCAGAAGAGGTTTAACAACTGCATATTTAAAAGACTGTGGTACATAACCCGTTTCCAGAGAGGTATTTATCATCGTTAATATGGAATCATTAATTAGGGGGAAGGTTTCTTTAAAAAGCTTAGTGAGAATTGGGTCTAAGAGACAGGTTGAGACTTTGAAGGACGTAATAATTGATGCTATTTCTACTTGATCCACAATAGTAAAGCAGTCTAATGTTACAGAGGTTTCTATGGATGCCTCCACTTCTACCGCTTCAGCCTGCTCTGGGCTGATAGTAGGAATAACTTGATTCAACTTATGGCTAATATTTGAGATTTGACTATCAAAAAATGTAAGAAAATCATAAGAGCTGAGAGTTACAGGAATATGTGGTTCTACTGAGCTCTGACTGCAAGTTAATCGGGCAATTGTGCTAAAAAAAAATCTTGGATTCTTTCCATTGTCTGATATTAAGGTGGAATAATACTGGTTTCTATCTCTACGCAGAGCCTTTTTGTAATTTAAGAGGTTATATTTCTAGATATTCAGAGACTGCTCTGAACCGGAGCGGCACCATTATCTTTACAACTTACGGTTTACTTGTTTAAGAGAACATATTTCAGCATTAAACCACTGTGCTACTTGGTTTTGTCTAACAAACTTAGGTTTCAGGGCGACAACAACATCGAGTGTACTCCTAAGGGTTTGAATGGTATCATTAAGAAACTGGTCATTTATACTAGGACTGATGCTATGGGAGCTGGTCTCAGAGTAATTGTTCAGCATTGGTTGAACTGTAAGTTTAAACTCAGACACAGAACGGTCAGATAGTGTTCTCCTAAGCCAGGGGTCGGGAACCTATGACTCGCGAGCCATATGTGGCTCTTTTGATGGTCACATGTGGCTCGCAGACAAATCTTTATTTATACCATTTTTTTTTTCATTAGACCAGTCCTTCTCGTGCGCGATGCGATGCCAGAGGGGCGCGCAGTAGTAGCGGTGCTTGGAGAGAAAAAATCTGCGCCAGGACTCAGTTTACTATTATCTATTATTTCACAGAGTTTATACCAGCCGTAAACCTATTAATTTCTGTGCCTAAAACTGCGCGCTCCCGTCTCTGAGAAAGAGCGCGCAGTTGTAGGGACGGGATGTGAGGAAGAAAGCAGAGGGTGGGGGTGGGGGGGACAGGCAGCATGTGAATCGCGCAGGGATTCTCCAAACGTAAAACTCGCTGCCCGTCACTCACTGCAGTGTGTGTTTGGCTCCACGTCTGCATGTGAGTAGTCTTTCTGTCACATCTCCAGAACATTCAGACCTACGATCACGTTTAAAGTCTCAACGCCTGCATGAAGCAGAAACTCACCACGTATCAACCAGACTAGACCATCACACCACGAGAAATACTCATCATTTATTAGCAACAGCATAACGATGTTATTAAAAAGAATCCACAGACTTATTGTACTTTAAAAATGTTGAAATTACATCAAATGCTCACATTCACGTCTATATTTAGTTTTAAACATATTGTAGTGGACTGTGTTGGGTCCGCTGTTGGGCCGCGTTAAAAGTTCTGGAGTTCAAGGAACGCATCAACCAGAGATCTGATTGGCTCTCAGTTCTGTCGCTCAGCCTGTTGTTAGGTAGTTTGGACCAATGGGGTTCAGCTATGGGCCGAATAAGGGAAATGGGAGGGCTGGAGCGGGAGCAGGGGAATATAAAGTGGGAGAAGCGCTCTCGTCTCAGCGGGAGAGATCCAGGAGTTGCTGTATTAATTGTTCGGCGTTTGTTTTGGTCTACAGTAACCAGAATAAAGAACCTTAAAAGAGGTAAAGTCTCCGTGCCTCGGTGTGGCCTGGGGATTTACCACCTGACTTGTTCTTCAGTGTGATTTTTAGTTCTTGTAGGGTTATTGGTCGATCCAAATCAGCTGCCTCATGCACTTGTAGAGAGGGCAGATCTAGCTCTTATAAGAATTCACTGCATTTTCCAGAGTTAAAACTACCAGACGATGTGTACAGATTTTCATAATACATTTGGAAAGCTTTGTTTATTCCCTGAGCGTCTGATATCAGACCCTTTGTGGGAGAGTGTATTGAATTTATGGTGGCCCTGGTTTCACACTGTTTTAATTTAAAGGCAAGGAGCTTTCTGGGTTTACTTCCATTACAATAATAATTCAATCTAGTTCTTTGTATTATAAACTCTGCTTGCCTCCTTAATAAATTGCCAAGTTCCTGTTTTGCGATGTGCAGCTCCTCTTTAATTGTCTCTGAGTATCTATTTTTAAGAGCCATTTCCAAATGTAGGCACTTTTCTTCCAATGTTTTAATCCTAAGGTTTCTTTTCTTTTTCTGATATGAAGTGTAGGATATTGTGAAGTCGCGTATAAAACCTTTAGTCGCCATCCATATAAACCTAGCATCAATGACCGAGTCTTTGTTTTCCTCGAGAAATGTAGAAATTTTTGCCCTAAATTCTGTCTTGAAGGTTTCATCAGAAAGAAGTGAGGTGTTGAAGCGCCAACGGGGGGATTTAACCAATCGAAAGCTCAGATTAATACTCAAAATCAGTGGATTATGGTCAGCTAAGGTAGCTGGGAGAGTTTTAACTGTAACTGTACATTCCTTAAGACTTTTGGACAGCAGGAAATAATCAATTCTTGAGAATGACTGGTGTCGTGGAGAGAAACATGTGCAGTCACGTGTGTCTGGATTGTGAAGCCGCCAAATATCAATAAGGTCAAGATTGTCTATGATGTTGTTCAGCTCTGAAGAAGCTTGTTGCTGCTCATATGAGAACGTAGCGGGGGATCTATCTAGTGTTAGGTCGCATACTGCATTCATATCCCCTCCAATAATCAACTTGTATTCTGAGAGAGTCAGCAATTCCTGCATAACACTGGGGTAGAAATTCTTCTCAAAAATTGTTGGGGCATATATTGCGACAAAGACAATTTTTGTGTCATATATTGATGTGCAAACATATGTCAACCTCCCCAATTTATCACTATAGGTCTTTTCAATTTTTTTAGGAAGATTTCTTTTAAACACAATAATGACTCCTTTAGATTTAGAACTGCTGCTAGAGGAGGAGATCACTTTGTATTGTTTATCTAGTATTTTGGAGACATCTCCCTGTCTGAGGTGGGATTCTTGTATCAATACATCTGCTTTCTGTCGGTGCATGAGCTGTTGGCACTTTACCCTCTTAATATTATTGTTCAAACCCTGTACATTTAAACTTAATATGGTGAGCTTAACCATTGTCGGGGCGGCCGTGGTGCAGTGGTAGGGCGGTCGACTCATGATCGTAAGATTGCAGGTTCGATTCCCGCCTTGCACACCCATGTGTCGAAGTGTCCTTGGGCAAGACACTGAACCCCACCTTGCCTCTGGTGGGAGGTTGGCGCCAGTGTTCGGCAGCGGAGCCACCACCAGTGTGTGAATGTGTGTGTGCATGGGTGGATGGGACTGTGACTGTAAAGCGCTTTGGGCCTTCGTAAGAGGGTAGAAAGCGCTATATAAGTATACGCCATTTACCATTGTCAAAGACTGTATTACGTAGTTCAGTGAGAGCCCCCCGTTCCCCTCCCCCCACCCTCCCCTTGCCGCCTCCCTCAAACCCTGGAATCTGTATTTCTGTGTAATGTGACAACCTCACAACACAAGTTGTGGAGAACTCCAGGACTCCTGCCCATCCCCATTACCACTTAAATTGACCTCACATTAACAATATAAAATTTCCTAAGCATTACCAAATATGTAGCAATGACAGATTTATTTAACACAGAACTATATTCTAAATTGAACCGTGGACCATTCAAATCTAACTTAATCAGTTTCTTGCCTCTTTAAATGTCGATGTCCAGCTTCGCATCACTTCCTCATCACGCGAAGTGGTGAGAGTTGCAGGTTTTCTGTTCATTCCTCCATCTGTTGAGATTCTCGCAGAAATCCTTCAGCTGCATCAGGGGTTGCGAAAGAGTGATGTTCCCCGTGTAGAGAGATCTTCAGGGTTGCAGGGTAAATCAGGAACGACATGATGCCCTTTTCACGTAGCTTCTTCTGAATTCCGGAGAAGGCCTTCCTGCGCTAGCTCGTCTGGGCGCTGTAGTCTGCGTAGAAGCGCAGCTTGTTACCGGCATGTTGGATCGGGCCGTTCCTCGCCGCCGCGCGAGCCCCATATGGAATTGCGGTGCGATCTGCATGTCGAAGCAAACGAAGAATCACAGTTTCTGGAAAATCCCCTCTAGGTTTAGCGCTGCGGACCCGATGGGCTCGTTCTATTTCGATGGTCTTGTTAGCAAGTGACGGCAGCCATTTGGGGAGGCTCTCCTGGAGAAACGCGACCGCGTTCCCTCCCTCTGCATTGTTGGGAATTCCAGTGATCCTCACGTTGTTCCTCCGATTATAATCTTCCAGCAAAGCAAGGTTGAGCTGCACTTTTCAAGTCCGGATGTATTATCCAAAACTTGACGCTTCATGGTTCTCATCTCACTTTGCACATGCTCGGTCCGGAAACTCAGTCCTCCCACATCCACCACCAGGGCATCCAGATCTTTCTGCATATTTGTAATCGAATGGTTGAGTTTCTTCACCGCGTTGTCTAAAATTCGGGTCATCATCGCCTCCAACCGCTCTTGCTGGGCGGCTAAAGCAGAGGCTAAGGTCTCTTGTATGGTAGCGCTAGCCGTGTCGCCAGTTTCAGAATCAGAAATCAGAAATCAGAAAGCCTTTATTGTCATTGTTACACAAGAAACTTGTGACAACGAGATTACCGGTGCTCTCCAGCAGCTTAAACAATAAAAATAGATAATCAGAAATTTTTTCTAAAGAACAATAAACAATAATAAACAATAAATTTGTGCTTGACTGAAAATATACATATGTACAAAGCTACATAACTATTTTAAATTGCATTATATTGCACTGGGAATTGTTAATATTGCACATTAGTTACAGATATTGCACGAGGTTACAGCTTTTTGTGGGATTCACATTTATTTATGTGGTTGACTGCTCTGGGAAAAAAACTGTTCTTTAGTCTATTTGTGCGGGCCTTGTGGGATCTGTACCGTCGGCCTGACGGTAGCAGTTGAAACAGGTGGTGGTTGGGATGGTGGGAGTCCTTGATGATTTGCCTGGCTCTGCTTGTATAACGAGAGCCAGCAATGTCCTCTAGGCTGGGCAGGGGGGAGCCGGTGATTTTCTGGGCCGTGTTGATCACCCTCTGCAGCGCCTTCCTGTCTGCGGCTGAGCATCCTGCATACCAGGCTGTTATGCAGTACGTGAGGATGCTCTCGATGGTGGCTCTGTAGAAGGTCACCAGCAGCTTCTTCTCCAGGTTGTTCCTCCTGAGTATTCTCAGAAAGTGGAGACGCTGCTGGGCCTTCCCTACTGCCGCAGTGGTGTTTTCAGTCCAGGAGAGCTCCTCTGTGATCAGCACACCTAGGTAGCGGATAGAGTGGACCCTGTCCACGCTGACCCCATTTATATAAAGCGGGGGCGGGTCCACTCTCCTCTTTCTGAAGTCCAGGATTATTTCTTTGGTTTTGGTGGTGTTCAGGTGGAGGTTGTTTCCTGAACACCACTTTTCCAGTCTGCTGACTTCATCCCTGTAGAGAGTCTCATCTTCCCCTGAGATGAGCCCAACCACAGCGGTGTCATCAGCAAATTTGATGATTGTGTTGCAGGGGTGGGTCTGCGTGCAATCCGATGTGTAGAGCGTGAAGAGGAGTGGGCTCAGTACACATCCTTGTGGTGATCCTGTGCTGATGGTGATGGTGGATGAAAGGTGGGGTCCAAGTTTAACAGATTGTGGACGTTCTGTCAGAAAGTCTTTGATCCATAAGCAGATGGGGGAAGAAAGGCCCAGGTGAAGCAGTTTCTCTGTCAGGATGTCTGGGATGATGTTGTTAAAGGCTGAGCTGAAGTCCAGAAAGAGCAGCCTTGCGTAGTTCCCTGGGTGGTCCAGGTGGCTCAGGGCAGAGTGAAGAGTGGTGGAAATAGCATCATCTGTTGAGCGATTTGGTTTGTAGGCAAACTGGAGCGGGTCGAGGGTGGGTGGGAGATTATCCTTGATGTGTTTTGCTATCAGTCTTTCAAAACACTTCATGATTACAGGTGTGAGGGCAACTGGCCTGTAGTCGTTGAGGCTGTCTGCTGCTGGCTTTTTGAGAACCGGAATTATGGTGGAGGTTTTGAGGCAGGCTGGGATACTGCACTGTTGTAGGGACTGATTAAAGATTCCGGTGAAGACGTCCGCTAATTGGTCGGCGCATGCGCTGAGTACTTTGCCTGGTACTCCATCTGGTCCCGTTGCCTTCCTGGGGTTGGCTGATTTAAGCACCCGTCGTACTTCATGCTCCTGGAGTACTAGGGTACTGTTGGTGTGGGGTGGTGATGATTGTGGTGTGTCTGCTGGGGGCCTCTGCGTGTCAAACCTGGCAAAGAAATGGTTTAGCTCCCTTGCCAAGGAGGCATCCGCTCCAGTGTACACTGTGTTGATGCTCCTTTGATTTGTGATGTGGTGTATCCCCTGCCACATCTTCCTGGGGTTGTTGTCAGCGAAGTGCTCTTCAATCTCCTTTTTGTAGGCCATTTTGGCCTTCTTTATGCCTTTTTTTAGGGCAGATCTGGCTGCGCTGTATTGGAGCCAGTCACTGTCCCTTGACCTGAAGGCGGTGTCACGTTTTTTTAGGAGAGATTTTACTTCGCTGGTCATCCATGGTTTCTGATTTGGGAAAATTCTGATCCTTTTGTTCACAGTCACATTGCCTATGCAGTGGTTTATATAGGAAAGGACTGTGTCTGTGTGTTCCTGTAGATTTTGGCTGTAGAAAGTGTCCCAGAGTGTGTTTGAGAAGCAGTCCTGCAGTTGTGGAAGGGCAGCTTCGGGCCAGATCCTGATGGTCTTTGTTTCTGGCTTTGTTTTCCTTCTTCGGGGGGTGTAGGTGGGGGTGAGGGACAAGCAGAGGTGATCTGAGCCTGCTAGATGGGGGAGGGGGGTGACTTTGTAAGCCTGTTTAATGTTTGAGTAAACTTGGTCTAAAGTGTTTACTCCTCTGGTGGCAAACTTCACATACTGTGTGAATTTGGGGAGCACAGTTTTAAGACGTGCATGGTTGAAATCCCCAGCAATAATCAAGTATCCATCAGGGTGGGCGAGCTGTTGCTTGTTGATGATAGTTAGCAGGAGGTTGAGAGCCGTGCTAGTGTTAGCATCTGGTGGTATGTAAACAGCTAGCACCAGAGCAGCTGTGAATTCCCTCGGGAGATAGAAGGGCCTGCATAAGATGGCTACAGCCTCCAAGTCCGGGGAGCAGTGTCTTTCGGTGATCCTGCTGTTGCTACACCACTCGTTGTGTACATAAACACAAAGCCCCCCTCCTCTGCTCTTACCGGAGCTGTGATCTCTGTCCTGGCGATGTAGCGTGCGTCCCGCTAGCTCAATCGCGGCGTCGGGGATACGTGGTTGTAGCCATGATTCGGTGATGATAATCAGACTGCAGTTCCTTGTGAAGCTATTTTTGGCTGTTAGTAGTTCCAGTTCGTCCATTTTGTTGATGATTGATCTCGCGTTTGAGAGGAGGAGGCTTGGAATTGCGGGTCTGTGCGGTTGTTTACGTAGCTTAGCCTCTGGGCCAGCCCGGCAGCCTCGCTTCTGCTTCCTCTCTCTCCTCCGCCTCCGTCGCTTGCCGGGTGGGCTTACCATCCACGGAGACCCCGGTAGCCTCGCTATTTCCTTTGGGATGTTGTGGCGCTGCTGGAAGTTCTTTGTTACCGTCTGGGTTTGTCTCAGCCCAAGGTCTATCAGGTACTGGCGGTGGTATTTAAAATCGGCGTAGCAAAAATCCAAAAGTAAATAAAATACAAACAATAGAACAAAAAGCCATGCTGGAGAGCTGAGAGCCGCTGCACACGCGCGCGCGCGCGCCGCCATGATGTTGTTTTCTTTTGGCAGGAGGGTTTTTGACCTGCGACTCACTGGATTTCTTGCTGTTGGACATTTTGACGGAGTATAAACCAACAAAAGTCTGAGTAGAGGTCCTAAATTCAAAATTATTCAAAGTAATGGGGGATGAGACGGTGGAGCGCTAGTGCTCCACAGCCATCGTGTCTGCGAGACACGTGCCCACCTTGGTCTAAGTTTTTACGTTTAGCACTACTGTTCCTCTCCACCGGTACAAACCCTCCCTATGTGTTTCCCGGCAGCTGGGAAGGCGCTGGAGTGTTAACTGATGTGGTAGCATGAATAAAAAGTTCAGCAATGCCACCTGGGGCTCCTCAGCCCCAGGAAAAGAAGAAAGGCAGGTGAAGGTCCTACTCTAAACCAAGGCAGAGGCTGTGGTTTGCTTTAAAATATAATTTATTTGATTACAGTTTTCAAATTTCACATTTTTTATAAGAAAACCCTTAATAAAAACAACAATCCTTAATAAAAGTCAGTTAAAATATTCTGGAGGAGGAGCTTACCGAGGTGGTTAAAACAACGTAAAAACAAAGCAAACACCCTTTTTGTGAAGCACTGCACACGTGATGGGGAAACCACACAGCACACTGGGACCCACCACCAAACACAGCAGTCCACCACCTCGGCCTCCCACCTCCTGGAACAAGAATAAAATAACAGACAATAAAGCCCACACAATTAAACAGTAAAGATAAAAGATGATTAATGTTCAAGGGCGCTAGGTAAGCCGCCAACCACCTGCAATCAGCTGGTCGGAGCCGTCCAAAGTCCGGTGAGACGCCACAGCAACGAGAGATCTCCGTGAGCTGAGCGTATCGCTCCAACTGGTTCCGTCATGGCGGGGGTGGGAACCTATACAGAAATCACGATTAAAAACAGTAAAAGCAAAGCAGCAGCTTTAATCCCCTATTTCCGTTTCTGAAAGAAAGGAAATAAATAGTTTGCAGGAGCCTTAATTGTACGTGCAGGAGGAAGGCCAGCTTAACATACCGGTCACTGAGAGGAGGCCAGTCTAGGTGAAACAGTCGCGTCACACTTGCAGGCTACAGTCACCACGCCGCAGATGTGCCACAACCCAGCCAATTGCTCGTGTACAGGGAACTGTGAACGAGTCTGCTCGTAAGTCCTCACTCCCTGTTCAGTTCGGAGAGCTCAAAACCTTCTCATCTTAGTTGATAAAGCTAAATGAAAAAGATTAGAAACTCAAAAAAAAAATAAATAAACTACTGCTGCAGCTTTATTTCATGTACCGTATTTTCACGACCATAAGGCGCACTTAAAAGTCTTAAATCTTCTCCAAAATGTCGGGTGCGGCCTATGAGGCGGTGCGCCTAATGGTTGTTATGGGATGTAGAGGAAGATGGCATGAGAACGGGGAGGAAAGTGCGGGCGTGAACAACATTGTTTACAACACAACCAACTCAGTTTTGCTCCCGCTGCCTTTTTTAAACACACACTAGCATGCATGTTTTACCGGTGTGTGATAACGTGCCCGCTCCTTAAAACCGGGTGCGCCTGTTGTATGTGTTAAATACAATTAAATCACCCATAACTGAGACTGCGCCCTATAACTCAATATAGTACAACTTTAAATGTAAACATCCAATATAAGAAGTAGAATTGCCTAAAGTACAGAGAAGTAGGAGACAAAGGTAATGTAAATTAGCAGCCTTTTTTTTCTTGAGTAAACTCAAACTCAAACTTTTTTTATTTGTATAGCGCCTTTCATTTCGACTAAAAGCACAAAGCGCTTTACGAAACAGCATCAGAATACACAAGATATGTAAAAAATAAATTAAATACAGTAAAACAAGATAAAAAAAAAAGATACAACAGTAATAGTAATTACAAAAGTAAAATCATTAATTTTTTTAAAGACATTAAAAATTATTAAAACATAACCTTATATATCATAAGTGTAATGAATAATAATAATAATAGTCCTTATGTGAGTAAAAACTTTATTAAGTAGGGAAAATAGCTAAATCAATCAATATATAATGAGTAAAATAATTAAGCAATTATGAAAGTCATGTAAAAGCCAGATTACAAAGGTAGGTCTTGAGCCTCGTCTTAAAAACGGTCTCTGCTGCCCTGAGGCTCTCTGGCAGACTGTTCCGCAGGCGAGGACCATAATGGTGGAATGAGGCCTCATCATGTGTTCTGGTCCTCACCTTAGGGATAACTAAGAGGCCAGTGGACCGTAGGGTCTGCAAGTGTTCATATTTTAAAAGCAGACTGGTTAAATAAGAAGGCCCAAGACCCAAGACCATAAAAACATTTATAAACCGTTTAAAGACATATATAATCAATCCTGAAATGCACAGGGAGCCAATTCAGTGATTTTAAAATGGATGTAATGTGTTCTGCTGTTCTCGTCAGAACTCGTGCCGCCGAGTTCTGTAATAGTTATAAGTTTGAAAGAGATTTTTTGGGTAAACCAGAGAGCAGGGCATTAGGGTAATCTAAACGACTAAAAATAAAAGCATGCATTTGCCCCTCTGCACTGGCAAGAGAGAGGAAAGGGCAGACTCTGGCAATGTTTTAAGGATGATAAAATCTTGTTTTCACAACATGTCTGATGTGAGGAATGAATACTCCCCAGGTGTCTCACACATTAAGAAGGTTTAAAATTCCTGGGTTTAAAAAAAAATCTCTCTTGTCTTCAGGACCAATGATTAAAACTTCAGTTTTATCCTGGTTGAGCTGTAGGACGTTTTCTGCCATCCACGACTTAATATCTAAAATACAGTTTAAAAGAGTGTTAATAGGTTTAAGGTCCTCAGGAGACACGGCGATGTAAAGCTGTGTATCATCAGCATAGCTGTGAAAGTAAACGCCGTGTCCCCTGATGACATCCCCAAGAGGCAACATATACAAGTGAAAAAGTATTGGACGCAAAATCGACCCTTGAGGAACCCCACGACATATTCCATGGATCCTTGAGGAGCATGTATCCATACTTGCAAAAAAGTGTCGATCTGTGAGATAGGAATGAAACCAGTTAAGAACAGTTCCTAAGAGGCCAACCCGACTCCTAAGTCTGTCCATAATATTTGGATCCAAGTCACTCTTCTTCAGAAGGGGTCTCACCACCGCCATTTTACAGGCAGAGGGGAAGACACCCGTCTGAAGAGAGCAGTTTACTATATTTGAAAGCTCTGACTCAAAGAATTCATACAATGTTTTAAAAAGAGAAGTGGGCATTGGGTCTAAACGGCTGGTTGTAGTTTTTGCTTGGGAAAAAACTCTCCAGTGTTTCCTCGGGTAAAGACAAAACCACTGACTTGCTAGGATTAGTGCTACGTTGAAGTTTAGATCTAATATCGTTGACTTTACTCCTGAATTAGTCTGCAAAGTCCTCACATGCTGTTTCAGACTTAGGCGTGATGGATTTATCTTAATCTATCGATTGAAAGTAAGTCAATTATGTAAGATTATACTAATTTTACCTCTTGAGACCTAAGTTCTTGTTTGATACTTTTTAAAATTTCGTAGTCACAGGGACCGAGGTAATCAGAATGAACTACAGTGAGAATAAAACCCACAATGCGATGTCCTCGTCTCTGAACGCCAGGTCTCAAGAGGTTAATTAATGAGTGACTTTTTTTTATAAATTCTCAAAAGAAAGCTAAATCATTTTTATTGCATGATTCTGCCAGTAGGGGGAACTCTAGTAGTATTGTTTCTAAAGCTTTAAATGGGTTTACTGTGGATTTGTCTATAGATGTAGCTTCAGCATCCATGGCAAACCATTTATGCTGGTATGGTTTGTCCCCCCCAAGCAAAAGACTGACTGCCCTGCAGAAGACTGACTGCCCAGCAGAGCCACGTGCACACCGAGCCGCGTCATGGAGGCCATATGGCTCTACCAGTTCCGGCTGATCGTCATCGGGGATTCCACAGTGGGCAAGTCGTGTCTGATCCGACGGTTCACGGAGGGCCGCTTCGCTCAGGTGTCCGACCCCACCGTAGGTGTGGACTTCTTCTCCCGGCTGGTGGAGATCGAACCAGGCAAGCGGATCAAGCTGCAGATCTGGGACACAGCAGGTCAAGAGCGCTTCAGGTAAAAAAGGTAGATGGGATGTTTGTTGTCCCGCAGGTCAACTCAGGACTTGAAACATTTTCTTGAATTAATGTGTTGATAAATACACTATTCTAATCATTTTTAAAGTTAATATATAGGCTTTTTATTTTAATTTTATTTCATTCATTTTATATTGAGTGGCACACACTGTAGCATTAAAGCAGGAACAATGCTGCTTACAGTGGCGGTTCTACACTGAATTAGCCTCGGGCAAATCCCTGCACAGCCCCTTCCTGCCTCCTCCACCTCACACATATACTGCACACCCACACACCCACACACATGACGGAGTAAGAGCAGAATTTTGTTTGTCCGTGTCAACGGCCATGTATTGTCACGATTACAATTGAGAACTGTAAACAAAACACTTTTTACACAATTCTCCATAGCACAATTATCAGGACACAAAATTATACAAACTATATAAGCATGGCAAAAATAAAGTTAGATTATGCGTGTTTCCTATTTGCTATTCCAGAAGTCATTAAATTCTTGTTTTTGTTGGAAAATCAGCTTATGGTTGCTGTCTTCTATCCTGGCACATTTTTAGTTATGACATGTTAAATTATGTGTTGTCAACATAGAGTTGCAGTAAAAGTAAATATTCATATTTAAAATACAAACACATTTATGAAAATTCCATTGCCTTATTATAGAACCCAACAAGATTAATTGTAAATAGATAAAATAATGCATGTCATACATGCAGGCTAACAATTAACCCATTTTAACTGTTAAAATCTCCAGTTAACTGGTTAAAGAAGTTTCTAAAAATGTTAAGGCTCCCACAAATGATTATTAAAGTTCATTAAAGTAATGACTAATCAGAAGTTATTAGTATCTTAATTGTAGCAGCATGCTGCGTGACCATCACAGCTCATTAAACATTTATGAACTAATTATAAAATAAAAACTTAGTGTTACAGCAGATACATGAGTCATGACATGTCTTGAGGGTTACCACTAATTTTACATAGAGCTGTCAAAGTATGTAAAATCGTCAATGTAAAGGTGTAGCGGAAGTTTTCAAAGCTAATAAAAGCTTAAAAAATAAAATATGAAGTCAATTGCAACATAAAGGTTTTGGTCATTGACCAAAAAAAGGTTTTGGTCATCAATGTCATTGTTGCAGGTAACACAAAAAAATGTGCCTTCCTAGCTATGAGGACATTTCCTTTTGTCTATCTTGTTTCTGCTCTTCCTTTTTTTCTAGATTGGGCACTGTAAGGGTAACCATTGCGGGTTCATTTATAGCTTTGTTTGTCAGTGGAAAAGTATTGATTAGATACTTAACCCTTGTGCTATCCTATGGGGTCAAGATGACCATTGACGTGTTCTCCCTACCATGACAAAGGTGGGTAAAGGTGGAGAGAATTTCATGTAATCCATGGACACCAGTAAAGATCACAAATCATTGAAGAAAAAAGGTTCAGCGCTCTGTCTAGTGGGGTCTAGATAAGTGTTTTTCAACCTTTTCTGAGCCACGGCACACTTTAACCTTAAAAAAAGTCCTGCGGCACACCAGGATCCAAAAATTAAAAGAAAAACAAAAAAAAAAACGGAGAAACTCATAGTCTGTATTGATCTACAGCCCCTCCACAATCTCACATGCATTTTTGAGATAATTGTTGCAGAAAAAGCTGGAAACTGCAGCTGTTTTTTTCTAAAAGATGCAATAAAAGTTAAGTTAGAAGATTTAAAAACAGTTTGATGTGTGTTCGTTGGTTTCGAGACGTTTAACAACAGATCTCCTTGTGCGCTGTCACTCTCACAACCCAATGCATCATGGGAGATGTAGTGCATTAAACGGCCGGCGGAGATCGCGTCTCTGAGCTTCATTGTTTTGTTCACTTGTTCCACGGTCTGATACCGGATTCTGTGGAAAGCTACATCGCAAAAGACGAGCTTTAGCTGGTATTTTTGTTGGAACTGAGTGACTTTACGAGCTAAATCGGGACAAGGAAGTGAAGACTTTAACCACTTCTGATTGGTCAGAGTGATGACATGTGATTAAGCCTTCGAGAATGATTGGTGGAGATAGTTAAAGGGGCGGGACTTTTCCAAAATACAGCTGCAGCTGAATCGCGGTACGTCATTCTTATCAAAATGTCTTTAATAAAATAAAATAAACACAAAGAAAAAGTATTTTACGATCTTTTATATTCCTAACTCCTCAGTGTTTTATCAAGTCCTGTTTGGATGACCAGAGAGCTGAAATCCTGGAGATGGAAAATGTTTTTATATTACTTAATGAGGGCAATTTCCCACGGCACACTTGACCATCTCCCACGGCACACTAGTGTGCCGCGGCACACTGGTTGAAAAACACTGGTCTAGATGACCCAACTCCCAATGTCCCAAGGTGCCTAGGATAGCACAAGGGTTAAAGCACCCCCTAACTGGTTTTAACTGGCTTCAGCTCCTTATGATTCAATAGGTAGGTTACTGTAAGCAAAATGTATTAAGAGACCCTCACGACCATAAGTCATCTCACTGTCCAAAGCTGTAGTGGTTGGAATAAGAAAACAGCACCTATCATCGAACATAGCACACATACCCTCTTTCACCAGCATCATGTCTTTACCTCTCCATTTGTGTGCAATATGTAGTCCTCAAGAGCGTGTGTGTATGTGATGCAGCAGGTAAACCAGGGTGGCGCTAGGCTCACACCTCTGGTGTGTTTCCAGCAGGCAGGGGGTAGCTACCAAAATACTATAGCTCCAGATTCTCCTGCGTGGATTGGAACTCCTTCCATCTGGGGCCTGTAGTTGGATGAGCTCGTTAGGGGTTGTAGGGGACCTGTGGGCAGCCGCTGACTCATGAAGATGGCTGTGGATGCCTGTTTACCACCTTCCTGGCTCTTACGCCGGTGTGCACTGACTCCGGTTTTACCAGGTATTGTCTTTGCCCTTCAAGTGCACTGCATGTGAAGTGCATTCTACAACTTGAAATGGGCCTGCCTGTTGATGTTCAGATCACCTCGCTGGCATACTGTATCACTTTCTCTTGATTACCTACAAAAGACCCCACTCAGCCATGTGTGGTTCTGGTGTGCCACAGTCTGGAGCCTGGACTCTCATCTGTGATGCAAAAGCTGAAACAAAAGCCTTAAGTTTGTTTGGACTGATACCCAATAGGCTCTTCTGTTAACCTGTCAAGCTCATTTGGAGTTAACTGATTTAGCATTCACAAAGTATCTGACAGTCATGAGAGCAATGAAAAGCCCTTGAACCCAGTTAAATTAAGTCTGTGCAAATTTTTGCTTAAAATTTTGACTTTTTCTTTTTCCGTCCAATATTTATGTGAGATCTAGGGCTCTCTCAACTGTTCCTAACTCAGCAACCTTAAAGTGAGACCCGTTCTCTCTTTGGGAGCCCATGCTTTGGAATATAATAATTGATTAGACACTTAATAACGCCAGCGTTGTTCTCTTGCTTTGCTGGGAACGCTTCTGGCCATGCTGTAAAAGAGTCAACAACAACAATCAACAGATACTGAAACCCTGCTGGCCTTCACACCCCTGTGACGAACTCTTCCATGGCCCATTGATGTTGCCGCTCGGTTTTCTTGTTTGGTGATGCGTCCAGCTGGTCTCTAATCACCTGTTACAACATGATCTGAAACAGAAGTTCTTTAAGTTTTTGTGGTTCAGTTAACATCATCTGTATATTACCAGAATACCTGGCTGCTTGTTTTGCTGCTCAATCAGCAGCCTCATTTCCCTATTTAACCACAGTGTTGGTCCACTATGACCCCTAAAATTGGCGATTGCCACTTCCTGTGGTCTCTGCAACACCTGTAACAACTCTCATATCTTTCTCATGCTTTCTAGGTTTCTCATCAGCTGAAAGGAACCCTGCTCTTTGCCACTGAGAAAGCTCTATAATCACTGTGTAGCACCTTGAATGCTGACTTGGACCAGAATTACTCTAGATTCAGAGGAGCAGTTGAATAGACTAAGGAAAAAATAACCACACACCACAATAATGATTTTTAACTTTAAACTTATTTATAAATGGATGTTAATTAACAAAAATACTTTCAAATGATTATACAACATGAACAATTAAACCCGAAACCCAAACAAAATGTGTTCACCATGGCTTTGTCTTAAATGAAAAAAAAAATGAGTTAACCCTGTGGTTGGTCAAATTATACCTTGCAAGGCCTGGATCTTCTTTTAAAAACTCCTTTAGTTTAATTAACCTGTTTTGCAATTATTTATATTAAATTTTTTCCCATATGATTATTTAAACACATTATACTTGGTTGGTTCACAAAAAACATTAAACAAAATATAAAATTCTCTAAATCAGAACAATATTTCAACAATGAATAATACAACAGTCTGTTTCATCCTTGAACAGTTCTTTAGGAGGATCCCGGTGACTCAGCACCTGTGAGAAAGGTAGACTCTCCTACCACAATTGAACACAATGTTCAATTTTTCAGGGTCCCAAGGTTCTTTTTCTATTGCTCTTGTTCAGACTCCAGTTGGGTGGCTCACCATCACCATACATCTGAATAGAATACTATCAAGGATGACACCCAGACTCTAAACCTACAGGGTCCCAAAGTGCTTCATAATAAAAGAAAGACTTAATAAGTTTAAAATCAGACAAATCTAAGAAGACAAAAGTTTTGTAGTCCTCACAAGAAAAAGTTTGGGGCCCCTGCTCTAGCATCCATGTGGTGTTGGAAGATTTGTTGTTTTTCATTCAAACACCACATGAACGCAGCATTTCTATAAGTTTGGGTTTTACATGAGGTACCATTTTTGCAATTGGCTCTAAAATGAAAAGAAAGCCACAGTTTTTAAATAAAAACTCAAAAATTTTTTCTTTTTTTAATTATATATTAATTTTCAGTCAAAATGTTTTTTATCCAGATTCCATGTTATTTCTTTCTCTTATAAGGTTGATTACCAAAACACTCCACGCATTTGCTCCTGATCCGGCCCTTCTACAGAATTTTAGAACTCTTTATGGCCCACGAGTCGAATAGTGTGCCCACCCCTGATTAACCTATGAAGAATGTCTTTGAATTTGAATGGTTGCAGGAAGCCAAAATCCCTGGAGAAAACCTGCGCATGCACAGGGAGAACATGCAAACTTCACACAGAAAGGTCCCCCATTGATGTCTAGCTGCACGTAATCAAGAGTCGTTATCTTTACACCAGAATGGAGGGCATTACAGTCATCTATTATTGATGTGATAAAAGCATGAGTTGCAGTTTCAGCACTGGCTTTAGAGAGAAAATGTCTCACTCAGACGATATTCCTCACATAGTAAAATGCAATTTTAGTTACTTGGTTCACATGTTGGTCAAAGCTAAGAACTGCATCTAGAATCACCCTGAGGTTTCTTACTACATCACACAGTTATACAGTTGGTTTCTCAGCTTCAGAACCGATAACCAAGACTTCTGTTTTGAATAATTAATTTAAAAAAAGACCACAAGGCTGTAATTATCAACAGTGAAATAAAACACTGGGACTAAAAGAGTTAATCCTGGTTTGAACGGGCTCATCCACATTGGCATATTGTAGCACTAGTTAACTAGCTGACAATTAGTTCTTCACTAGTTCATCAGTGACTTTTGAACTTATAAGAAAATATAGGCTCACTAGTTAACTAGTGGGTTTTTTGCACAGCACTAATTAACTAGTGCAATTTTCCCTCTCACCAGTTAACTAGTAAGACTTACATACATCTCACTGGTCAACTAGTTAATATTTTCCATGTCACTAGTAAACTAGTACAAGATTTTGGTAACACTTGTTTAATAGTTAGTTTATTCTACAGGAGACTAACTAGTTGTAGCAGTTGTGCATGAAACTATTTAACTAGTGGCCTTTTTGGATCGTCACTAGTAAACTAGTAAGCACAAATAGTGCCCACTAGTAAACTGGTGCACATTTTAAAATATTACTCGTTAATTAGTTTGCTTTTTTGGCTGTCATTAGTTAACTAGTTGTAGTTCTGGCATTACTAGTTAGGCCATAAACAGCCTGATATTAAGGATGTAGATTTGATGTAAAAAGGTGTGCCATAGATACTGACATTATTCCTATCCTTTACCTATGTGACATTAGGAAGACTTCCTCTTTCTGTACAGGTCCATTACCAGAGCCTACTACCGTAACTCTGTAGGTGGGCTCCTTCTCTTTGACATAACCAACCGGCGCTCCTTCCAAAACGTTCACGACTGGCTGGAGGAGGCCCGCAGTCATGTGCAGCCACATAGCATCGTCTTCATGCTGGTGGGCCACAAGTGTGACCTGGAAGCACAGCGACAGGTATGATTCTCTTATATATCATGTATATCCTGTGTTCAATGAAAATCTGTGTGTTGATGTGACCTATTTGTATGGAAGAGGATTAGAGCCATGGAGAAAGAAAGAAAAAGGGCATAGAATATTCTGACTTTAATCTCAGAATTCTGACTTTAATCTCAGAATTCTGACTTTAATTTTCAGAATTCTGACTTTAATCTCAGAATTCTGACTTTAATCTCAGAATTCTGACTTTAATCTCAGAATTCTGACACTATTCTCAGAACTATGGAGGTCTGTGAGCTACTTCCTTCAGTTAGCTTTAGCAGCACTGTGGAGTCATACATGCCGAGTGGAACTAAAAAAAATGTCCTCCTTAAATTTCTTGTTGCGCGCTTGAAGTTTACCAGAGGAGGCCAATGTGTTAGCCGCACAACAGAAGGTGAGTATTGAGAAAGTTTAATGTTAGTGCGTCCCGCCAGTCTTTTATAAATTACACTTTTTTCAGTGTTGTGCGCGGAGCTAACGAGCCAACCAATCACGATGGGGTATATGACTCTTTGACCAGGCTTGAAAACAGGACAACATTTAAAGCAGGAAACCTGACAGCCCCCTCCCCGGACCACATTTAGGACTTTCTTACTTTCCTTTTTAGAACGTATTTATTCGCATGTCATTTTCTAAATACATGCAGTCAGTGCTGAACTTGTTTCTGGGTCACACGGACCAGGAGGAAGGTTAAGGTTATGGTTACAGTCACGCGCGGCGGCGTTAACCCCAACGAAACGCTTCTTGCACGGGGTTGTGACTGCCCACTGCTACCGCACACCTACATGCGTGACAACTTACCGGGCTTTAATATTAAATACGTGCGAGCAAGAACAAGATTTAGTCTGAGACACACTAAAAATACGTGGGGAAAATGCAACGATAGACGTGTTTGAGATCAACCAGCGCCGGGCCTGGATCGTTGGTTAAACCAGGCCGCTGCAGGCGGAGAGGGGGGGGCGGTGAGATGAAGGCGAAGCTGCAGAGAGACTGAAGGAGAACAGGAAGTTTGAGTTTATCTTAACATTCAATTTAGTTTGAATATGCCTCTCCCCCTGTGTTATTATATCTTTTATAATTATTTTAATGTTTTGTAATGTATGTAGCCTTTTTTAATCAATAGGTATTTTAAATGATTCTAATTGATCACTCAACTACAAAAACCGTCAGGACACGTTTCCCACAATGCATTGTTTTGTAGTCATCATGGCAGCTTGTGGTCAGCGTAGTACTAAACTTCCAGCTGCGTTCATTCAGGTTGGCGCCTTGCCCCCGCCTCTTTCTCGTGATATTTTGTGATGATTGACAGGTGATGTTGGAGCAAAACCAAAAACATAAGTCACTCACCATGTGATCTGCGCAGCGTTGCGTCCACCTGGGTGATCTCAAACACGCTTTGTGCATCTTGGCTGCACTCATTTGGTGTTGCCAACATGAATTTCCATCCTTTTTTGAGCCTTTCTTTGAGCTCAGGTATTGGTAACGATTGTTCTGATCTCCAATGAACAGCGCCCGTTCTTTTACGAACCACAGTTTGAACTCAACTATGAAACTATGGGAGTGTTTGACGGCTTGATCTACATTAACTTGTGACCAGGGTTTAAATGTGCAAAAAGTCATAAGAAAGAAAATCCAAAAATGATTACTGAATTTTGTTTCTCCTTTACTGATTTGTGTTTTAAAAAGGAAACTCGAAAAAATAAACAGTCGACACAGACTCAAAATTTAGAGCACATACTCTTTCACTTCTCGACCTTAAATTTCAATAAGTCCAATTACAGTCCAGATTTACTGACGATCATCTTCATCCACACTCAGGGTCTCATCTGTTTGGGAGGAAGTGCTGCCAAGTGTCCAGCAGGAAGAAGTAGACAGGGAAGTCGTGTTCAGAAGAACCCACTGATGGAGGTTACAGAACTGTAGAATTTGAGTCTTTAATTGTGTTTAATAGTTATAATTCAACAGTTTTAACTGAACTGTGTTAATAAGGACGTTTAAATCAGAAAACAGCAGATATAGAAGACTGAATAAACAGAAATGTATTACTGATTTATTTACCTATTGATTTTTTTATTTACGTATTTTGTTTGAATGAGAGTTTTATAAGTACATTTTGTACATAAAAGCAGTTAATAATAGAGTATAGTTAATAGTATAGTACATGTTCCGTACAAATGTATTGGCTCTCTGACACTCACAAGTTGTGTGTGTGCGCTGAATTTGCGGCCCTCCCTCAGCTAGACCCTGCCTTCAGTGGCCCCCAGGTAAATTGAGTTTGAGACCCCTGCTCAAAGCAATGACATCACTGTCAATCTGCACAAAAGAAAAATACATTCGTTTTGAAAAATAATAAACGAGTTTTATTCGATGTCACAGGGAACATATAGGAAAAAAACAAGTCCAATAGTCATTTCAGAAACGTAAATAAAAAAGTGATAAACTGAACCTCTTTCTCTGTGTGCAAACTTTGACATAAATGTACTTGGTGGCCCACTAAAACTGGACAACTGTGGTTAGACAGGTGAATCAGAACGGACTATGAAAATGCAGCAGAGAGAAATAGTAGACTACAAAAGAGTCAATCATCTGATTCTGCAGAACTACGTACATAATGACGTAACGTTCAAGCTTCCTGGTGCTTCAAACCCCCGCCCCAAAAAAAAGAAAAGAAAACTGTACCCTTTAAGGTTTGTAGCGGTGCCGATAGCTTTGCCAATGTGGGTGCTAATGTGCTTTGAAAATAGTAAACACATTGCTGTGATTCTCTGTCCCACAAAGAAGAAACGGCAGTTGTCGTGGATACCTAACGCTAAGCTGAGGTGTCACGTGACTTCTACCACCTGAATTTTATTTAACACGCGCAGATACAGAATAACAAAAACTATATTCTATTAAATGTTATAAAAAGGTATGATTCAGTGACGGGGGAACGTCATTTGGAGATTGTTTATTTGACAATGAGATAATAAATAGAGAGAACGTGTCACATGAAGAGAGGGCTGAAAACTGAATGTAATCGCGTTGGAGTGTAAAGATCGGTGGGTATATATTCTTGCATAGTAAGTACAACACGACATTCTGTTAGAAATATGTAGAGAGTAGGGATGGGAATAGAAGCCCCATGAAGCCTCATTGGGGTTCTTATAATTGTGCCGGAAAAATGACCCACCCATTCAGGGATTTGAAACCACACAGAACAGCAGCATCTGGTGGCGGACTTTACGTATATCGACACATGTTTCAACTAAGCTCCTTGTAACACTTCAATGTGGAAGTGATGATGAAAAAACGTAAAACAAAACAATGTTGCTAATTATGATTAAAGCAAAAAAAAACATAAAACAAAACAACATTTGATGTTTTCTGTGAGAGGTGCTTGACACTGCAAAATACACATCACATGAAGGAAATAAACGCAAAGCAAAAAAAAGAAAAGAAAAGAATTTTAAAAGGTGGGTCTTCTGTCGACTGACACCGATTTTGATTGTCATTAGAAATTTATTGGAGTATTTTCTTTTACACACAATGTTCATAGTGTATTTTATTATGAGAAATCGAGTTGAAACGATCCTGAGCCACAGTACTTTTTTTTTTTTTTTTACCAGGAACCATGGAACCTGAACCGTGGTTCGAACAAACGAAGCATTTGGCGCGTCATACGTCATCAACCACATGATCTGCGCTAGTTGACACACGCCCCGAAACATTGTGCCGAAACACTCTGCTTCATGAAGGTGAACCGCGCGTTGAAACGTCCGTGTCAAACGGGCCATCCCTAGTAGAGAGTATTTTCTGAATGCTATAAAAAACGAAACTATAAGGTAGTTGTTGATATAAACGGGCACGACAATGGGGGTGCTAAGCATATCTAGACAAAGCCCTTTTTGCACCAGCTATGCAAAGCCCTGCATGGCTGATGCAAAATGCTGGCATAGCCTGCTGCCCGTTCATTTATAAGATCCAGTTTAAAACAATTTTTATCTTTACTTACCTTCTGTTCATCCATTTGCGAAACGGCCTCCTCCGGTAAGCCTTGAGCATGCAAAAAGTCACTTACAGACATCAATTTTGTTGGTTTCACTCCTGCAGCTCCTCGAACTACTATGCAGTGCTGAAGGATGTGGCTCACATGCGCCATCAGCGCATAATTCTGAGATTAAGCCAGAATTCTGAGAATAAAGTCAGAATTCTGAGGTTAAAGTCAGAATTCTGAGAATAAAGTCAGAATTCTGAGATTAAAGTCAGAATTTTCTATGCCCTTTTTTTTCCTTTCTCCATGGCCCTAATCTTCTGCCGTATTTTTTGCATTTGAAAAATTACTACTTTAAATTACTACTAATTGCTGATTCAGATGTCTGTACATGTTTGGTTCAGACAACAATCTGCACTTTTTTCTTATTTTATTCTTTAAAGTCTAATTTCTTTTGGTCTATTGCAAAAAGCATTCTCAAGGGGTTTTAATTATGATTACCGTATTTTCACGACTATAAGGTGCACTTACAAGTCTTACATTTTCTCCAAACTGTAGGGGGCGACCTATGAGGCGGTGCACCTAATGTGTAGTTGTAGGACTTTGGCGGAGGAGTAGTGGAAGACGGCATGAGAACCAACTCAGTATTTCTCTGCTGCTTTTTTCCACAACGAGTGTTTATGTGTGTGTGCTGAGTTCCCGCGTACCACGCTCCCCGGTTTGCAAAAGGAGGGGACAAGGCACTCAGCACAAGCCAATGTGTGTGTGCTGAAATCTGTGTGTGCTGAGTTGCCGCGTGCCGTGCTTCCCCGTTTGTAAATGGAGGGGGCAGACACTCAGCTAAGTGAGTGTGTGAGCGCGCATTCCTATCGCTATCCCCCGCGGTCAAATACGTCGTCGCAGGAAAGGTTCACCACTAGCATCCATGTTTAACAGGTTGTGTTAACGTGCCCGCGCCTTAACAGCCGGTGTGCCTTTAGTATGTGTCAAATACCGAAAAATTACCCATAACTGAGACCGCGGCCTATAGCCCAGTGTGCTATATGGTCGTGAAAATACGGTATGCTGTTTTTAGCTAAAATAAAAAAAAAAAACCTGTGTCGTTTCCTAGTTTTGGCAGAGCAGCAGTAGTTCATTAGAAATATGCTTCTGAGTTCTGGATGGGACTGTTGGTGTGGAGCAACCCCACCCTCCGTTCCCCTCCCAGTTGCAAACCAAAGCAGGGAGCTTGTGCCCCTGGTACGCACTCCGCCCTGCCGCAAAAGCTGCTTTCCATCGCTGCTTGTGTGCCACATAAAGTGACATGGCGGGCCACATCTGGCCCCCGGGCCTTAAGTTTGACACATGTGCCGTAGAACATTAAAACATTTAGAAACCAGTAAGATAACTTTAAAATCAATTCTGAAATGCACAGGGAGCCAATGCAGCGATTTTAAGGCTACGTTCACACTGCAGGCTAAAACGACCCAATTCCGACCCATGCGTCATCGATACGCTACAAAAGTCATAATTCTGCGTTGAAGTAGGCGGGAACGAGAATGTAAACATCAACCATGGTGGACGATGCTGCTGAGACCAGTCAGTGGAAGGGAAGCAAGGTCACCGATTCGATTAATATTTGGGGTGATCGCTCATTCAGGCCAAACTCAAGTGCTCTTATCGCAACCGGGCGGTTTTTAAAAAGATTTCCAGCGAAATGGCCGAGCGTGGTGTTGAACCTTCTCCACGAAGACTTGGAGAGGCCGGCTTCTCCAGGGCCAAAGGCGGATCCTCCTTCGGGGTTCACTTCTCCGTTCAGACACTCACTTTCTCCAAAGCGGGTTAATAAATAGTCAATAGCTTTTATTCTGGGGGAAACCTTCTTTTATTATCATTCTCCTTCATCCATAACACACAACATAAATGTGCGCCCCCACTGCCCCCCTCATTCCCACCTCGCTGCACGTGCTCTTCTTCTCCTCTCTCTTGTCTTACACATACACATACACGCGCGTGGGCCCAGCACATAATCCCCATTCCACAACAGGTTGTACAGGACGATCCTGGCTCCAATGCCTTCTTAAAATGAGAAAATTGTAATTGTGCTGCTCCTTTGTGAAAATGAATTTAATAATGAAAAAGAGCTCCGCTGTTGACAACTTTTGACAACGAAATTGTCTCGTCCTGCAAGTTCCTGGGTGTACATCTAGACAATAAACTGGACTGGTCCACAAACACTGAGGCGGTTTACAAGAAGGGCACAAGCAGACTTTACTTGCTGAGGAGACTCAGGTCCTTCAATGTCTGCAGTAGGATGCTCCACATGTTCTACCAGTCTGTCATGGCGAGCACCATCTTCTTTGCTGTAGTGTGCTGGGGTGCTGGCATCAAAGCAAAGGATGCCAACAGACTGAAAAACATCATTAGAAAAGCAGGGTCTGTTATTGGCTCCAAGCTGGCCAATCTGGAGGAGGTAGTGGGGGACAGACTACTTGCTAAACTGGGGACAATCATGGACAATCCCTCCCATTCGGAAGGAAATTTCCCATTCGTGGGATTAATAAACAATCTTGAATCTTGAATCTTCAGGGAGGTGGACAACCTGAGAAGCAGTTTCAGCGGCAGACTTATACACCCCCGCTGTGCCAGAGAAGGATACAGGAAGTCATTCCTGCCATCAGCCATTAGACTTCACAATTCATCTGGCAGACTTGGATGTACATAAGATTTTTTTGAGAATTTTAGAGTCTTTTTGACTGTATAGTTATTTTATTATTATTTTATTCAATTTTTCCCCTTTTCTTCCCTGTATATTTTGTGGCTGTGTTTGTCTATATCCCCCTATTTCCGCAGTGCTGCTACCACAACTAAATTTCTCTTCAGGGATTAATAAAGTTGATCTTGAATCTTGAATCTAGAATCTTGAACACAACTGTTGACATCCATTTGTAACGTTAGCTACTTCCACGAACAATGAGTGACATTGTTCACCGTTGAGTCCTCTCTTGCTCATGCGGGTCACTTCTGGGTCATTTCACGGTCACACTGTAGATCACAAAAGTTCGGATTTACTTGGAACTTTGAACGGTCTTGCAAAAAAAATCGTATTTTTTCAAAAAATCCGAATTGAGCATTAAGCCCTGCAGTGGGAACGTATCCTTAGATAGGTGTAATGTGTTCCCGCACCCTGGTTCTCGTCAGAACTCGTGCCACCGAGTTCTATAATAGTTGTACGTTTGAAAGAGACAATAGTCTAAACGACTGAAGGTAAAAGCATGCACCAGTACCTCTGTCCTGGCAAAAGAGAGGAATGGGCAGATTCTGGCAATGATTTTAAGATGATAAAATCCTGTTTTCACAACATGTCTGATTTGAGGAATAAAACTCCCAGGTTTCTTATACATTGAGAAGGTTTAAAATTCCTGAGTTTTGGTAAAATCATCTCTCTCTTGTCTTTAATACCAATGACTAAAACTTCAGTGTTGTCCTGGTTGAGCTGTAGGAAATTCCCTGCCATCCACGACTTTATACCTAAAATACAGTTTAAAAGAGTGTTAAAAGGTTCAAGGTCATCAGGAGACACGGCATAGCTGTTAAAGTGAACGCTGT
The DNA here is from genome assembly GCA_023969325.1 of Oryzias curvinotus. Taxonomy (NCBI): domain Eukaryota; kingdom Metazoa; phylum Chordata; class Actinopteri; order Beloniformes; family Adrianichthyidae; genus Oryzias; species Oryzias curvinotus. The sequence continues at coordinate 26,433,066 of CM043723.1, forward strand.
GTCTTCTGTTGACATCCCCAAAGGGCAACGTATATAAATTAAAAAGTATTGGACCAAGAAATGAGTCTTGGGAAACCCCACAACTTATTCCTTTGATCCTTGAGGAACCATGTAAACTGCCCGCTAGGCAATCACATCTGTCACCCGGGCCAGGGCCAGCAGGACTGCCACGGGGTCCACTATGCCAGAGAGCAGGGTGGCATAGGGGAACAGAGAGAGCAAGCTCCAGCCCAACCATAAGAGCAGCCCCCCCCTGCGCTGGGAGGGCCCAACACAGGGCCCTGTACCAGGAGAGCACCCCCAGCCCCAGACGAGCACCCAACCACCCCCCAGGAGTACTGAGCATCTCCCCACCCCAACCCCAGGCACGAGCCAGGGCCCACACTCCAGGCAGCCCATGGTTGGTCCAGGAGAGAGCAAGGCAGGGGCTGGCCAAGAGAAGTGGAGTGTTGTAGACATGGCCCAACCAGGCTCACCCACAGTTGGAATTTTGGAGAAGGCCTGCGCTCAAGGGCAAAGAGCAGAACCTACAACACAGGGACACGACACCCCCAGGCTCAGATATAATGTGATCCCCAGCTCATGGTCTTGCCACAGAACTCAGGGATCCCTCTCCATACATGGAGAGAGCACCAGGCCCAGGAAGCCAGCACCCAAGAGACACGGCTGCCATTGTCGAGGGCCTGGTACCCCCCGGCCAGGGATGGGGTAGGGGACAGATGGTCCGAAGTCCCACCTTCCTTGTGAAATGTATGTGTTTTTGTTTGTGAGCATGTTTGTGTAGATGTATGTGTGTGTAGATGTATGTGTGTGTATGTTGGAGTGTATATTTTTGAGGGGTAAAGGGTGTGTGTACTAGAGGATGCAGTTAAAATTGGCGAGTAGGGCACTGAGAGGCATCTCCTGATTACTCACAGTGATGTCCAAACACCCTCCCCACCAATGGGCCCTAATATCTAAGGTGCAGTTAAAATTGGTGGGTAGAGCACTGAGAGGATGTCTCTTGCTTGCTGGCAGTGATGTCCAAGCATGCCCCCTACTTAGGGTCCTACTTGTCTATTGTGCAATTAAAACCGATAGGGGAGGGGCCCGTTTCCATACGGCAACCATGGGAGGGGATCACTGCCAAGTAGCTCCTCCCCCCAAGGTGCATCGCAGGCTGACCCCCCCCCTCCCTAATAAGCTATTATATGAGGAAGAGAGTAAGTTGGGGTCAACTGGTAGACTGTCCCCTGGTGGTGAAACAGCCGTCCCTCAGCCACCCACAGCATTGACCCCAGGTCTCCTCAGCCCAGGCCCCACACTCCCCACCCCACACAAAGAGAGAGGAGCCAGTCCGCCGAAGCAAGCCCAGGCCCCCGCCCCCAGGCGCCGCCCTAAAAAAGTAAACCAAAAAAAGTAAACATTTTTCTTTGAATGACATCACACTCACTTGGTCCAGTTCTACATATTTAACAGTTTAATACTCATATACAGTCAAAAGTTGTTCCATATCCGTCAAACACTGTCGGCGCAATTTCAACTTGTCAAAGATTCACCTGAACTTGTTTGACCTTCCAGGTGACCCGGCAAGAAGCAGAGAAGCTCTCAGGGGCGTATGGGATGCGCTACATTGAGACCTCCGCCCGTGATGCCATCAATGTGGAACATGCCTTCACTGAACTGACCAGAGACATCTTTGCCTTGGTGCGGTCTGGTGACATCACAATCCAGGAGGGGTGGGAGGGTGTGAAGAGTGGGTTTGTGCCCAACGTGGTCCACTCTTCAGAGGAGGTGACCAAAAGCGACCGGCGCTGTTTATGCTGATCTGGGAAGAGTTTTGTGAATGAAAGTAGAAGTCCATGCAAGGATGAAAGAAGCGGGGGGAGGCTGAGGGCTCCTGACTGAAATTGTGGTTCTTCCTTCAAAGCGGAGATCAACTTTTTTGTCAGGCTTATTCCAGAACACCATCAGCAGGGAGGAATCACAACAATGGACTGATTCAAATTCCGTTAAGTCTTTTCTAAAAATGGGATGGCAGATGCACAGTTAGGGGGCTCCTATAATTCCAACCTGTTGGTTTTGCTCCCTGCATTTCTCTCAAAGGCCTTAGAAAGAGAATCCTTTCTGGTTCTGTTTCACATAATTGCTTTTGCTTGTCTGTCTTGTTTGCTATTATAACCTCCCCTCATTTATTGCCTCTCAATATGCAATTACATCACTATATAGTTGGACTATTTTACACGTAAAACCCTCATATTCAGCAAGCTTGAACTTATAATAAGAAAGCACCTTAACAATAAAGCTGATTTGAAATACTGAGTCTCACTGGGGATGTCTGAGGGGTGTAAATAAGCAAACATATAGTTTGTTTTTTCCTTGAAGGCAGAAGAGAGGGGGAACATCGATCATTACAGATTCAACAAAAAATGGTGAGCAACATTGGAGCTATCCAGCCATACAGTTTTAAGCCAGATACAGCTCAGATGAGAAAAGACGTAAATGGATCTATTTGTCTAAAAGTGGATGCATCAGAATGGGGCGGAGCAGGGAGCTTGTGGCCTGCCAATTGTTGTTTGTATGTATCAACTACAAGCATTTTCAAATGGCATTTTTTCGTATGCACCTGATTCACCAAAATTTGAATAAAGAAATACTCAGAAAGGCAATTTTATTCTTAATTATATGTCCTACAAGATTGTGTTAAAAACGGCAACAACATTATTTTTTATTGGAGTGGGTCTTCAATTCAAGAGTAAAACAAATGACAAAACACCAGTCAGCAACATTAATTGTAGAAATTTTGTTAAAAACAAGCACATTTTTTTTTCTTTTTTACCTTTGGGACGTTGTGTCAAACATTAAATTATGATTTTTTTTCCCTGTTTGGAACCAAAGTAGTTGTCACTTTTGCTCATAGTTAAAATATAACATGGTCAAAAGGGTTAACATTCAGCAGAACACTGTGTGGTCTTGAATTCCGCTGTTTCAAAGACTTTGATTGATATTTAAATTTAGTGATGACATATTAGGATGGGTTCTAAACCCATTTCACATTCAATTTGAAACAATCATATATTTCAAAAGTTACTTTTTATTCAAATCAGACTGTTTCTGTGACTTTAAAATGCTTCAGCTAAGGGATAATGCTAGTTGTGTGTGAATATATTCACAGTAAGTTTCTGCTTGTTGCAGAAATAACTTATCCTGTTGAAGTTCCAGCAAATTCCTTATTTATGGCCACACCATAGACTGTCATTTTATCACACTAAATGTCTTGTTCCCATTTCCAAAAAGTTGTCTGCTTATTTTGATCATGAATGTATCAGTGGGATTAAGGATGTTACACGATTTGCAGGCAAAGCAAACATTTCTCTCTATGCTTTTTTATGGGAAAGCACTCTGTTTGATAAGCCATTTCCACGTGTGTACACGCTGCATTATTTCTGCCTAAGTGAAATGCTATTACCAGATGGAAAAAAAACAATCCTCAGATATCTTTTCAGGAATAAAAAAGAAAGGTTAAAATGTTGTGCTTCTTTCTTAAATCTGTTTTATTTGGTTTGTTTCATGCTACAAAATCAACAGCCCTGTCACATTTTATTGGGAATATTTTGACCCTTAGTAGTAGTTTAGAAATCCTGGATGATGTGTGATGTTCAGCTACTCGGCTACCCCTCAGCTCAAAAGACATCTTTATCCTCTGCAATGTTTAAAGCTGCGTTCACACCTAACATGATTCGTGCGCCAGTGTCAGGAACTGGTGGTGGAGGACCCAAAATGCAGGAGACCAGGATTGATGACAGGAAATAAAACATTTAATTAACAAACTGAAACATGACAAAACTATGGGGAGAAACCAAAACTGTGACACAACAGAGCAGATGACCTGAATAGGATGAACAGAAACCAAGACACCTAAATAGGCTGGGGACAATTAACTGAACTGAAGACAGCTGTGGATCATGAACCTGAATGTGGAGTGACTGACAAAAAGAAAACCAAAAACATGACAAAGAAAACCAAACCACTTAATCCTTACAGCCAGAGGCAGCCACTTTTAATGTTAGGTCAATGGCACAAACGGGCATGGCGCGGTGGTCTAGCAGCAATGCGATTTTGGCAGCACGGCCAGAGCTAAAATTTTTTAACTTTCGCAGCAGCCCGTTAACCATTCAGGGACTCAGCTTTGAGCACATGATCTTTTTTAGTGACAGCGGGTAAAATACCCTTCCAACATCGTGGATAGGTCCAATAGTCCTCCCCTTGAACGTCTATCTATTTCTTAACCCGTCCCAGCTACTGTTGAGCGAAGGCAGGTTCACCCTAGACCAAATGTGTCAAAGTCAAGGCCGCATGGTCGCATCCAGTACGCAGAGTAATTACTGTGGGGCCAGAATGTATTTAGTCTGCCACCAACTGTGCAAGTTCTCCCACTTAACCTTTGTACTATCCTTGGCACCTTACCGTTGGGAGTTGGGTCATCTAGACCCACTAGACAGTGCGCTGAACCTTTTTTTTTTTCAATGGTTTGTGATCTTCAGTGGTTCAATGGATTACATGAAATTTTTCCACCTTTATCCATCTTTGTCATGGTAGGGAGAACATGTCAAAGTAAGGGTGGGGTCATCTAAGATAGCACAAGGGTTAAAAAGATGAGAGGCCTGTAATTTTCATCATAGATATACCTTCAACTATGAGAGATTAGGAAAAAAATCCATAAAATCACATCGTCTGATTTTTAAAGAATGTATTCGTAGATTATGGTGGAAAATACGTATTTTGTCAATAACAAAAGTTTAACTCTATACTTTGTTATATATCCTTTGTTGGGAATAACAGCAGTCAAACGTTTTCTGTGAGTCTTTACAAGGTTTTCACAAACTGTTGCTGGTATTTTGGCCCATTCCTCCATGCAGATCTCCTCTAGAGCAGTAATGTTTCGGGGCAGTCGCTGGACAGCAAGGACTTTCACCTGCCTTCAAAGATTTTCTATGGGGTTTAGATCTGGAAACTGGTTAGGCCAGTCCAGGACCTTAAAAGGCTTCGTACTTCTTACAAACCCCCTGCTTTGTTACCCGCGCAGTGTGTTGGGGATCGTTGTCACGCTGAAAAACCTAGCCACGTTTAATCTTCAATGGCCTTGCTTTCCTTTACACAAATCCACTGTCCAGAGGAAACGTCTGGCACTGCAGGATTTGAGTCCCTGGCAGCATAGTGTGTTACTACTGGTAGCCTTTGTTACTTTGGTCCCAGCTCTCTCCAGGTCATTCACTAGGTCCCCCTGTGTGGTTGTGACATTTTTGCTCACTTTTCTGGTGATCATTTTTACACTGGTGACAGGGCAAAATCTTGCGGGGAGCCCCAGATCGAGTGAGATTATCATTGGACTTGGATGTCTTCCACTTCCTAATAATTGCTCCCACTTTCTTCACACCAAGGTGCTTACCTATTGCAGATTCAGTCTTCCCTGCCCGGTGCAGGTCAACAATTTTGTTTCTGGTGTCCTTGAACAGCTCTTTGGTCTTGGTCATAGTGGAGTTTATAGTGTGATTGTTTAAGGTTGTGAACAAGTATCTTTTATATAGATAAACAACGGCTCAGCAAGATTGTCAGGACTGCGAGCAAGATTGTTGGTGCCCTTCTCCTGATCCTGGAGGAGCTATATGAGCAGCGCTGCCTACGCAGAGCGACCATCATTAGGGACCCCCAGCACCCCTCTCATGGACTGTTCTCCTCATGCCATCTGGGAGGAGGTTCAGGAGTCTCAGCTCCAGATCAAGCAGGATGCTAAAAAGCTTCTTCAGATAGGCTGTGAGACTGCTGAACAGACTGTCCTCCTCATGTATACATGCTCTCACAAACTCCACTCTGCAAAAACCCCAAAGGATTACCCCCAACCCCCCAAGACTCCTGCTAAACGCACATAGTCACTTTAGTCACACTTGAATGCTGGTTTTCATTTTATTTTTATTTTATGTTATTTTATGTCTGTCTTATTTTATTTCTAATTGTGTTCTTTGATTGTTATTTTATCGCTTGCTTCTTTGCACTGTCATGTTCGAGAGAAACAACATCTCGACTCACCTGTGTATTTCTCTGCAAATGCTACGTGTGGAATGACAATAAAACAAATCTTGAATCTTGATAACTAGTTCAAACAGGTGCCATTAAATAGTGGAGGACAGAAGATCCTCTTAAAGAGGAAGTTACAGGTCGGTGGGAGCCAGAAATCTTGCTTGTCTGAAGGTAACCAAATACTTATTATTTTCACCATAATTTGCAAATAAACTCTTAAAAAGTCAGACAATGTGATTTTCTGTTTTTTCTTTTTTTCACATTTTGTCTCTCATAGTTGAGGTATACCTATAATGAAAATTACATGCCTTTCGCATCTTTTTAAGTGGGAGAACAATTGTTGCTGACTAAATACTTTTTTGCCCCACTGTATAACCAGCCTACCAGGTCATTTTACATTTTTAATATTATTTGCCTGGGGACATCTTGCACTGGTAATTTATTTTATTAATGTATCAAGGAGGCTGAGAAATCACTTGTCATGAACACTGGCTTGATTTTTGGACCACACAATATCATACTTCACAAGGGTGGTTGGTCATCATCCTCTCCCTCCCTCTCACTCAGGATGCAGAAAGAAATAAACATAACAGGATAAAATAACTTAGGGCAAAATAGAGTAAAACAGCCTGATAACAAAACACATAGACAAAACCCTCACTTAAATCCCAAGCCACCCAAAGGTATCCCACAGTTCCTTGCACTGCCAGATCTGACAGCAGGCCCAATTCAAATGTTTCTGTGACCTTCACTACAATATTAGCTACAACCCCCATTATGCAGTGTGTCAGCTCCCTTGCCAAACACCAGTGTTGCCAGAATGCTCTCCATTGTGAGGAACTAATAATACAATAAAAATGTGTCCACTTATCTGTTCACTAAATGGAATTTATATAAATGATTATTAATAATTTTTAGCCACAAACTCACTTATTTTGCGTGTTTCCTTTACAATTACAGGCACAGGCAAGCCTGTGTTCGATTGCACAATCCCAAAATAACTGGGTCATCATGTGCCTTTAGTTTACTCTAGTTAACTTCAGCATATGCTAATAGTGTCATTCTTTATTAACTATTCATACATTGTAGTCATTTTTAATAAATGTATTTTTTTCCATATGATATCTATTTTACGTTTGTCTGTTATTTCTTTGATGTTTATATCTGACATAAAACTGTACTGAAAAGACAGACTGTGATGCAGGCAGTGAAAAGGCTGCACTTTTTTATTAATACATAAACAATAGATCAATTGTTTATGAATGAGCAGAGGTTTTTGGGAGGATTTTTACTGTTTGTGTCGCACAAAATTAGGAAAACATTACCAGTACAAAGCCCATTGAGATGACTGTTGTTGTGATTTTGGGCTATACAAATAAAATTGAATTGAAGAAGCTCAACACCTTTCACATGAGGTGCTTGCGGCGCATGCTCAAGATCAAGTGGCAGGACAAGGTCCCAAACATTAAGGTGCTGGAACGAGCCAACATGAGCAGAATGCACGCATCACTCAGTGAGAGACGTCTGAGATGGCTTGGCCATGTCATGAGAATGGACGCAGGTCGCATTTCCAAAGACCTCCTCTGTGGCGAGCTGGTTAATGGCCAAATACCAAGAGGGCTTTCAAAACTGTGCTTCAAAGACGTCTGCAAGAAGGACATGAGGCGGTGCTCTATTGACCCCAACTCATGGGAAAGTCAAGCAGACGATTGCCCCATCTGGAGACTCGCAGTCAGGCAGGGTACAACAGACGCAGAGGCCGAACGGAACAAGAATGCTGCCCAGAAAAGAACCAGGAGGAAGCAGCGGCAGCAGCAACTACAAGAGCCATCAGCCTTCGCCTGTACCAAGTGTGGCAGGGACTACCATTCCAGAATCGGACTGCACAGCCAATAACCGGTGGTGTGGGTAGATCCACAAGGACCTACACTATCGTCTCTTGAGACGGACAGCTGCAGACGACGACAAGATGCTAAGAAACAATGCAGTGAAAATGAATGTAAGTTCAGGAGCAGAACTGTCGCATCAATTCACCATATTGTATATTCTACCCACTGTCACTGAAAACGTCACGTGTGGCACATAACATGCCCAAAATTGAATAACATTTTTTAACTCTGGCAACGTAGCTTCTGTGCATACCTCTGGGCACTGGTCACTCAGTCAGGTATTGTTGTTTGACTGCAGTGCGGGTTTTGGTTGTTTTACAGCCAGCTAGTTACAGGCAAGAAAGGGCCCACCTAAAAGCCCTTAAGGACCACGCAGAAACATAAAGTATGATGTCTTCCCACAGTCAGGAGTTTCATGGTGCCATCAACGAGCAATGTGAGTGTTGGAATTAGTGACAACCAAAAACTGCGCATTGCAATATACGTACCTTACCACACTTCAATTAATGCTGTGGATGATCTCTCTGACATTCTGCAAGATGAAATCGGTGCCTTTCAGATGCACAGAACTAAATGCACTGTCATCATTGAATCTGTTTTGGCATCATATTTTAGGGAAGAACTTCGCGAGGACATCGGTGACTCACCATTGTCACTTTATTTAGACAAAACCACAGACATTATTACAGTGAATAAGTTGCTGTGTATGTACTAAACTGTTAACAGCAGAATATTTGACCAAGAACAAGCTCTCACTTCACATTTTGGGTCAGTATCCGGCTCTGCACACTGCTATGCTGCATAGCTCCTAAGTGAAATGTACAAAGATAGGACATAAGACATTTTAGACATTTTGTATCTGTGTTTTCTCCCTCCTGTACTATGTGAGATAAAAGCAGTGAACAAGTGTTTCCAGTTAGAGAATGGAGATATCCTTGCTGTGTTTCGGGAGCTGAACAGACTGTATATGTCCACATAAAAACAAATACGCATAGGGAAGCCGAGTGTTTTACGGATGAATAACAATTAGCAGCTCAGAGAACTGACCTAGACAGACACCTAAGGAAAACATTTGGGCAAAAGTTGGAGGCCAGTTCTTTCTCGGTTGACAGAAAGCATGCTGTCCTTACAAGAAGCACTGATGTTTTGAAAGAACTTGTAATCAAGTATTAACTGCGTTTTGCTGGGTCTGTTAAGCTCCTCCAGAGGCTAGAGCTGTTTTCTCCCACATCAGTAGTGTCCAACAGGATCCTAAAGCTGCCAAATAAGTTTTTTTCAGGTTGGTTGAATTCATTTGAGACACAATGGAGAAATGTTGCCGCAGCAGGTTTTTTTCCTGAGAAAGCGATTGATGTATTCTGGCTGGAGGTGGAATCTTTTCAAAAAATAATAATAACAAAACGAGGAACATGCGGCTTTCTGCAATCTACCTGCATACTCCACCATGTTGCCCTATGCAACTGTATTTTATTTTAGAGTGAAGAATTTATTTAATTTGCTTTATATTTACATCATGACAGCAAAATGTCATTGCTGATTATTTTTCTTTAAATAACTTCTTTTTCCATGTATTTTACTTTTTTTTATTTATTTTTCGTCCTGAAAAGTATCAATAAGAGAATCGTTAAAATATGGGATTGATGAGCAGTATCAACAAGAGTAGTAGTACCGTTAAAACCCTAAAGATACCATCCCTAATTACAAGGTATCTCCATCGCTAACACATCTATTGTCATAAATCAGCTCATTGATGATACAACTCTCTTCCTTAAAGACCATTCATAAATTTCATTAGCGATAGATATAATTAAGTGTTTCTCCAAAGCTTCCGATCTCCCATTAAATAAAAAAAAGGAAAATTCTCCCAATTTAATCATGTGATTTGAGTTCACTCTTTAATATTCCTGTAAAGACATCAGTCACATATCTCGGTATAATAAAATCCAAAATTGAAAATGATCGAGGTAAAACTAACTTTCTTCCACTTATTGATTAAATTAAAAAGGGGTATTGGCCGAGCTGATCTTCAAAACGTGTTTTTTTTATTGTTATTATTATTAAGTGCATGTTCGCTTATATTTTTTTATATCTGTGAGGCAGAAAAGACCTGGAAGAAGGGTTAGGATTAGGTTAATACGCGCCAACAACATTTGGCTGTAGATGAGATTAAACTGGAATAACATGCACATTTTTTTTGTTTGGACCCGATAAATTCACATGATTGTTTGCAGTTTTTCAGGACTTTTCATTTAAAAGCTGCCTCCACCAACTCACGCACCATCCCATAACCGCTTCTCTTCTTGGTGATACATATCTCCCGGGAGACACGGTTTTCCTTAGTCGCAGTAGACTGCGGTCCGAAACCTCTTCCTGAGAGCACACAGAGACATGGTTCGTTTGCATGGAGCAGCCGGTTCATTCTAACAGCCACAGATCTTTTTACCAAGTGAGTTGTGGCAAAATCTCTATATAAACATTACAAAGAATAATGTCAGACACAATTTATGAGGGAAAAGAACTTGAGGTTACAAAAGGAAACATGAAATGAACATATGTAGCACCCGAGCAGATCTCGACGCTTTGTAGTTTGCCCAGTGGGGTTACTGTAGGAATCCGTATACAAGAATGAATCTTCTTGAAAATATGACAAAAAAATGAGTAACAAAATGTGCCAGGGGAACATACAGAAAGAAAAGAACAACAACAAAATAGTATTTCTTGTATAAACAAGAGTAAAAGCAGCTATTCTATACATTTAAAAAATTCCAAGGTGTCAAAAGTTCTTACAGCTTTGGGGTTTGAAGAAGATTTTATGGTTTTGCATATTGGTTTAAGTTAATCATAAAAAGTTTGAATAAGGGCATTTTTTCCAAAAACTTGCACTTGAATATGAAATTTGGCAAATATTATTAAAAGATTGATTAATATTCCCATATTAGTGAATTTTTAACATTATAAAAACCAAATAATATATCTTTGTATAACAGATCACATTCTTTTATACATTTTACATGTACAAAGGAGGTGAGGTTTTTCCAAAAAGTTGCTGTTTGGGGGCATTTCCAGAAAAGATGTATGATTGTTTCATTGTCAAATTTACAAAAGGAGCAGTTTCAATGTCTATGTGTAGTGAGGATTTGGCTGGGTAGCATCTTTGAAGAGGTTTGAAGCAAACATCCAGAGGCTTATTTAAAATAAAATATTTGAAGGCTAAGGTCCAAACTATCTTCCACTCAATGTCTGGGGCAAATTTTCTTCAGTAGTGGGTCACGTTTGGTGCAGTTGCAATATCCTTCTGAAACAGGGATCTTGTTTTTTTATTTGTTGAAGTAAAGCAGGTCTTACCAATATTGGTTTAGAAACAAAAAAACGGAAATGAGGGGAATGGGTGTACAAGACCTTTAAATAACATTATAATTCCTTCAGCAATAGCATCTATGAGTATTGCAAATTCTTTGGGGGTAACTGGAATGTTCTTCTTCTTTCTCTTTCGGCTTTTCCCATCAGGGGTCGCCACAGCGAATCATCCTTTTCCACCTCACTCTATCATGAACATCTTCTACCCTAACATTAGCCAACTTCATGTCCTCTGTTAAGACATCCATATATCTCCTCTTTGGCCGTCCTATTGCCCTCCTGCCAGGCAGCTCCATCTCCAACATCCTTCTACCAATATATCCACTATCCCTCCTCTGAACATGTCCAAACCATCTCAGTCTGGCTTCTCTGACTTTGTCGCTAACACAGGCAACATTAGCCATCCCTCTGATGTACTCGTTCCTTATCCTGTCTAACCTGGTCACTCCTAAGGAGAACCTCAACATCTTCATCTCCGCTACCTCCATTTCAGCCTCTTGTCTCTGTCTCACTGCTACCTTCTCTAATCCATAGAGCAGAGCTGGTCTCACCACTGTCTTGCACACCTTTCCTTTGAGTCTTGCTGACACTCTTCTGTCACACAACACTCCTGACACTTTCCTCCACCCGCTCCAACCTGCCTGCACTCGCCTCTTCACCTCTTTTCCACACTCCCCATCACACTGAACTGTTGACCCCAAGTACTTAAACTCCTGCACCTTCTTCACCTCAGCCCCCTGTAACCTAACGCTTCTACCTTGATCCCTCTCGTTCAGAGGGATCAAGGTAGAAGTAACTGGAATGTTATAAGTGGTTAAAAATTGGTTATAGGACATTAAAAAACCCTTTGAGTCAAATAGTTGATTTACATGTAGTATATTATTTTTTAAACCAGTAAGGGACGAATAAATATTTATTTTTGTATAAAATATTAGTGTTATTCCAGATATGAAAGTTGTGAGGAGAAAATAAGTGTTTATAGATTAGGGACCAAGACAGAAGCATTTGCTTATGGAAATTTGCTGATTTAATGGGCAACTTTTGAATGCTATAATTAGACTTGAGAAGAAAGTGAGGCAACCGAGTTTAGAAAAGAAATGGTTTGGAATAAAATTCCAGAAGGAATCAGGGTTAGTAAGGAATTTCTTGATACAGTTGATCTTAAAGGTGTAATTTAAGGTGGTAAAATCTAAAACGTTAAATCCTCCTGCATCAATTGTGTTCAAAAGCCCTTTATCTTTGATGCAGTGAGTTTTATTTTTCCTGATGAATTTGTAGAGCATTTTATCAACAGTTTTCCATGTGCAGGTGTTGACATTGAGAGCAAGTGCTGTGTCTATCTGGAGATACCTTTGCCTTTGGATAATAAAGTTCTTCCTCTTAAAGTGAGGCCCCTTTGAGGCCAGTGCTTAAATTTCTTTTTGGTCTTTTCAATGATAGGTTTAAAATTTTAATTTCATCTATCCTCTGTGTTTTTAAAAATAATAATTCCAAGGTAAATTATTTGTGATTTTACAGGTACGGCATGTAAAACTGAGTGAGAACATACTGAAATAGGTAAAATTTCACATATTTCTATATTAAGTTTAAGGCTGGAAGCCTATGAAAATTTTTGAATAAGCTTGTTTACAGCAGGAATCTGATCTGAATTTTTTTTTTAGGAAAAAGTGATGTATGTCATCAGCAACATGACTTATAATAATTTGTTTATCAGCAACTAATATTCCATGTGTGTTATCTTCTTGGATGAAGGCTGCATGGAGCTGTGCTGCTAGCATGGTGCTTACAATCATATTTTGCAAAGCCCCCCTAGGAAAAAGAAACTGTTTTGCGCCCCCCCCCCCATCCGCCACGGTGACTATAAATATGATCGTTATATAAAAAAATTGTAGCATACGTAAAATTGTATCTTCTAACATTAACAAACGAAAAAAAGCAATATAAATAAACTTTCACAAATATTTACTTTATTTAGCCACACAGAAACCCTATTATAATCTAAAACAGAAAAAAGCTTAGAGTGCCTGAAATAAAAAAAATCTGTCAGTCCTTATTTAAACTAGAATGATTTTTTCCAACTGAACCATTTGATGCTGAGAAAAATAATTCAATCAATAAATAATATTAAATGTAAATTGATCTGAAACATTAACACAGTAGCACCAATATATTTAATGTTTTTAGTCTGAAGAAATAGGTTTAAAAAAACATTGTGCTGATTTTTTTCTGAATCACATTAATTAGGTAATGAATATTGGCAACAATGAGCACGTTTTGCGTAGCACAGCTTTTCAAAGCAAGGTTTGAAGCATGATAGTGCAACTCTCAGCTCCTGCTTAATGTTTAGCTGGCAAAGCGGTAGGATTGTTGGCCGTACCCTGCACGTTTTCGCTGAAAAAAAAAATCAAGCGGCTTGTTAACGTTAATATTCTCTGCTTCATGCTGTCCGCTGCAAACATTTTCAGACACACAGTACAAACCAATGAGTTATATCACTAGAGGAGACATCACGTGATTCCTCATGGGAGGAGAGCACCGCCATCTTGGTGAGGTCAAGTCACTGTTGCAGTGCATGTGTGTGAACACAATTTTTGCAAAATGCCAGTTCAATGAGTCCACGAAGGAGAAAGGCATAACACTTGACAGGTAAGTACTATAATTCTTTTCTTTTAACGTTAAATGTGCTATCCAATGACCCCACCCTTACATTGACATGTTCTCCCTACAATGACAAAGGTGGATAGGATTTCATGTAATCCATGAACACCAGTGAAGATCACAAATCATTGAAGAAAAAAGGTTCAGCGCACTGTCTTGTGGGGTCTAGATGACCCAACTCCCAATGTTAAAGTGCCTCAGATAGCACAAGGATTAATGCTGCAGGGGCTTCATTAATAGTACACATGTTGACATGCACGATGCTGCAGGGCTATTATCAACATGCTGCATGTGTGTATAATTTGCTGTCGACATAAATGTAAACTTTATTTTGTTAAACCTACAGTATACCAGGAGTAGGCTACTATAATAATATAGATTTATAAATTTCGGACTCAGCAGGTTTCCAATCGATTCTAACATAAAGAAAAATTGGGCCTTAGCTATCAAAAGAGCTAACCCAGATGGATCTCTGTGGTACCAACTAGCAACACAGTCTGGCTATGTTCAAAACATTTTGTAGAAACAAATTTTGATAAGACTGGCCAGACTGTTCGCTTGAAACCCTGCACCATACCATCTGTGTTACACCAAATTGATCACTCACATGAACCAATGAGAATGGCGCTTTTGCACACATGTCTGGAGCTTCTGAAGTTACAGTAAAACACAACTTGGGGGCGCTCAAACACAGAACTGCCTTTCTGAGCACACATACCAGCAAAGAAGATAGACGCCAAGTAGCGTCTACACTGCCGCAAAGAAATAATGACGGACTTTCTAAAATATCCCCGAAAACGCTCATGATACATTTTCAGCTCTTGTACCAGTCGATAAAACTCACCATGTTCTTCTCTTCTCGTAACTATGAGATGCACCCAAAATTGGCGACTTTTCCGGCGTCTTTCATCATTCAACAGAACAATAATTTCATCATCATTGGAACTAGAGCTGGAGCTACTGGTGCTTCAAATATTCATGTTTTCTTTGTATGATTCTGACAAGCATGTAAATACTGGCTCTCTTCTTCTGAGTGAAAAGCGACCACCTTGTGTACAGGAGTATTTCTGTTTTACATTAAGCGCCATCTAATGTCAGGGAATAAAATTGCATGTTGGCTTGGCTCATCGTCAGCGAAAATCGCCAGGGTGTGAACACAAAAGACGTGGTGAAAAAAACGCTGGCGAATAACACCTGGCGAGTATTCGTCCCGGTGTGTACGGGCCTTAAGGTTGACTGTTTCTCCTAAGGTGCAGGACTATCATGCAGGAAACCAGGGTTCGATTCCCAGGGCGGAATGAACAATTAATGGTAATGGAAATTAACAATTAATGGTAATGGAAATGGAAATTACCATAACAATGGTAAGTGACGGTCCTCACAACATGAGAGACAATGAATCACATGTCATACCGGCTCAGACGTCACCCTGCCAAACAAGGTCTGCGTCAGGTGCTGAGGGACCAGAGAATCCTGATGGAAAGTGGGCTACTGGAACAAGATGGAAATTGACTAGCTGTGAGAACTGACAGAATGCTACTACTCAAGTAATCCCACCCAGAGGGGTTACATGCAGAGAATGTGAAATGAATAGATGCTTCGAAACCCACAATCAAGGCTAACTGCCAAACAACTAGAAGCCCAATGCTCTAACATCCACCAACGGCAACTCCTATCACAAAGCAATACAATACAAGCAATACAATATAAGCCAGAACAGCAGGTCAGAGAGGAGATTATACCACACTCCCACCCTAAGATTGGGTACACAGCCCCAACAACCACAATTACGCTGAGCGAGGCAGCAACTGACCTGAAAGACAAGATCATGTCTACAATGAACACTAGGCAACCCCGACACCAGCTACAACGGTTAAGTAATGTGAGTGAAACATTGAGGGGCAATTCCTACCACAACCATTACAGAAACCAATGAACTGGTTTACACTTCAGCAGCAGTGATCCTTGAGATGCTTGGCTATAAGAGCAACCATGGAAGAAAACAATACCCACCATGGAAGCAACGGTTAGAGGCCAAAATCAAGGCAACTTGGAAGGATGTGAGTAAGCTGACAGAGGCTCAAAGAGGTACAATGAGAAAGCAAGTACCTAAGAGATACAGCCAGATGCCTATACCGGAAGCACTGGAAACTGCCAAACAAAGGCTCCTAGCCTTGAGCAGCTGCCTAAAGAGGTACACAAGAGACAATGAAGCCAGACGAATAAACAGGCTCTTCGCAAGTCAACCTGTAAAAGTGTACGCTCAGTGGCAGTGTCAAAACAGCCGAGCAGACCCACCAAGGCTAGAAACTGAACAGTACTGGAAAAGTATATGGGAGAAAGAGACAGCACATAACAGCAATGCCCAGTGGCTGGTCTCTCTGAGAAAAGAACATAGCAACCTCCCTGAACAGAATTCAGTAACCATCACAGTGGCAGACATCCAAGAAAGAGTCTCAGGTACGAAGAACTGGACAGCACCGGGCCCTGACATGATACATGCCTACTGGCTAAAGAAGCTTACCGCACTCCACGAGCGCCTGGCAGCACAAATGAACCAGCTGCTAAGAGATGGAACTCACCCCGAATGGCTAACGGAACGGCGAACAATCCTGATCCAGAAGGATCCCTCAAAGGGTGCAGTCCCATCCAACTACCGGCCAATAACCTGTCTGTCCACAACATGGAAGCTCATGTCAGGCATCATTGCAACCAAGATAAATAGTCAAATTACCCTCCCAAATTATGTTCAATATACTAAAATAAAATTGCTTCACTGAAGAAAGATTGATCATTTAATGAACACAGAAAGGTCACATTTTGGCAAGACAAACGTTTTGTCGCCTTGTCATATGATGCACCCAATCCTAGATTACAGCCTCACCTGTGATCAATTACTGATCAATCAATTAGTGGGTGTGTATAAAAAGAACCCCAGCACACCAGACTTTCACATCAACTGCAACTTGACCTCTGACAACATGCCTAAGATTCACCCTGAGACCAAAGCGTTGATTATCAAGAGGCTGAAGACCAGATCCACTGCTGAGGTGGCTGACACCTTCAATGTGTCTCAGCGTCAAGTACAGAGAATAAGAAAAAGATTTGAAGAGACTGGAGGTGTTTTTGACAAGCCCAGGTCCGGCAGACCCCGCAAGACAACTGCTCGGGAGGACCGTTTGTTGGTTGGAAATTCCAAGGCCAGCCCCTTTTCCACTGCAGCAGAGCTCCACCAGGCCTGGTCACCTCAAGTCCCTGTGTCAACCAGAACAGTTTGTAGAATTCTGTCTCAAAATTGCCTCCATGGTCGAATCAGTGCCCAGAAACCAGCACTAAACAAAAGGCAATTGAAAAAACGTGTGGCATTTGCCAAGGCCCACAGCCTACTAAAAGGATGGACACTGGAAAAGTGGCAGAAGGTGGATTTCTCAGATGAGTCTTCAGTTGAATTACATCACAGCCACCGCATAAATTGCAGGAGACCAACTGGAGCCCGCATGGACCCAAGATTCACCCAGAAAACAGTTAAGTTTGGTGGTGGAAAAATCATGGTCTGGGGTTACATCCAGTATGGGGGTGAGCGAAACATTTGCAGGGTGGAAGGCAATATGGGGCGACAGTGGCTCAGGTGGCTGAGCGGGTCGTCCAATGATCGAAGGATCGGCGGTTCGATTCCCCGCTCCCACCAGCCAAAATGTCGTTGTGTCCTTGGGCAAGACACTTCACCCTCCTTGCCTCCAGTGTGGCCTCCACTGGTGCATGAATGTGCATGAATGATCCCGGTGATGGTCAGAGGGGCCGTAGGCGCGAACTGGCAGCCACGCCTCTGTCAGTCTGCCCCAGGGCAGTTGTGGCTACAAAAGTAGTTACCATCACCAAATATGAATGAGGACTGAATGAATAATGGACACAATGTAAGCGCTTTGGGTGTCTTGAAAAGCGCAGATAAATCCAATCCATTATTATTATTATTATTATTATTATATCAATAGCCTAAAATATCAAGACTTATTAGCTACCTCTTACATTCCCAACCATAAAA
Source organism: Oryzias curvinotus (assembly GCA_023969325.1). Classification (NCBI taxonomy): domain Eukaryota; kingdom Metazoa; phylum Chordata; class Actinopteri; order Beloniformes; family Adrianichthyidae; genus Oryzias; species Oryzias curvinotus. Next base: position 26,451,069 of record CM043723.1, read on the forward strand.
GGGGTCAAATTCTGCAGCAGGATGGTGCTCCATCGCATACTTCCATCTCTACATCAAAGTTCCTCAGGCGAAGAAGATCAAGGTGCTCCAGGACTGGCCAGCCCAGTCACCAGACATGAACATCATTGAGCATGTCTGGGGTAGAATGAAAGAGGAAGCATGGAATACGAAACCAAAGAATCTTGATGAACTCTGGGAGGCATGGAAGACTGCTTTCTTTGCTATTCCTGATGACTTCATCCATAAATTGTATGAATCATTGTCAAATCGCATGGATGCTGTCCTTCAAGCTCATGGAAGTCATACAAGATATTAAATATGGATCTCACAGTAGCACTACTTAATTCCCTGATGTTATGCAACATATTTTTGTTTTTGAAGTAAATTATTTGTTAAATTTTCACATTACTCTCTGTAGGCGACAAAACTTTTGTCTTGCCAAAATGTGACTTTTCTGTGTTCATTAAATGATCAATCTTTCTTCAGTCAAGCAATTTTATTTTACTATATTGAACATAATTTGGGAGGGTTTTAGCTTTCATATGAGACATTTCTAAAACCAATGGATTCATTAAAAGTGAGGTTATACGCTTTTGTTTCTACAAAATGGATAAGCGACAAGACTGTTGTCAGGGACTGTATAAACGAAAACCATAGGAGGTTATCAATTTATGGGACAGGACTAAAAACTGAAAAGCTAAGGCCTTTGCCTTATAATGAACTCATTTTGTGCTTTTAAAATTTTGGGATCTACTTAATGACAAAATTATATATATATATAAATGTCTCCCAGATACATTTATAAAAGCTGCAGCTTTGGTTGTTCTAAGTAGCAAATCATCTGTAAATAATTTTCATTAATATTCATTTGACAGACTTTTAATGTTTGACTTAACCTTCTGTTCTTTGGCAATTCCCAGCTGTCCATCAATGGTTGAGTTGCTGTTAACAATCACTTCCATTTTATATCACTGACAACAGCATAGAAATATTACATCTGAACTTGATACACAGACTGTCAGCACACCAATGAAAACCAATGAATCCTGAGAGTTGCCCATTCTTTCACAGATATTTGTTGTGGTCAAGTGCATGTTTATGTGAATTACTTGTGGGCAGGGAAGTGAATTAAACTTTGGACAGGCGAGTAGATATTTTTGTTAATACTGTATAATTCAATCTTCAGTTTTGTTTTATTGAGGGGGTCAGGGGACTCGGACAACCAGTCAGTATCTGGTGTGACCACCATTTGCCTCATGAAGTGCCACACATCTCCTTCGCATAGAGTTGATCAGGTTGTCTATTGTGGCCTGTGGAATGTTGGTCCACTCTTCTTCAATGGCTGTGCGAAGTTGCTGGATATTGGCAGGAACTGGAACACGCTGTCGTATACGCTGATCCAGAGCATCCCAAACATGCTCAATAGGTGACATGTCTGGTGAGTATGCTGGCCATGCAAGAACTGGGATGTTTTCAGCTTCCAAGAATTGTGTACAGATCCTTGCAACATGGGGTCATGCATTATCATGCTGCAACATGAGGTGATGTTGTTGGATGTACGGCACATCAATGGGCCCCAGGATCTCGTCATGGTATCTCTGTGCATTCAAAATGCCATTAATGAAACACACCTGTGTTCTTCGCCCATAACATTATGCCTGCTCATACCATAACCCCACCACCACCATGGGCTACTAGATCCACAACATTGACATCAGAAAACCGCTCACCCACACAACGCCACACACACTGTCTGCCATCTGCCCTGAACAGTGTAAACCGGGATTCATCCGTGAAGAGAACACCTCTCCAACGTGCCAGACGCCATCGCATGTGAGCATTTGCCCACTCAAGTCGGTTACGACGACGAACTGGTGTGAGGTCGAGACCTCGATTAGGACGACGAGCATGCAGATGAGCTTCCCTGAGACGGTTTCTGACAGTTTGTGCAGAAATTCTATGGTTATGCAAGCCGATTGTTTCAGCAGCTGTCCGAGTGGCTGGTCTCAGACGATCTTGGAGGTGGACATGCTGGATGTGGAGGTCTTGGGCTGGTGTGGTTACACGTGGTCTGCGGTTGTGAGGCTGGTTGGATGTGCTGCCAAATTCTCGGAAACGCCTTTGGAGACGGCTTATGGTGGAGAAATGGACATTCAATTCCCTAGCAACAGCTCTGGTGGACATTCCTGCTATCAGCATGCCAATTGCACGCTCCCTCAAAACTTGTGACATCATGGCATTGTGCTGTGTGATACAACTGAAGATTTCAGAGTGGCCTTTTCTTGTGGCCAGTCTAAGGCACACCTGTGCAATAATCATGCTGTCTAATCAGCATCTTGATATGGCACACCTGTGAGGTGGGATGGATTGTCTTGGCAAAGGAGAAGTGCTCACTGTCACAGATTTAGACAGATTTGTGAACAATATTTCAGAGAACTGGTTATTTTGTGTATGTGGAAAATGTTTCACATCTTTGAGTTCATACCATAAAAAATGGGAGCAATAACAAAAGTGTTGCGTTTATATTTTTGGTCAGTGTACATATGTAGCTGTTTCATTGCGTATTTTCTATAGTAATGTTTAATGTAAATGTGTTTGTGTCAGTTTTATTCAAGCAAGTTTTGAGTTTTACTTTTCAGAAGAATGGCAAACATCAGCTCAGTGCATATCACTTTTGTCCTCTTTTTGCACTTCATTGTTAAATATTTTATACATAACAGTGAGAGGAAGGAGTGGGGAAAGCAAGTTGGTGAAGTCAAGGCGGATTCTAACCTCTTGAAGAGAGCCAAAGTCATTAACATGAGAAAACTATTTTATTCAACATTCAGCTTTTACTCTGCCAGCTGGACTTCCTCCACTGTGTTCAAACATCAGTTTAGCAAAATCCCCACATGGAGAAAAAAGGGTGAGAAGGTAAGATACAAGAGGAAGAACAGTGCTAAAAAATAAAACTCGCACAGAACATAACTGAGAAGAACACAAAATGTATTCACCTCTTTAGTTTTTTTTGTTTTTTTTACTAGAATATTATTTTAAAAATATATCAAATGAACACAAAACAAGCTGTGAAATTCCTTTATACAGTGCCTATGCAGTATTCGGCCCCCTTCATCTTTCAACCTTTTGCCACATTTCAGGCTGCAAACATAAAGATATAAAACTATTTTTTGTGAAGAATCAACAGGTGGGACACATTCATAAGGTGGAACAAAATTTATTGGATATTTCAAACTTTTTTGACAATAAAAAAAAAAGGAAAATTGGGCGTGCTAAATTATTCAGCCCCCTTAAGTTAATACCTTGTAGTGCCACCTTTTGCTGTGATTGCAGCTGTAAGGCGCTTGCGGTATGTCTCAATCAGTTTTGCACACAGAGACTGAAATTTTTGCCCATTCCTCCTTGCAAAACAGCTCAAGCTCAGTGGGGTTGGATGGAGAGCATTTGTGAACAGCAGTTTTCAGTTCTTTCCACAGATTTTTCATTGAATTCAGGTCTGGACTTTGACTTGGCCATTCTAACACCTGGATATGTTTATTTGTGAACCATTTTATTGTAGATTTTTCTTAATGTTTTGGATCACTGTCTTGTTGGAAGACAAATCTCTGTCCCAGTCTCAGATCTTTTGCTGACTCCATCAGGTTTTCTTCCAGAATGGTCCTGTATTTGGCTCGATCCATCTCCCCATCTATTTTAACCATCCCCACCGTCCCTGCTGTAGAAAAGCAGGCCCAAACCATGATGATGCCACCATGTTTGACAGGGAAGATGGTATGTTCAGGGTGATGAGCTGTGTTGTTTTAATGCCAAAAATCTAACATTGTCAAAAAGTTCAATTTTGGTTTCATCTGACCAGAGCCCTGTTTTCCACATGTTTGGTGTGTCTCCCAGGTGGCTTGTGGCAAACTTTAAAACGGTTTTTATGGATTTCTTTAAAAAGAAAACTGACTGTCTTCCTACCACTCTTCCATAAAGGCCAGATTTGTGCAGTACATGACTGATTGTTGTCCTATGGACAGACTCTCCTGACTCAGCTGTAGATCTCTGCAGTTCATCCAAAGTGATCATGGGCCTCTTGGCTGCAGCTCTGATCAGTCTTCTCCTTGTTTAAGCTGAAAGTTAAGACTGATGGACGGGTCTTTTTAGATTTGCAGTGGTCTGATACCCCTTCCATTTTAATATTATTACTTGCACAGTGCTCTTCACAACAGTATCTCAGACCTGCCTGGTGTGTTCTTTTTCTTCATGATGCTTTTTTGCGCTTTAAAAGGACCTCTGAGACTGCTCACAGAGCAGGTGCATTAATACGAAGACTTGATTACATACAGGTGGATTCTATTTATCATCATTAGGTCAACATTGGATCAATCAGAGATCCTCACTGAACATCTGGAGAGTTTGCTGCACTCAAAGTAAAGGGGCTGAATAATTTTGCAACCAAGTTTGAAAAATCCTATACATTTCATTCCACTTCATTAGTGTCCCACTTGTTGATTTTTCACAAAAATTACAGTTTTATATCTTTATGTTTGAAGCCTGAAATGTAGCAAAAGATTTAAAAGTTCAAGCAGGTCAAATACTTATGCAAGGCACCGTATTTTGTGGATATAGGAGAGACTTACATTTCACCACATGCTTCACTATTGAGGCTGTCTTAAAGCAACTGACTCATAGTGAGTTTGAAGCTAGCACTGAATTAGTTCAGATCTGAACTTTAACCTCAGAGGAACATGCATACAATTTTAAAGATTGGGTTTCAGTATTTTTAATGACAAAGAAAAAACTGCAAATTTGGACGTGGGCGTTAAGACTTTTCTGCTGATTTCAAGAGGTTCTCTTTGCTCCTTCTCTTCACGTCCCAGTTGTAGACTCGTGCCATGTCTGAGAGTAACATGGTGTTAAGAAGAAACAGCAGCAAGCAAAGGTACAATCAAAATAATAGCAAATAAATCACTTGAGTTTTACAAAGTTACACATGTAGTTTTCTCAAAAATTGAGTTTTACTTTCAACAGATCCCCCAACCCCCTCAATACAACAAAACTGAAGATTTCAGTGGCCTTTTCTTGTGGCCAGTCTAAGGCACACCTGTGCAATGATCATGCTGTCTAATCAGCATCTTGATATGACACACCTGTGAGGTGGGATGGATTGTCTTGGCAAAGGAGAAGTGCTCACTATCACAGATTTAGACAGATTTGTGAACAATATTTCAGAGAACTAGTTATTTTGTATATTTGGAAAATGTTTCACATCTTTGAGTTCATACCAAGAAAAATGAGAGCTGAACGTTACAGTATGATAACAAATAAATATTTTAAAAAAATAAGCTTAATTCAAATAAATTAACAGAAAAAAGAAATCAAGATAAAGCAGACTTATCTATTAGCAAAAATATTATCTATTATTATTCATTAAGAAAGAACACCTTAGAAATGTTCTTATAAACATGTCCTGCTGTGGGGACTGTTCGTTTTGATAAGAACAATGCTAGATATCTGTTGTGTTGGCTCTCAGGTTGGCATAAACAGCAGCACCTGTTAGATAATTCCGATCTTACCATATAACAATTTACTGACTGAGGAAAATAAGTGTTTTTTAATTCGATTTTAAAGTGGGATGTTAAATATATATAATACAGGATTAGAGGAGACAAATTTCTTTTTCACTTAAATATTAGAAATAAATTCAGTTAGCAAATAAGATGAGAACACAAGTTTGTTTTTGAGCAACAGTGTGACCATGACCTCTACTCTTGTCATCTCTGCAGACAACACTGAAGAAGGATACTGACTTCGGTGGTGGTGAACTGGTCTCGCAGGAAATCCAGATCCTCCTCCAGAGTCTCTAGATTGCGAGACGCTGTGGACAAGTTCTTCTCTAGGAGAGCCTGGGCTTCATCAATGTCATACTCTAACATGACATTAGCCTAATGAGAAAGCAAAAAAGGATACTCATACCATGAAATAAAAGCATTAAATCACTGCACTTAGCAGCAATGATAAAAAAAAAAAGACAAATAAAAACATGTCCAGGGTTTTCTCATTTACTTGAAGGCTAAATATGAAAGCTTGAGAACTGTGGATCTGAGTTCTACTTACACCTAGCCATAAACAGACTTTGTCAGTGGGCGGCACTGAGGCCTTGCAGTAGACGCTGTCAGCCAGTAGGAAATGTGTTTCCATGGGTTCTGTGGTTTTCTGGAGGCAAAGCACAAATTATTAAAACCTAATCTATCGTGAAGTTGTGTGGTTGGTATGCTATGTCAATTTTAAACTGTTACGAATCTGCTTCTTTAGACTAACCTGTAATTGGTCAAAATGCAAGTTTAACTTTGTCTGAAATGGATTCCAGTGATCTTTTACACAGTATTTAGCAGAAATAAAGTTTTTTTTACTTTTTAACTTCATATTTGTGTATACAAATGTTTTGTTCTAAAAGTTCATAAACAGCTTGTAAAAGCAACTTTTTTTGTAAAAAAAAAAAAAACCCTGCAAATACATATCTCAACTACTTTTACAAATCAAACTCCACATGACGACAGCCTTCAGCTTGTGTTCCAGGGCAAAATTCCAGAGCGGATGAATGAAAGTCTCACCTTTTTCTTCTGCATGTGTCGTAGAATTTCTAGCGTCTGTGTGATTTGTGGGATCTGATTTTTCAACCTTAAGAGAAAGATAAATAAGCAGTTTTTGTCAAGTCAGCAACATATTCAGGAAATCAGTCAAGAACAAAATAAATAGATGACTGTTTTAATGTCCATTATAATAAAAAATATTAAACAGCAGAAACATAAAAATATTTATGGAACGTCAGCATGGAATCACTGGAAAGGGGACGTTTTAGAGATGTCCAAATATAGCAATAAATCACAGTAAAACCTTGATCCACTATTTCTATTATTAAATGGATTCGTTCATTTAGTTTCCTTTCAGCAACATCTACTGGTATAACCAGTGTTTTTAATGATAACGTAACAAGTGTAGCTGGGATGAGTGACTGTTATAAGCTTTTGTTTCTTCTATTTCAGAATTTTTCTAGACAGACCAACTCGCTTTACTTTTTTATGTGATATTTTAAGGTTCAGAAAAAAACTATTTTTCATCTTTGCATGATAATAAAGTGATTTTATAAACCTCAAATCTTTATGAAACTGACAAAACAAGGTCTGAAGTTCTAAGCCTCAGAGGTTTTAGCCTGTCTCATGCTACATTCAGACAACTAAAGCAGTTTGTGGCTCAAAAGACATCATATTCGTGACTTTTTCTACAACAGAGCCAGACCACACCAGTTGTTTAAAAAAGGCATAGATGTTGGATCTGAACCTTTTATCATAAAATTCGCAGCTTTTGCATACGACTAAAATCTTCACTTATTTATGTATGACGCTAGACAGGTATAAAAGCAAACAAGTTATTAATTAATACATGAAATATGTGGTACTGGTGCACTATTATATCAGATAAAAGGAAGGTGAATTGTCTTTTTTAATCTTTATTTCCAAACCATCCAGGACTTGGGGCGGCCGTGGAGTAGCGGTAGGGCGGTCAACCCATGATCGTAAGATTGCAGATTCAATTCCCGCCTTGCACGCCCATGAGTCGATGTGTCCTTGGGCAAGCCACTGAACCCCACCTTGCCTCTGGTGGTAGGCAGCGCCTGTGTTCAGCCGCCACCAGTGTGTGAATGTGTGTCTGACTAGGTCTGTAACTGTGAAGGCCTTTGGGCCTTGTAGTTAGAAATCCGCTATATAAGTATACGCCATTTACCATTCACTTAGTTCAAGTCTTATGCGCTCTGTAACCGTTCCATGTGTAGTAGTAGTAGTAGTAGTAGTACTGCAGGCACTAAAATTGTTTTTAGCATTGAGAATTAAGCAGCATATTTTCTGTCAGAATACAAGAGATGCCAAAGTCTATAAACACACCAGCTAATGTCTGGACCGATGCCCTTCCTGACACAACCCTGTATTTTCAAGGCACAGAGAGACACAGATAGGCAGCAGCACAAAAAGCCTTGCCTAAGGACCCGCACTGGATTTTTGCTTATTGCATGTCCTGGGAAGCAAACCCAGGATTATTGCATGACAGTCCAACACCCACCCAACTGAGCTACCCAGCTACTACTTTTAGTAGCTCTGTCATATGTATATAAAAGCAGTTCATGTGTGCTGTGCAATTCTTGCATTACCTAAGTTTTTTCTGAGACAGGTTAAGCTCCATGTATTTGTATTTCTGGTAATGTTCGTCCAGCCTCCTCAGGACGGTGTCTGCCGTCTCATTGCCCGGCTGCTTCATAAAATAGTCGACATCCTCCTGTGAACCAGAGTTTCAATAGAGAATTCTGACAAATTTATTTGACCATTGGCAAAGTCCAAATATTGGAGGTTTATGGATCTTTAAAAAAAAAAAAAACACAGAGAAGCCATAAGCATCATGGCTTTAAACGTCAGAGTGACATCCTTTATCACTTATTTCTCTATTATTAGAGGTTTAAAAACCCTTAAGTTTTTCACACATCAATGCAATTTACGGAACTTAACAATAATATACACCTTAAAAAAAGCTTGGGGAGAATTAACACAAAGAATAAAATATAAACTTAAGACAAAAATATGTAATACGATGGTTTTACAGCTCAGTGCAAGTATAGATTAATCATAATCATAGTAAAAGCAATATTAAATTTATTCAACTAATAAGAGCTAAATTTGTTTTAAATATTGACTTTAAATATTGACTTAAAACTTATCGTTTTAAATATTGACTGGTTTTATTTAAAACCACAACTGTCCTGAATATTACTTTTTTTTTTAAAAGACTAGAAAACAAAAAAACAATAAAAAAAAAGCTAGTCACTTCTTTCCATTTAGATAATTGCATCGATATCAAAATGGCAAACACTTGTATTTTTATTTATATCAATTAGCGATGGAAACACAAGCACTTTTTCAAGAATTGTAAATAAAAATGGACTTACAAAACATCACGACATTTTTTATGGTTATTTCCAATTATTCATCAATTGCTTGTCTAATTATAGACAATACACTTAGTCGAGGAAATGTATGAAACGTATCAGCAGCTAATATAGGGTTCGTGTTTGATATTGTTTGCGAAGAAAGAAAGGAAAAGCAGAAGTTAAAACGCCTGCACACGCAGCCCGAACTTCCCACCCGGCCGGTGATGACCATAAATGGAAGCGAGCAGCCGCCCAGTATGCGCACAGAGCGGATAATCTGTTAGCTTCTATGCTACCAAGCTACCACGCGGCGCCTAGACAGTAGCTGTGACTAAAAACGTAATACAGGCACCAAATATCGATAGAAAAAAAAACACTAAACTTTACGCACCAAAAACACTGCTTCAGGGATGCCGAGGTGCTTTTTCTTTGTCGCCTGTGAAGCATTGCTGTGGTCTATGGTCGCCGCCATGTTGAAAACAGGATACTCTTTCCTGACATTCAAGCATGCGCACAAAGCGTCTCAGTAAAGGAAGGGGATTTGCTGCCTCCATCGGTCAGAATGGATAGCTGCACTAAACCGCTGGCGTGGCTTGACTATCAGAGAAATAAAAAGTAAAAGAAGAAATGCAACACAAAGAACAAACCTTTTAAAATTTTTATACACATTTCAAATCAACACAATATTAGCTCATAACAGTGATATAAAAACTACACGTTTCACCAATGAACAGGACAAAAGTCTACACAAAATCAATGCTTCAAGTTAGTCACTCAAAGGGAAGTCTTTAGACTTATTTTTCCTCTCTGAATTGAAAAATACTCGAAAAATATTTCTGAGCATAAAACATATTTGATTAGAAAAGTGTCCATCACTAATGGGATTCAATCTTTCTTAATCATAATGTTCGGTGCTTTGCATTGTCATTGTGATCAAATGTGTCACAAAACGGGTAGACGCCTGGTTCCAATTGCAGCAGGTTTTAGTAACAGCTAAAAATTCACAAACCTAAACCAGGGTACACAATATTAGGAAAATGCCAAATACTGATTATTGAATGAAGGCGAAGCTGTGGCGAGACTGAACAAGAACAGGAAGTCGGAGTTGTTTATAACAGTCAAGTTAGTTTTAATATGCCTCTCCCCCTTAGTATGATCTGTGTTATTATATCTTTTATAATTTTTTTTATGTTTTGTAACGTATGTGGCCTTTTTTTATCAATAGGTATTTTAAATTATTTTAATTGATCACCAACTACAAAAACCGTCAGGACACGTTTCTCATAATGCGTTGTTTTGTAGTCATCATGGCAGCTTTCAGTCAGTTCAGTACTAAATTTCCAGCTGCGTTCGCTCAGGTTGGCACCTTGTCCCCGCCTCTTTCTCGTGATATTTTTGTGATGATTGACAGGTGATGTTGGAGCAAAAACATACATCACACACCAGGTGATCTGCGCAGCGTAGCGTCCACCTGGGTGATCTCAAACACGCTTATTGTGCATCTGGGCTGCACCCATTTGGTGTCACCAACATGAATTTGAAACTGAAAATGCCAAATGCCAACTGAAATCAAAAACTGGGTCACCTTAAACCTTCTCAAATCAATAGTGTTAAAACTGAGCTTCTCGTCGGTTCCAAATCCGCCCTCTCCAAAGCCACAAGTCTTACTCTCTCCAACGATTCGTCTTCTTTCTCCCCCTCCCCTCAGGTGAAGAGTCTGGGTGTCATCCTAGATAGCTCACTATCTTTTCAGTCCCACATCAATAACATTACTCGGTCAGCCCATTTCCATTTACGTAACATTAATCATCTACGTCCCTCCCTCACTGTCCCCTCTACTTCTATCCTGGTTCACTGGTCACTTCCCGTCTAGACTACTGTAATTCCCTCCTCTTTGGTCTAACCCAAAAAACCCTCAAGAAGCTTCCAGAACTCAGCTGCCCACATCATCTTGCTTCCCATAACCTCTAAATTCAAGTTTAAACTTCTCCTGTTCACCTTTAAGGCCCTCCATAACCTGGCCCCTCCTTATCTCTCTAACCTCATCCACATCAAAACCCCTCTCATTCTCTTCGGTCCTCATCCTCTGTTCAGCTCTCTGTTCCTCCGGCCCGACTCGTTACCATGGGAAGCCGAGCCTTCAACTGCTCTGCTCCCAAACTCTGGAATTCCCTCCCTGCTGACCTCCGTAACATAGACTCTCTACCAACTTTCAGATCAAAACTCAAAACTCTTCTGTTTATTTCTGCCTTCCCATCTTGATTCACTTTCGATTCTTGTCTTTTATATTTATATTTATTTCCTTTTAATGTCTATTTTTTAACCTTTGTCTGTACAGTGTCCTTGAGTTTCATGAAAGGAGCTGTAAATAAAATGGATTATTATTATTATTATTTAATTTCCATCTGTTTTGAGCCTTTCTCCGATCTCAGGTATCGGTAACGCTTGTTCTAATCTCTAATGAACCACAGTTTGAATTCAACTATGAACATATAGGAGTGTTTGACTGGCTACTCTACAATAACTTCTGACCGGGGTTTAAATGTGCAAAAAGTCATAAGGGAGAAAATTCAAAAACGGTTACTGAATTTTGTTTCTCCTTTACTGATTTGTGTTTTAAAAAGTAAACATAAAAAAATATACAACAGAGACTCAAAATTGGGAGCACATAACTCTCTGCCGTCTCCACCTTCAATTTTAATAAGTCCAAGTACAGTCCAGATTTATGGACAATCATTTTCAAGCCATACTATGAGAGGAAGTGCTGCCAAGTGTCCAGCAGGAAGAAGTAGACAAGAGAAGCCGTGTTCAGAAAAACCCAATGATGGAGGTTACAGAACTGTAAAATTTGAGTCTTCTTTTGGGTTTACTGTAATAGTTATAATTCAACAGTGTTAACTGAACTATGTTAATAAGGACGTTTAAATCAGAAAACAGTATATATAGAAGACTCAATAAACAGAAATGTATTACTGATTTATTTACTTATTGGTTGTTTTATTTAGGTATTCTATTTTAATTGAATTAGAGTTTTATAAGTACATTTTGTACAGAAAACTGTTAATCAAAGAGTATAGTTAGTAGTATATCCTCCATACAAATTTACAGACACTCACAAGTTGCGCGTGTGTGTGCGCTGAAGTTGCGGCCCAGCCTCAGCTAGACCCTGCTTAAAGTGGGCCCCAGGTAAATTGAGTTTGAGACCCCTGATCTACGGGGTCACGTAGCTTCTTCACAGACATCTGAACCACACAGGTGACGATAACAAGGACAATCTCTCTAGTGTTTAAGTTGTCTTTCTCAGGCACCCCCCCACAAACTGCAGGTCCCATCTCCTCTTGTATCTTTGTATCTTTCACTCTCCACACATTTCTTTCTCAAGCAGGTCAGGTCATTCACACCACCATGAACCGCTTGCTCCATTTCCACTGTTTCTTGTTCCTCACAACTGTTTTTAAAAGCCTGGAGGTCATAATTGTGGTCGCTAACATTAGCTTGACTTTGGTTAGGCATTATTTGAATAGTATAAAAAAACGTGAACAATTTTCTCTTGAAGTTATCAGGTCTCATTTTTATTTATTTTTTTTATTTTGATTTTCTGACACTCCTAGGGATGGTTGGTCTCACCACAATTCCTAATTGGACACAAAATTTGGTTTCTCTTTCAGACCCCGCACCAAACATTACCACTCACGCCGCCATCTTCTTTATCCCCAGCAAGAATCCCTGCTGTCCGAATCTACAATTCTACAATTTAGTGTACTACAAATTTCCCAGAATTCTCTGCAAAAAACCAGTGTATATGGTAATAAATATCTTTGTAAATATGTAACATGACATATGTAATATGCAAGTATTTATATTCATCAATCGACGATCTACATTATTGTGCAGCTTATACATTTTGGTAATACTAACAATTTGCTAATGCTTATTATTTTGTGTTGAAGATAGATATAATACAAACGCAGTAGGTAGTACATCAAAAAAGGTGTGAGTTCTGACCGTAGTCATAAGTTGATAATACATTTTTAAATGTGTTTACACATGTAGGGACAGACAAGAATGTAGAAGATTTGATCTGCGTGGAGCTGACGAAAGGTAGTCTCAGCAGCCAGAAGCGCCAACCCCCCAGGCCCCACACTCCCCATCCCCAAAACAGAGAGAGGAGCCAAGAAAGCTTGCATTTTTGTGGCACCAGTATGACGGTATGAGGGGCTGTGAGCTAGCGGCAGAGCATGCATAATGGGAAGTGGGGGTGGGCTTACCCCAAGCCAACAGTCTTGTCCACAACTCTGAGGTGAATTTCTAATGAACTTCTGTCGTTCTGCAGGAACTATGGCCTAGAAAACGACACAGGTTTTTGATTTTGCCCAATAAAGGCATAATCATAAATAAAAGACAACTGAGAATGCTGTTACAATAGATCAAAACATGATTGGATTGGGTCTTTAAAGTTCAATACTACGATGAAGAAAAAAATTGGCTTGGACACAACAGGTTTATTTTCAGAGCCTCCTTTCAAGCACAAGGGCAATTCTTGCCTCGAATTCAGATTTTTTTGCCTCTATGCGACCTGTATCTGATCTTTTCAAGACAGTCTGAACGACACAGATCCGATCTTTTCAAATGTGACCCAGGCCACTTGGGTATGTGGTCCTCAATCTGATACGTATCCGATCTTTTGAAATGCGACCTCTGTCTGAACGGCCAGGCCACATGAACCTGTACATCATTGATACGCTACAAACGTCATAATTCTGAAGTAGGCGGGAACGAGAACATAAACATCAACCATGGCGGACGATGCTGCTGAGACCAGTCAGTGGAAGGGAAGGGAGGTCACCGATTTGTTTCATATTTGGGTTGACAGCTCCATTCAGGTCAAACTCAAGGGCTCTTATCGCAACCAGGCGGTTTTAAAAAAAAAATTCCAGCTAAATGACCATTCCTGGCTGCGACTCCTCACCCACACATTTCTCTGTACCGACTTGGCTAACACTGTTCCACAAAACGCCATGGCCAAAAACCTTGCTATCCTCCTTTTTAATTTTCCTCTTAAAATGAGGAGATTGTAATTGTGCTGGCTCCTTTGTGAAAATAAATGTAATAATGCAAAATGAGCTCTGCTGTTGACAACACTGTTGTTGACATCTATTGTTAACGTTAGCTACTACCGCAAACAACAAGTGACGTTATTCACCATTGAGTACTTTTCTGTGCATGTGGGTCACTTCTGGGTCATTTCACGGTCACATAGGAGAGAGATTACAAAAGTTTGCATTTAATTGGAAATGTACAAAAAAAATCATACGTCGCTGCGCTTTTTGAGATCATAAATAATCAATAGATCATTTAGAAAAAACATCAGCACAATGTTTTTTTACTTATGTCTTCAGACTAAAAACATTACCGTAATTTCCGGATTATAAGCCAATACTTTTGTCACACGCTATCAACCCTGCGGGTTATTCAATGATGCGGCTAATTTATGCAGTTTTTTTAAACGGCCGCTATGGGCGCTCGACGTGAGACAGAGGGAATACTGTACATGTGTTGAGGGAGACGCAAGTTTAATGTAAATTCCCGCTTTAAAAATGAATAGCACTAATAAACATTTCTTATAGAACATGCAAAAATGCAACAAGAAAAGCATATGGTTCAAGCTGTCGGTCATCCGAACAGTCAATCTAACTGGCTCAATCAGACAACTGGCTTCACTGCAGCTCTATCCGTGATCCATAAACTGCTCATCTCCGAACAGTCTCAGAGAGGAGGAGGCAATGAGAGAAACTGAATGCATAATCTCATGTCATGCATCAAGCCCATTTATTTTGACACACGTACAAGCAGCCAAACAGCATGGAGGTCAGGGGCACGGTAGGTTTAACCCTTGTGCTATCCTAGGCACTTTGACATTAGGAGTGAGGTCATCTAGACCCCACAAGACAATGCGCTGAACTTTTTTCTTCAATGATTTGTGATCTGAAACCTGTTAAACAGACTCATAACTCCTGCCGAACGGCTCGTGCCATGTGAAAATCTCCCCATTGTTGTTTCCAAAGTATTTCATCTGCTGACCTGAGTGGGTTTCTTAGAGTAAAAATACATTTGCCTTAAGTTCTTTACAAAATAAAAAAAGTGCCTGTACTATTTTTTAATATTTTTGTGAAATTTTTCTAACCTCTGGTATTTAATGAAACAAATATAATAGGTATGAACACTAAAAGGAATATTTGGTGTCTAAATTAACGCTGTGATTTCCTAAAGATGCAGGACTGTGCAGAATGTCCGTCAAAAACAATACCAAACACAACTGGATCAACTTATCCCCAATAATATTAGTTATAAGAATGTGTTAATATTTTTTACATTTTTTAAACTTTTGTTGCCATGAACATATGAATTTACACCGCTCTAAAGCTTTAAAAAACAGACTTTTAAACTGATAATCCAGCAGTCTCTCTGGTCCTTACGGCATCATTTTCTTTCCTTCACTGAGTGCGTATCCTTCCTTCCGAAAGGCTCTCTTCCCCTTCTGTCTGGCTTGCTCCACCAGCAGCCAGAGTTTGGCCCTTACTTCTCAATCTTCTTCTAACAAGCAGCCAAACAGCATGAAGGTCAGGGGCTAGTTCCATGAAGCAGGTTATGTGAGTTACCACGGTAAGTTTAACCCTTGTGCTATCCTAGGCACTTTGACATTGGGAGTGAGGTCATCTAGACCCCACTAGACAGTGCGCTGAACCTTTTTCTTCAACGATTTGTGATATTCACTGGTTTCCATGGATTACATGAAATCCTCTTCACCTTTATCCACCTTTGTCACGGTAGGGATAACACGTCAATGGTCATCTTGACCCCAGAGGATAGAACAAGGGTTAAGGCTTAGGAAGCGGATACCCTCAGCTTTCAGTACCAGAAATGGAGGTATGTTTCAGGGTATGTCAAGTTGCCATAGTAACTCATGCTCTGGACATAACCTGGTCTGGAGCAGGTTTAGTTGAAGGTCAGTTTTGTTTTCAGAGATGTGAAGCAGCATGGTGTGTCCATTTGAAGATGATTTAGTGGATGAAGAAGCTCAGATAATACTTTTTCCAGAGAGGGTGATAAGGCCACGTATGGATATTGGAAAGATAAACTTTTTAAATTGATCTAACTTAATTATTTGCTTCAGTTAAGATGAATAATTTTTTGAGTTCAGTCAAATTAAAAATAATACGTAGTTATCAGACAGTTATTTTACTTTCATTCAAATTAATTCAATTAAATAGGTGTAACTTTGGTGCTGCTGTTATATTGGCCGTGCTAGGAATTGTGGGCGGTCTGTCTGGGCGGATTTGTTTAATTCTTTCTGCACCATGAGTGAGAGGGAAGGAGAGGGTGGTGGGTTTATTTAATAATAATAATGGGTTAGATTTTTCTGCGCTTTTCCAGACGCTCAAAGCGCTTAAGTGTGTCCATTATTCATTTACTCCTCATTCATACTTCGTGATGGTAACTACTGATGTAGCCACAGCTGCCCTGGGGCAGACTGACAGAGGCGTGGCTGCCAGTTCGAGCCTACAGCCCCTCTGACCATCACCAGGATCATTCATACACATACCAGTGGAGCCACACTGGAGGCAAGAAGGGTGAAGTGTCTTGCCAACGACAGTTACCTGGGGGGATCAAACCGCCAACCCTTCGATCATTGGACAACCCGCTCAACCGCCTGAGCCACTGCCGCCTGAGCCACTGTATTTAGCTCCCCTAGTGCTATCTAAATGTGAAATTAAGTTAAAATTAGAGTCATGATAATTGATCAAAAGTTATATATTGTAAATCCATACAGTGTCATTCATTTTAACGATATAAAAATGAGAATATCTTAACTTATCTTAAACTTAAACATATGAGAGTTCAAAAAGTATTATAAATTTAATAATTTAATACTTTAATGGCAGAAATCAGATAAATTATGTGGAAGATATGCTCGGAAATAAAACGCACGGGAGAAAATAGAAGAGCAGTTTGATTGCATTACACAATCAAACTAATGATTCATTCATTCATTTATTTAGTTGTTCCTTTCATGAAAATGATTGATGTCCAATATGTTTACATGGTTGTCTTACATATTGAACATTTTCATAATTAGAAGGGAGAAGAATTGAAGAATACAATTCTTATAATTGTCTGCCCCCTTTTAAACATTGCATCATATTTACATTTCTCACACCATCACCTGTGCTCAGATTTCACCACATACAGTTCAAATAAACAGTAAATACATTCCATTCATTTAATACATACATTCCAAACATTCCATTCAACCGTCAAGTTTGTATAAACTAATTTGTTTAGCTTTATACATCCATTTAAATTGAATAATATTTTGACAACTTTTTAACTGATTCTCCTGGGAATTCCATATTTTTACCCCTGCTATAGACAAACACTTTTGCTTTGATGTTGTTCGAGCAATCTGTTGTTTGAAATCAAATTTTCTCCTATGATTTTCATCTCCTGTGGTAAAAATAAAAAGCTTTTGTAAGTCTTCAGGTAAATCTCTGTTTCTGGCTTTAAACATAACTAATATGGTCTGCAATTCAATTACATTTTTAAGTTTTAATAAACCTGACTCAATGAAAAGTTCATTTGTATGATCTCTAAATTTAGCTTTATGAATATGAATACCTCTCTTCTGTAATAGAATTAAGGGCATTATATTAGTTTCATATGTATTTCCCCACACTCCAATACAATATGTAAAATAAGGTAAAACCAAAGAGCAATATAACATGTGCATGATATGACATAGTAAAATGAATACATTTGGATTTGTTCAAAACAAAAAGGCTCTTGGCTACTTCATTTTTTACATAAAATATATGAGATTTCCATGTTAATTTGTCATCCAAGATAACCCCTAAAAATTTAAATTCAGACACCTGTTCTATGTTTATATTGTCAATGGACAAGATCACGACTGCTTTTTCTTTATTACCAAACACCATAAACTTTGGATTTGTTAGATTCAAGGATCGTTTTTTGTAGTCAAACCACATTTTGAGTTTTATCATTTCCATTTCAAGACTTTTAGCTAAGGTTTTATCAGATTATCCCCAGAACAGAAAAAGTTTGTATCGTTGGCAAATAAAACAAACTGTAACAACTTAGAAATATCAAAAATATCATTTATATATAAAATAAAAAGTTTAGGTCCTACAATTGAGCCTTGTGGAAGTCCACAAATAATATTCATGAGATCAGACTTATTATCTCCAAACTGTACATAAAGTTACAGTAATTACAGTACTGTTAGGGAGAACAATCATCCCGGACGGTAGATGGCACCAGTAAGCAACAGTGACTGATTAAAAGCAGTAGAAGAAGTGACGTCAAGGCCTTCGGATCGTTGAAAAAAAAAAGATCCTGTAATGAGCCGGTGTCATAAACATCAAAAAATACAAATCTTACAATGTTTGCTAGTCAGAATGGGCGGTGAAGTAACTTCAATCACCGAAGAATCCAATGTTAGCTAGCCAGCCATCTTTACTTCCGCCATGAATTTAAGAGGACTATTTCAGGACTTCAATCCGAGGTAATGTTTGCTGCTCTGCGTTAACTAACTCGTTGCTTTTAGGTTGAATGAAAACGTTAATTGTGTGTACCGTATTGATAAAATAAAATAAATAATACATCTTAGATTTTTGGTCTGTCCGCCCTTGTCCATTAAACCTCCAATGGCAGCCTAGAAGATAATTTATTGCTAACGCAGGCCAAGCTAACACACTAGCATGCGCTGCGTCGTTTTAGCAATACTTCCAACGAAGTACTATTTATGGGAAATATATTTTTATTTGCTCGAGTATAAACTATTACACTGAAGCTAGCAATGCAGGCATTTCAACTTACGTCCGTTTAAATGAGAAATATATTCTATGACAGCAGAAAAGTGTTAGACAGAGTTGTTCAAGTAAGTCGCGAGTCTCTTTCCAGGAATATAATTGAAATAATAATAGCTTTATTAGAGAGTATGACTCATCAGTGAGTTTTATAATTAATAAATTAATGCATACTGAGGATAATTATCAGTTAAATTGTCATTCAAAATGTATTTGTTCAAAATCCGGTAGCAGATTGGAATCAGTTCATAAAATGTTAAGAAAATAGAATATTTTTTTGGTAATCCAAAACAGTTTTGCATTTTAATTAATAAATAAAGCCCTACATATGTGCATGTAGTAGTTTGGTATTTATTCTCACCGTCCAAACTTGTATTCAAGTTTATTTTTCAAGAAGCACCAAAATTTATTTATTTTTTTCAGCTCTTATTTGGAGAAATACTATTGACTTAGATTCAACTTTTGTGTTAAGTGTGTTAATTTAGCTCCCAAATGTTATTTTATTTTTATGTATTTATTTGTTTTGGTGCTTCATACGTTCCCTTTCTCTGTTACAGTAAATTCCTGATCTACTCTTGCCTGCTGCTTTTCTCCGTGTTGCTGTCCTTGAGGCTGGATGACGTTATCCAGTGGAGCTACTGGGCTGTGTTTACACCAATATGGCTGTGGAAGCTGTTGGTGATCGTCGGAGCCTCTGTAGGCACTGGAGTGTGGGCCCACAACCCTAAGTACAGGTAGTCTGACATATACTGACATCTGCACTGAATCAAGAGCTATTTTTTTACTATTGTTGTGAATAAAAATAAAAATGAGACCTACTCCTATTATCTTTTGATTTATTGTAAAAGCCTTCCCAGGGGTCTTATAATTATGAGTATGCAGTGTTTTTTTTAATGTTGTATTCCTTGACACACTGCAGAACAACAGTAGTTCATTAGAAATTCACCTCTAGGTTGTGGGCGGGACCTTTGGTCCAAAACAACCCCAACCCCCCTTCCTCTTTACCCTTACCTGTTGCTAAGAGGTTGGAGCAGGGTGTTTGTGGCCTGCCCAGAGTATTTTTGCTGTCACAAAAAAGCTCTTTTTCAAGCGGCATTTTTATTGTCTGCTTCTGATTTATTCATTCATTCATTCATTTTCTTATCCGCTTTTTCCCTTTCGGGGTCACGGGGCTGCCGGAGCCTATCCCGGCCACTCATGAGCGAAGGCAGGGGACACCCTGGACAGGTCGCTAGTCTGTTGCAGGGAAGAATTTCAACAATCACACAGCCATTCACTCTCACTCTCACACCTAGGGACAATTTAGAATTGCCAATTAACCTATGAAGCATGTTTTTGGACAGTGGGAGGAAGCCGGAGACCCCGGAGAAAACCCACGCATACACGGGGAGAACATGCAAACTCCACACAGAAAGGGTCCCCCATTGATGTTGATTTTCATGTCCCCCAGCCGGGACTTGAACCGGAGGGCAAGAGCGCTAACCACTGAGCCACCGTGCAGCCCACCGTGCTTCTGATTTACTACGATTTAAATAAAGAACTACTCAGAAATGCTATTTTGAGCTTAATGTCCTTAATATTTGTCCTTCATCATGAGGAAACGGCCACAAGAACAAGTTGAAAACATGATTTTCAAGGCCCGTACACACCGGGACGAATATTCGCCAGGCGTTATTCGCCAGCGTTTTTCGCCACGTCTTTTGTGTTCACACCCAGGCGATTTTCGCTGACGATGAGCCGACTGAACATGCAATTTCATTCCCTGACATTAGATGGCGCTGTACACAAGGTAGTCGCTTGTCACTCAGAAGAAGAGAGCCAGTATTTACGCGCTTGTCAGAAGAACATGGTGAGTTTTATCGACTGGTACAAGAGCTGAAAATGTCTCATGAGCGTTTTCGGGGATATTTTAGAATGTCTGTCATTATTTCTTTGCGGCAGTGTAGCCGCTACTTGGCGTCTATCTTCTTTGCTGGTATGTGTGCTCAGAAAGGCAGTGTTGTGTTTGAGCGCCCCCAAGTTGTGTTTTACTGTAACTTCAGAAGCTCCAGACACGTGAGCAAAAGCGCCATTCTCATTGGTTGAATGGATTTCGACGCGAGGCGTCAAAAAGAAAAAACGAACCCGAGGCGTTTTTTTTTTTTGACGCTTTGACGCGTGGCGTTTTTTCACGTCGGTGTGCACACTCTCATTGGTGCCCTTTGTTTAGTCACGAGGCGAATTTCGCCGACGAAAATCGCCGGCGAAATTCGTCCCGGTGTGTACGGGCCTTTACAGACATGAGTAAAGTTTAAAAATGTAGGTTTCGTTTTCTTTCTTTACCTCAGTGTTAAACAAATCTTCAAAAGTAGACACATTTAATAGGTCTATGTTGTTAGTTATATTTAAGCTCAATATGAAATAAAAAGTCTTGAAATTTGTCTCAAAAATGTGTTTCTGAAGACATTCGAGTGATAATTTTTTTCGTCTTCTCTCTCATCAGGGCTGAAGGTGAGACATGTGTGGAGTTCAAGGCCATGCTGATAGCAGTTGGGCTCCATGTCCTCCTGCTGATGTTTGAAGTGTTGGTGTGTGATCGCATTGCCAGAGGAAGCTATTTCTGGCTGCTGGTCTTCATGCCTCTCTTCTTTGTTTCGCCGGTTTCTGTGGCAGCGTGTGTTTGGGGATTTAGACATGATCGCTCCCTTGAGGTAAGAAAGCTGACCCATCCGTCATCCAGTTTCTTAACCCGCTACATCCCTTTCTGGTTCACTGGGTTGCCTGTCCTGGCTACTGTTGGGCGAAGGCTGAGTACATCCTGGACAGGTCGCCAGTCTATTGCAGGGCACACAAGTAATCCGAGGCAGGGCTCCAGACTGCGACCAATTGGTCGCATTTTGCGACCAAAATTTGAGAGTGTGCGACTGAATTTTACATCCAGTCGCACATGCGCGACCAGTAAATTTGCCTCCCCCACCCTACGTATTTTTTTTTATACATTAAAAGTGGAAGGGGCACGTCAATGATCAATTAAATAATCAATGAGACGCGAGCGCACACGCACGCAGGCAGACGCACACGCGAGCGCACATACTCGTGAAACGCGAGCACACACTCGCGTGATGCCCGTTTGTGAGGCGGCCACTGCGTGTGAGAAGAATAGGGAAAGCCGCTGTAAGTGGCTAAAATGCGTGGAGGGGGAGGGGCCTAGAGACAATCGAGCGCGCGTTAACATCTGTGGGAAGGAAACGGAGACAAATATCATCACAACCTGATATGTGCGTCTGAGCTATGAGTAAGTGAACTATTGATTCGTTCTTCCGACCTGCGGCTAGTGTACCAGTGACAGAACTACAGCAGGGGTCTCAAACTCGCGGCCCGCGGGCTATTTGCAGCCCCCAAGATGATATTTTGCGGCCCCCGCCTTAATGTTACTGCAGCCCGTCAGTTTTAATAAATGACACTTTTTTATTGTCGTGCACGGAGATGACCAACCAATCACAGCGGGGTATATGACTCTTGGGGGCGGGACAATGACAGGGCTTGAAAGCAGGACACCTGCTCGTAATTTTCTAAATATATGCATTCCGTGCTGAGCTTTTCTCTGGGTCACACAGAACCGGAGGAAGGTTAAGTTTTGGTTACGGTTACGGCGGCGCATCAAACGGTTTATGCACGACTGTTACGGCAGCACACCCCTCCCGCGGGAGTCGGGTCAGCTGAGGAGAATAAATGTCCCACACCTACATGCGTGACAGCTAAGGGAGCTTGGACATTAAACACCCTCGAGCAAAAACATTAGTTTTAGACACACTGAAAAAACGTGGGGAAAATGCAACGATAGACGTGCGTGAGATGAACCGGCACCTCGCCTGGATCGTTGGGGAGACCGGCAGGGGGGGGGGGGGGGGTCTGCAGCGAGACTGAAGGACAACAGGAAGTTGGAGTGTCCTTAACATTCAATTTAGTTTTAATATTACTCTCCCCCTTTGTGTGATCTGTGTTATTATATATTTTATGATTATTTTAATGTTTTGTAATGTATGTAGCCTTTTTTAATCAATAGGTATTTTAAATTATTTTAATTGATCACTCAACTACAAAAACCATCAGGTCACATGTCCCATAATGCATTGTTTTGTAGTCATCTGGGCAGCTTTCAGTCAGTTCAGTACTAAATTTCCAGCTGTGTTCGCTCAGGTTGGGGCCTTGATCCCGCCCCTTTCTGGTGACATTTTTGTGATGATTGACAGGTGATGTTGGAGCAAAAACAAATATATGTCTCACACCAGGTGATCTGGGCAGCGTTGCGTCGACCTGGGTGATCTAAAACACGCTTATTGTGCATCTTGGTTGCACTTATTTGGTGTCACCAAGATGAATTTCCATCCGTTTTCTTTACTATTTCTACTGTCATGACAGTGATGGTTCTGTCAGTTTAGCTGTTGTTGCATCTTCAAAAGTGCAGAATAAAATGTGACACTGAATTTGAAACAGCACATTGTAATTTCTGCATCTATTATTAAAGTATTTATTAGTAATACAGTGGAAATTAGTAGATTTGGTTTGCATGTTGATTTACGGTATGCGCCCCTAAATTTTCTGGTTGTGCCCCTAAAATTTTCAGTTAGGGGCCACTGTGCTCCTGGTGAAAAAAGTTAGTCTGGAGCCCTGCGAGGGACACTTTAGAGTAACCAATAAGCTTATGAAAAATGTTTTTGGACTCCGGAGTCCCAAGAGAAAACCCCAAACATGTAAACTCCACTCTTATTCAGAAAGGTCCCAGGGTCTTCTTGCTGTGAGGCAAGAGAGCTAACCACTGCTCCACTGTGCAGCCCAAGAAAGCTGACATTTATTAAATCACAAACTACAACAACTGAAACACATTTTGGAATGACAGTTACTTTTTGGATTAAAGAAATCAATTGCACGCCCCACCAAAAACAGTCTTAATGCCTTTTATTAGAAGCAGTTAAGCACAAAGGCAGGCTGTTATTTTTTTAACCATTTGTAGTTTGTAAATGAATGCTGTGGGTAGGCCTGTGCGAGAAATCGATTGAATGAATTTTTTGTTACGGGCGATTTTAAATAAATAACTAAATCGAGTTTTTTTGTAATGGCGCATTTTTGGCTCCCCAGAGCTTCCTCAGCGTTAGTTTCACACTGTGGTATGGCAAGCAACAAACAACAACAACATCATAGCACACACGAAACAGCAAGCGACAGCATGGCTACCGGTTTGAGCGGGACGTTTGTTCCCAAGAAAAGAATAAAGTCATCTGTTGTTTGGAACTGGTGTGGGTTTGCTGCTACAGACGTGGAGGAAGAGACCCCCCCCACGCTGCAACATTTACCTAAAGCCCATCGGAGTCAAAGGCTCTCACGCGCGCTCGCGTGGCACGCGCTCAGTCCTCTTACACAAGCAGCGCCAGCAACTCCTGCTGCTTCATCATCTTCTCCGTGGTGAAGACGGGGTTTCTTAATTTATTTAAAACCTTAGACCCCAGGTATGAGCTGGACTGTTAATCCTTTAGAAAATGGTGCTACTCTCAAGGTGAATGTTTGTCTTCGTTTAGTCTAGACTACAAAGGGTGACTTAAGACAGTGTTTTTCAACCTTTTTTGAGCCACGGCACATTTTAGCCTTGACAAAAATCCCGCGGCACACCAGCATCCAAAAAAAAAAAAAAAAAGCAAAAATTCAGTCTGTATTGATCGACAGCCGCCCCCCGCCCTCCGGAATCTCACGGGCATTTTCATGATAATTGTGGCAGAAAAAGCTGGAAGTTGCAGCTGTTTTTTTTCTAAAAGTTGTATTAAAAGTTAAGTTAAAAGATTCAAAAACTGTTTGATGTGTGTTCCTTGTTTAAAGACGTTAAGAGGAGAGGCTCATTGTGCGCTAAGACAGTTATTCTAACCCAATGCATCATGGGAGATGTAGTGCCGTAAATCCGCCGACCGCAGAAAGACCAGCTTCTCTGAGCTTCATGGTTTTGTTCTCTTGTTCCACGGTCTGATACCGGATTCTGTGGAAAGCTACACCACTAAAGACGAGCTTTAGCTGGTATTTCTGTTAGAACTGAGAGACTTTTTGAGTTAAATCTAAACAAGGAAGTGAAGACTTTAACCACTTCTGATTGGTCAGACTGATGACATGTGATTCAGCCTTCAAGAATGATTGGTGGAGACAGTAAAAGGCGCGGGACTCTTCCGCAAACAGGTAGAGCTGCAGCTAAATCGCGGTACCGTGATTCTTATCAAAATGTATTTAATAGAATCAAATAAACACAAAGAAAAAATAATTTTATGATCTTTTATATTCCTAACTACTCAGTGTTTTATC
Source organism: Oryzias curvinotus (assembly GCA_023969325.1). NCBI lineage: Eukaryota > Metazoa > Chordata > Actinopteri > Beloniformes > Adrianichthyidae > Oryzias > Oryzias curvinotus. The sequence continues at coordinate 26,476,233 of CM043723.1, forward strand.
AGGGGCCTGTTGGATGAACAAAGAGCTGATTTCCTGGAGATGGGAAATGTTGTTAGATCAGTTAATAAGGGGAATTTCCCACGGCACACTTGACCATCTCAAGAGGCACACTAGTGTGCCGCGGCACACTGGTTGAAAAACACTGACTTAAGACACAGCTGGAACTTTAAGTAAGTAACCTTTCTATTTTGGACAAGGGAAAACAAGTGTAGAATAACAACACAAGACAAAAACAAGACAAAAATGATGTAAAACAAGAAAATTATATAAAACAAGACAAGACAAAATTATATAAACAACACAAGTCCAAAAGGGAGTGAGAATAATAAAAATCTTATACTTAACTTTGATTCCAAGAGTGTGTTCATTTATGTATTATTTATCCCAGAAATGGGGATTACATTTGTCTTGCGTTTGACTAAATAAAAGCAAAAAGTTGTCTGCCGTTTGTACTTATTGCTTTCCTTAAGTGTGGGGGGTGGGGGGAGTCAGGGAAAATCAGGTGCACATGTAACAAAGCATCCTCCCCTCCCCTCAAACACAAGTTATAAATCCAGCTGCTCTGTTCAGAGACACAGTTCGCTCGGTCCACCGGCACCCGAGCCTGGACCGCGCAGGGTCCAGATGTCACGAAGCGCTCCTCCCCGGCACCCCCCTCATGAGGGGTGTAAGAGATAGGAGAAGCGAACAGCCGGCGGGGTGAGGGGGGAGCGGCACTCCGCACCAGGCATCCGCAGAGCAGCCAGTTGGTCCTGTTTGAGCTCCAAAGCTTTCTCTGGAGCGAAACACGTCTATGCATGACGTAAACCAGAGCAGTAGTGACACACGATCGGATCAACAATCGGCATAACCCACCTATTTCGATCGGAAAGAAATTTTGATCCGAACGAGTCTGATCGGGGCAGAGTATTCTGAACGGCGTGTTTACATGAGGCATTTTTCTTCCGATCAGGCGTTCTTTCCAATTAGTTTTGTCCATGTAAACACAGCTACTGATGGTGGCTCCGCTGCCAAACACTGGCTCCAACCTTCCACCAGGGGCAAGGACTCTTTAACACATGGTGGGAATCGAACCTTCAATATTCTGATCTGTGGATGACCGCCCTACCACTGCACCATGGCCGCCTGTATATCGAATATCTTTTTGGTATTCTTTCTATACTGTGGCCATCTTCTCTTCTTGCATCTGAGCTTGTGCACGCTACACAGGGCATTTGGTTTAGTAGAAAATGGTTCTATAAGCCTATAAACCATGATGTTTGTCCTTTTGTAGCAGTAAGTTCTTGCACTGACTCCTCATTACTTCCTTTCTCCTCAGCTGGAGGTGTTGTGTTCTGTCAATATCCTGCAGTTCATCTTCATTGCTCTGAGGTTGGACAATATCATCAACTGGCCCTGGCTGGTGAGGCTCACAAATGACAATACTAGACAAATACACTGGCTTTTTTTTTAATGGTCATGGTAAATATGAATGGCAGACACTCGTAAACATTGTTTGTTCATCAATGTTGCCTGATGTTCCTTCTAGTAACATTTTTGTCCTCCTCAGGTTGTGTGCGTCCCACTGTGGATCCTAATGTCCTTCCTCTGCCTTGTCGTCCTCTATTACATCATCTGGTCCGTCCTCTTCCTCCGTTCCATTGACATCATTGCAGAGCAGCGGCGGACTCACATCACCATGGCAATCAGCTGGATGACCATTGTTGTCCCACTTCTCACATTTGAGGTTTGAGAGTTTTTTTAAACACTGTAGACTGTTAACTGTGTGTTTTTTTTAATTACTGGAAGTGAGACATGACTCAGGACTTCAAAAGGTTAATCCAGGAAGTAATAGGGTTGTGCCGATGGATGACTGACATCACGATGGAGAGACACCATCGTGATGCCACGCTACGAGTCAACACCATAAGCCGCAGTTACATGTGCAAAATATCTTGATGGGATCAATGGTCGGATTAGAATTCAACCGTGTACATTAGCCGCGAAAAACTTTTTAGATTATAACTAAAGTTCACATGGGGTCACTCTTTTGGTCGGAATAAATCATTCGCACATGCCTAGTAGTGTTTGAAATAACAGAAGAGAAAATGAGTTCCGCCGAGCAGCTACATACACAGATATGTCAGCTCGGTAATATACGAGACGATCTTCTAAATGTGCTTTTATTAATGTTACGGTTATTATAAAGCGCCTGTTTGCTCATCATTTTATTTTTTATCTGTGTGGTCAGGGCTTTTGCTGTTAAAGAACGGAGCCGGAAAGAAGCCAGGGTTAGCAGTTTGCTAACACGGGCTAACAACATTAGCTTTGGATAAGCATAAAATCCATGCAGGAAATTCTGCAATCTGCATCTTGGCTGCACGTTAATATGTGGGAATACCATCAGCCTTTATTTAGTCGGGACATGACTGGAAACACAAATCCACGTGATTGTTTGAACGACATTTCTGCTTTGAAAAGCTCACACACTGCCCCAAAGCCGCTGTGTGTGCTGGCGGTCCGAGCTCTGCCCGGACACACACGTTAGTAGCTCTGTTAGCAGGTTGGTGACTGCACTGCGGTGCTGCGGGGCACCTGGACTACCGTGTCTATTTTTCATTAGAGAAAATTTCTCCAGCATCAAATAAGTCGCACACCAAACAATTCCTCTTTCTCTGACTTCACTCTCAGCCAACAACGCAGCTGAGAGTGATTGCCTCATTTATTAAGACACACCCATAATGATGAATACAACACACCTGGACAAGAAACAAAACAGGAAATAACACAAACCACTTTCAAAATAAAATACACAATAGAAAATAAATGCAATGTAGAGCAGAAATTGAGATCACATTCCAACAAGCTCGTTCACCTACAGCTGCTGGACGGATCGCAGTCCGAAGTCTCCCACACGTAACAAAGCATCCTCCCTTCCCCTCAAACACAAAGCTGTAAGTCCGTCTGCTCTGCTCAGAGACACGGACGCTCGGTCCACTTGACTAATCAAGTGCAGGAGCGGACGACTTCTTTTCTTCTTTGTTTGATATTTTTTTGGGTAAAGTCACTTCCCTCAGTTACTGGATCATGAGTCATTCGTTGGGAAAATAAAATAAATTAAGTAAAAGAACGAATTATATTTATTTAATAACGAAAAATTCACCCCACCCCCACCCCCATCCGGACGATATCATCGTCCATCTTGATGGTTTACTGCAAACATCGTCAACTGCCAATTTAAGGGACATCGCCCAACCCTAATAAGTAATATTAGTTTTGTTTTAGCAATGATGCTTTTTCGCTTGTGCTTTTTTGGTTACAAAACAATTCCTGGTTGAAACATGGAATATGTCCTTTGGGATGAGATCCCTATCTTTAAAGACCTACTCTGATCATGTTTTTATGGCATTTTTCTGATGATGGAGGATGTACAGTACAGACCAAAAGTTTGGACACGTCTTCTCATTCAAAGAGTTTTCTTTATTTTCATGACTATGAAAATTGTAGAGTCATCATAAAGGCATCAAAACTGTGAATTAACACACGTGGAATTATATACATAACAAAAAACTGTGAAACAACTGAAAATATGTCATATTGTAGGTTCTTCATAGTAGTCACTTTTTGCTTTGATTACTGCTTTGCACACTCTTGGCATTCTCTTGAAGAGCTTCCAGAGGTAGTCACCTGTAATGGTCTTCCAACAGTCTTGAAGGAGTTCTCAAAGATGCTTAGCACTTGTTAGCCCTTTTGCCTTCACGCTGCGGTCCAGCTGGGTGGGAGGTGTGATGGTGTGGGGGTGCTTTGCTGGTGACACTGGTAGGGATTTATTCCAAATTAAAGGTATACTGAACCAGCATGGCTACCACAGCATCTTGCAGCAGCATGCTATTCCATCCGGTTTGCGTTTAGTTGGACCATCATTTATTTTTCAACAGGACAATGACCCCCAACACACCTCCAGGCTGTGTAAGGCTATTTGACCAAGAAGGAGGGTGATGGGGGGGCTGCACCAGGTGACCTGGCTTCAACATATAATTAGTTGTTTCACACTTTTTTGTTAAGTATATAATTGTGTTAATTCCTAGTTTTGATGCCTTCAGTGTGAATCTACAATTTTCATGGTCATGAAAATAAAGAAAACTCTTTAAATAAGAAGGTGTGTCCAAACTTTTAGTCTGTACTGTATATATTAAGAAAAGTAAGCTTAAAATAGAATTGAAATCATTGTGAATGACAATATAGTAAAGGTCCTGACTCATCTTTCTTTTTTCTTCTCAGATTCTTCTTGTGCACAAGCTGGATGGCCACAACAGTCTGAGCTATGTGTGTGTGTTTGTCCCTTTGTGGCTTTCTCTCCTCACTCTCATGGCCACCACCTTTGGTCAAAAAGGAGGAAACCACTGTAAGAGTGCCATACTACTATCATATTTAGAGGACTTTAGTGGATGTTTTTTCTCTGCGTTTGCATTATTTACATTTCTATGCGCAACTTCTTTTCAAAAATGCCATTCCCAACAGTGTATTTGACAGTGTTTCTTAATTCCGCTCTCATCTGATCTTCTGACAGGGTGGTTCGGCATCCGCAAAGACTTCTGCCACTTTTTGTTGGAGTTGCTTCCGTTCCTGAGAGAGTATGGCAATGTCTCCTATGACTTTCAACGCAGTGGAGATTGTGACGTGGCTGAGGATCTGCCAGTACCTGAACCCCCACCGAAGATAGCTCCCATGTTCCACAAGAAGACTGGTGTGGTGATCACACAGAGCCCCGGGAAATACTTTGTCCCACCACCCAAACTGTGCATTGACCTGCCTGACTAACAGTAAGAGCTGAGGCAGCTGCTGGTCGGAGAACTCGGACTCCCAACTCAAAACAGCAAAATACCTTTTTTTCCCCCAACCTGCTGTCTTGAAGGATTCAGTTTGCTCCCCTGAACTGTGCAGCAGCGTGATCTGCAAGAGTAAAGCTTCAGATTCCTCACTTCAACGTCTCCAGCTGTTCTCAGTTCTCTTTCCGGGATATGGCACACACCAAACGTTGGGATGGCTGGGCAAGATCCAGCAGATGATCCTGCCCCCCCCACGGCCCTCTTTATACCAATTGTCCAACTGGTATAAAACAGATTGTTTTCACCACTTGGTGGAGTCACACTGTGTTTCTAACCCACATTTTGATCTTCTCTGAACATTTACTCCTATACCACAGAAATATCTCAGATTCTCTTCAATCTACAGCTGAAGTCGGGGGAGGATCCTGAACACAAACAGCAGGCGTGACCTTGTGATGGTCTTTAGTGAAGTCTCAGAATTTGTGACGGGGGACCATTGGAGAAGACTGCTTTGCTCATGGGATCAGTTTAATGTTATTTGTGATTTCCGTTTTGCTCTTGCAGGCAGAGAAACCATGGTTGAAGTTAAAGGAAATACTGTTAGTTATTTTTTAAACTCGTTTGAGAGATGGCTATTGTGTTCATTGTAAACAGTCATGAGCCTTCGGGAGCCTTGGTTTCTAATGAAAGAAGGTCTTTTGGTTTTTCCAAATTAAGTACTTTTAGTAATTAAGTACTTTTAGTCCATTATCCTGTGCGTTTTTGGGCAATTCTTTATTTACACATTTGCACCGAAAGAATGTAAAAATAAAAGATGCTTCGAAGATACTTGGAACAGGAAATGTCCCACTAATTTGACTAATTAGTTTGCTGAAGTCTCATAAATCATTGTTACTCAGATTATGGAGTGGGAGAATCTTTTCACATTCCTTATTTGATTTGAACCGGTTTCTTAAGAATTTATTGCTGGATATGTGGAAAATGAATCCATTTGTTTTAGAAAACTTGTAAAAGAAAGTTGGTTGAAATGGCACTTTGTTCACCTGTTCCAAGCCCTGTTGGACCTCAATGATTTTTGTATTCCTTTCATTTTAAGATCGTCAGGTTTGGGACCAGAAGATTCTGTTTCCATTCAATCTCAAGTAGCATTGGAATTACTGCACCTTTCATTTTTGATTCATTTAAGAATATCTTCTTTTACATCCTCATTTTTTTGCAATGAAAAAAAGGTCTGTATCCAAACCCTAAAACAATTTTTAAATGTATACATATCACCTTTGTCAAGCTCTAATAACTTAAAGATCCATATTTCAAATTTGTTTTAGAAATCTGACAATGTTTTCTCAAATGGTGTGGCATTAAAACTCAGCAGAAGTGTGGATCCACACTTTGTTCTTTGTGATAAGCTGAATTCAGGTTTAGGATCCTATTCTTTTTATTTTTACTCACTTTGCAACTGCAGAGATGCATTAAACATATGTCTTGTTATCTGTATGTTTATTTTAGGCTATGTTCAAATATGACCGTGTATTCTGAGCTTGCTCCTCCACAGTGGTCAGATTTTCCTCAAAATATTTCACACACTGTGCTTGCAGTGGTTTCAGCAGGAGACCTTCAACGTTTTGGTCCCCGAGCCACTTGGTTATCACTTTTACCTTATGGCACAGTGCTCCATCGTGCTGGAAAATGCATCGTTTATCACCAAACTATTACTGGATTGTTGATGGTTGCTATTGGAGGGTGTTTTGGTAACATTCTTTATTCATTTCTGTGTTTTGAGGCAAAGTTGAGAGTTGATAAGAAGCAACACCACACATGAATGGTCTCAGGATTCTTTACTGTTTGCATGACACAGGACTGACCGTACAGACCACCTTTTATTTTCTGGACAATCCAAAGCCCCTAACAATCGGAAAGTGAAATCATTGGAGAATATGACTTTGTCCTAGCCCAGTCCTTAGTCCATTCGCCGTTCTTTTTGCAGAAGATCAATCTGTCCCAGATTGTTGTTTTTGTTTTTTTGTTTTTTTGAGAGGAGTGGCTCTTTTGCTGCCCTTCTTGACACCAGGCCATCTTGCAGAAGTCTTCACCTCACTGTGCGTGCAGATGCACTCACACCTGCCTGCTGGTATTGGGATCAAAAACTGTTTAGATAGTGCCAACATTGACCGTCATTTTTGCTGAACCAGAAATGTTAGGTTGGGGTGTGAGTAACAGTAATTGTAAGAGAGTGCACAGAGAGCTCCAATTAATAGGGAGGGGCAGGGGTGTTTTGCACTAACAAGAAGTGAGAAGTGAATTTTAAATTACAACTACTGCTTTTTTGCAAAAACTATGTTCTAGAAAACAAAACTATGCACAGGCACACAGGCAGCAGCGACAGAAGTATAAAAAGATAGAAACAAACAGGAACAGGTGTAAATCCACCATCGGCTGAACTGGAAAAGAGTTTAAAGCAAAAACACGGAATGAGCCAACAAGAAAATAAAGGTTTTAACTTGTTTAAATAAATCAGACCTTACCATTGATAAAATATCTTAAAAGAAAATCGGTTGACAGCAATCACGCACAGACATAGATGAATAGATCCCCCAACAATGTTTTGAGGTTTTCTCTTTCGGTTTTTGACTGAACCGATGCTGCATTCATGTGCAGTGGTAAAGCTGAACTTTCCACATGTCGTGGAAAAGACAAGCGGGGTGTGACCATGAACTGCATGCTCTCTTACAGTTAGTGGGCGTGACTCATTTCAATATTTTCAAGAGACGCACAAACTCACCCATAAAGACAGTTAGGCACTTTTCCTTTTTCATTTTATTTTGTATAACAATACTTTAAAAACTGTAAGCAGACAATGAAACAAAACTAAATAAAAGTCCAGAACATGGCAGAGGAAAGCAGCAGCGGGTCAAAGTGCAGATGGGTTCAGTGACACTTAAAGTCCTCCAGGAACTTTAATCACCATGTGGATAACAGACAAGTTCTGGATTCCATATTCGGACAGCAGCTTGGAGTCTGTATCCAACATCTTGTCGGTGAAGATCAGACGCAGAGATTCCTCTCCTGTTGAAGATAAAACCCACAAGACCAACATATTTTAGATACTTTGATTGTTTAAACAAGATTCCCTGTGTAAAGACATCCTAAAAACTATACTGAATACTGAAAACTATACTGAACTATACTGAAAACTATACGGAACTCTTGGCCCCTTTGTTCAGTGTTGTCTGTGTTATGATATTATATCAATTATCAATTTTGTTATTAACGTTTTTTGGAACAAAAATTTTAAGTAGAGACATCAATACAAATTGTAGTTTCTATGGAAATTATTCAGAAACTATGACACATCTTTTGGTACTGTATGTCCACAAAAATCTTGAAAGAAGTTCAGTAGATTTGTGTCTTCTGATGACGTCACGAGAACAAACTGTGTGCGTTATTCTGCACTGCTTTTCTTCCAGGAACTACACACAATATGGAGAGAAAGAGCTCCGCCAAGCGGCGTTGCCCAGCAACAAGACTGCTGCGCCTCCTTACTATTTTCTGTCTCTTGCAACCTCCAACCTCCGCTCATTATCGCCACCTAAGGGTGGAAAAACAGTACTTCGCCGCATACTGAGCGTTGAAGACTAACTTTATGCACTGAGTTGTAACATTTCGGGGTTCATTTCTTCACCTACTCATGGTTCTGATAATCTAATACGTTATAACAACTGAAAACGTGAAGAAAACTCCAGTCAGGTTCTGTTTTTGTTCTAAACCTTTTGTTTTCAAACCAAAACATCTGTTGATACATTTAAAAGTCTTACAAATTGTTTACATGGACCTGTGTTTAGTTATCTGCACTATTTGTTTTATTTTTACATATTTACCTTATTTATTACAAAAAAAACTCGACAAAAGCCGGTAAATGTAAACACATGATCAAATGAGTCATTTTAATATTTCACTTTCAGTTTTCGCTTTTAAAAACTTTCTTATTCAAGCTTTCTCTTCAATTATTCCTCTATATTTCAATGTAGTGAAACCACAAAGGCAAGATAGAAAATTACATTTTGACCAAATTTGATAAAAACTGCTCCTGAAAGTGACGCGCGTGCGGGTGGGTTCTTGTTTATTTACCTGCGCTTTCAGGGAGCCTCTGAGCTATCTTCTCCTTCAGCTGCAGAACTGTCATCTTCTGCATTTGTTCCTCGGTGTTACACAGATCGATCACCATCTTCTCCCCTCTCAGGCCGTGGACGACCACCTGGTAAATCTTCCCCATGCTGATCAGATTGCGCTCTGCTGTTTCTGCCGTCGGTCGATTGAAGTGACCATGAAAACAGCTTGATCTGACGTCAGAGGGGGCGTGGCCTATCTAAAGAAGAATTTTGTGACACTTATTAATTTTAACTGACAACATTTTGTATTAATTTGCTCATGAGACATATCCCTGTTGGGTTTATTTACACAAAATGTTGACGATAGTAATTTACTGAGGCTTTCTGTAAAATTATGGGTCGTACCATTTATATTCAGGTCAGAGGAATCAAAATTACCCATGAAAATACCTAAATTTTTTATAGGGTACGAAAAAAACATTTTTTGTTCATCTTAAAGGTGTACCACTTCCAAAAGAATTGTGTTATGATATGATATTTATTTTATGGTAACGTAAATAAAAAATAAAAACAGAAGTTTGTTTGAATTTTAAATGGACTTCAAGGTGATTCCTTTAAAAAAAACACTGATACCTGTACATTCTGTGACATATAAATAAGTAAGACGTATTTTAAACTGGTTCAATCTATAAAAAAAAATAGTCCATTGATTTTGCTCAAAAGATAAAACAGTAAAACGTCAAAAAAAAACTTTGCTCGTCCTTGTTTTTACGCATCCGAGCACCTGAACCGAAAGTAAAATCTTCTGTACTACACACACAGTGTGGTATTGTGTTCACTTTGCTTCCTGGTATTGAACTGACTAGTCTGAAAATGAACTTAGTGGACGAGGAGGACAAAATTTACGACCCCAGAGACACCACGCTGACGTTTGTGGACTGTCCTGATGATCTGGACCCTCTGCGTAAGAAACTGAGATATTTTAATTATATCTGTTCTGTTTGGTTAATGGATCAAATGGTGAATGTCCGTCATGTCTTGGTAGGATTTCAGGTAGTCTAAACTAAAGGAAGTCAATGTATTTTCCGCTAAAACAAGTGTCGGATGCAATGTGGTGTTTTTGTGTTCTCAGCCTCTGAGGGGGATGATAGTCTGCGCGCACAGATGTCCTGCGGTCACGCGGTCACCCCGGAGTCTCTCACTGGGTGGTGTCGCAGCCTGCTGGATCAGGTACTTTCTGATAAACTAATCATATTAATAAAGTATTTCTTTTTAACAGATAGTCCTTCGTTATTTAATAAATGTGTAATTTAATGATTTTCTTTAGTGCATTTCAACGTATGTCCAGATTTCTGACTGCTTACTTCTGCAAATTGGAGGATGAAGTCAGTCATTATTATTCTTTATTATTTTAAACTTATCCCAGAGTCCGCTGTGATGTGAAAAAAAAAAGTCAGCAAGAATGAAAGGAAATGTGCATAAGCCTGTCTGGTGAGAGCAGACAGTTTGTTGGTTAGAGCAGGGGTCTGCTACAACCTGAGGCCCCGGAGCTACATGTGGCTCTTTTACCCCTCCTTTGTGGCTCTCTGATCAAAGAAAAAATAAAAGCTTTCATTTTAAATAGTGACATTAAAGTAAATTAAAATAATGTAGCACTCTACCAGGCTCCAAACCACTGCAGTCATAATGCTTTGATAATCTATCAAAGGGTTTGTAGTTCAACAAAGTTGGACTAAAACATTTTGACAGATTTTTAAGCACCGGTTACCACAGAAAATCAATCGGTGGTCAGTAAGCACAATCAGAATTCATACTTAAGGTGCACCAGACTATAAACTAGATTTTCTCTTTCTGAACAAATTAAACCATACCATACAGCCGTAAACCCTCAGCAAGTCCCTGAGGTCATGTGACCAGGGTCTGCTGGTTGTTAAGAGAACCCGGTTATAGACTAACGGTGACAGAGCCTTTGCAGCAGTGGCTCCATCCCTCTGGAACTCCCTTCCTCCCAGCCTGTGATCTGCAGACTCAGTGTTTTCTTTTAAGTGGCAGCTACAAACATATCTTTTTAAAATTTCTTTTTCTTAATATTGTTTTTTATATTCTGTGTTGTAGCAGTGTTTTACCATGTTTTACTGTGAAGCCCTTTGCGATTCTTATCTTGAGAGGTGCATTACAAATAAAGTATATTAGTATTGTAAGTTCTGAGGGTTGCAGATCCGTAGTTTAAAAACTCTGAGGAAAAGACAGGAAGCAGAGCTTGAGATAGCAGAGAAGAAGATGTTGAGGTCCTCTTTAGGAGATAACAGATCATGGTAAATGTTTTGGGGAAAAAAAGCAGTTGAAATGTTTTGGACAGATTCAGAGGAGACAGTAAGCCAAGAAGAGAGAGGTCTAGAGGAAAACCACGGAGGAGGTTGATGGATGTGGTGAAAGGTGTGAGTTCATCCTCATGGAGCCAGTATCTTTTTTCTTGTCTTTAATTTATGTTTTTATCTTAAATCTGCTGTTCTCCAGCTAAAGCGAAAACTGAAAGCTTGCAGTGATGTGCCTGAACCCAAAGTATGAACAGACCACCACCTTGCTGTACAGTGGTTTTTGCAATATGCCCTTGCATGTTTTTGTATCCGGCATTGTCACACAAGACATCAGTTTTATTTTTTATTTCCCTTTATGTCTCATCAGGCTTACTCAGGCTTTCAATTGCAAACTACTAAAGTTTTTTGTAATTCAGTACAGAAGTTCACGTGTCCGGCACAGCACAAACTGCCCGGCTGGGTAGCTCGGTCGGTGCGGTGAAAGGCTACTATGCAGGGAACCAGGCTTTGATTCCTGGAGGGGAATGAACAATGGTAACAATAGCAATGGGGTGATAACCATATCAATGATGAGCAATTAATACCACCCAGTGGGGGCAAGACCCCTAACGCTACTGCCTCCTGAGCGCGGTTCGGCTGCAGCTCACCACTCCCCAAGGGGATGGGTCAAATGCCGAGAAGAATTTCCCCGTTGTGGGATAAATAAATGATCAATCATTATTATTATTATTAACTGATTCCTCAAATGACCTCCCAACCTCAGCCAGGAACTCATTCGAGAAAGCTCAAATTTGAGATAATCTAAGAATATAATCAGCCCAAAAAGTACATTTGAGAGTCAGTGGTGACCAGTGGGACATTTCTCTGTGATGGTAAAGCCTATTTTAAAGTATTTTGACATTTAAAGACAGATCCATGATAATAAACCCCAGAACGACTGTGGTTGGGCACCACAATGTATAGGGTGAAGCCCATTAACATCATAGACCAGAATAAACATCAACACAACCACCCAAGCAGAACATTTGAAGATGCCCAGCAATCGTAGGCTTCTGTTTCCTCTTCCACAGCTCATCCACTGCTTGTGATCTGTTTTTATCTCAGGGCAATTATGTTTTTAAGTGTCCTGCCTTGAAGGATGGAGAGAGGTGCAATGCCATCTGGCCCTACCGGGAGGTACGTCGGCTGGCAGCGCTGACGGCTGAGGAGATAGAGTACTTTGAAGAGAACATCGCCCGTCTGGCTGCTATGGAATTCTGTGATTTCAAAGCAGTAAGTCTTCTGATCACTAAAAGGTGTTTTAAAAACCCCTGTGTGTGTCTAAAGTACACAAAAGAAGTTCATAGATCCTTATCATAAGAACACTTCAGGCCTTAGTTACAACTGCGCTTCCAGGTGGATTCATGTCTGCGGAATTAAAATAGGAAAACCTGCAGGTGGCCCGCTGGAAATATCAGAGTTGTAAACCGCTCAGTGTGCAAAAATATCAATGCACATTTTTTCCAAGGGCACGCTGTGGGTGACCGGTCATAGTGAGCACATGAACAACAAGTAAAGGGAAGTAAGGGGTGAGAAGCAGGTGAGACGCAGGATTTTTGTGGATTTTTCCTCTTTTTAATTCCTCCAAACCACTCACTGTGCGTGTTAGTGCTGTTCACGTGATAAGTCGCTCCTTGCATGCTTCTCATCTTTTTTCTTACCTTTACAAATTGACAGAGTCAGCAAGTTGGCCCTATAATAGCTCTTTATATCCAAGCATCAGTTTTCATTATTTGAATCAATTTAAGATGCATAAAAGCATTCTAAATTGTAAATTCCTTGTAAACTATTTTCCACTGTCTCTCCGCTTCCGTTTGATTTGCCAGACATATTAAAGTGTAGATTTAACAAAACACATTGGAATAATTATTTTTCAGACACTGAAGCAGGTTAACATTGAGTTAAAACCAGGAAGTCTAATCAGAGCAACACAGAATAGTGTGTCACATTTTCCTGGTTAAAGGGTACAGCACCAAATATCACACATTTAGAGAATGTGAATAAGATAAAACAAAGGAATGTCAAAGCTGATGCCTGTTTTTTATGGTTGTTAAATTTCAGTGAATCTTTAAAAAAAAATCTATAGCTGAAGTAGCTTCTCTTTTATGATCAGATTTTGTTTAAAAACCACATTTCTTGCATTAAAGGTATTTCTTGCATTTGTTTTATTTGTGTGTCACAGTGTCCTGGTTGTAAAACCTTTATCGAGAGAAAGGACTTGACGAATCTCTGTGTGCAGTGCACAGTGTGCACGTCTGACAAGAAGGCGGCGTTCCAGTTCTGCTGGCAGTGTTTTAAGCCATGGAAAGGGAGGGGTCCCCGCTCTGATCGCTGCGACAACGAGGGCTGCATCAACCAAGATCTAGAGCTGCTAAGGACCTGCAAAACCACCATCCTCTCTCAAGGTGCAGGGGGTGGGGGCCTTGCCCCTCCATCCGGGCTTGTCCCACCTGCGGTCAGAAAACGGAGCACGACACGACTGGCTGCAAGAACGTCATCTGTACTCGCTGCCAGGTGGAGTTCTGCTTCGTGTGTCTGAAGCGAACTCGGGTGTGTCTGCAGACGAGCTCCCACTTCAACCCGTGCAGCGAAGGCATCGCTCCCAGGCAAACCTCCATCCCTGTGTGGCACCGAAGATGAACTCTGCTGATCCTCACTATTGCTGCTCTTCTCCTTCATGTTTTCCTGCATGTAGGAGAAATACAATACAGTGTGGAAAAGTTTGAAAAAGAGTTACTTTTAATTGTTATGTCACCAACAGATCATTTATACAATCCTCACTTTGTGTTGTCTGGCCTGTTTTTGTTTTTTTTTTTAACTTTCTTAGCTGAACATGCTGGATGTATCCACTGCACGGTTGATTTATTTGCCAGTTACATATGAATCATGTTGATTTACAGAATACAATTGAGCGGATTTCATCCTTTTTTCTTTTTCCAATGAGATTTGTTTGATTTATTATTCACATTCAAGATTTTTTGAGACAAATTTTCTTAACCTGTTCACCAAACTCAGTTATAATGTAAATAAGCAGAATCTAAACATTCATTTTGTTCTAAAAATCAATTTCGTTCATTTTTCCAAGCCAAATATATGTTTTCTCTTAGTATTTATGGATACTGATTTGGGGAAAAAGTGGAAAGTTCTGTTTAACTCACAACACCGCACAAATGCATTTCACAACAACAGTTTCTAGTATAAAAAACTAAAGCTCCACCTCCATTTGGCTCAAGTCACTCATTTTCTGTAAACAGTATTTCATGAACAAAATTGATTGAAAGAAAAAAATGGTTAAACTTTGGGCGGCTCTTTTTTTGTTTCGATCATCATTTGATGCAAAATGATGTAGCATGAAACTCTTTCACAATAAATAAGTAAATGTGCCTAACGAAAAGAAAAACCTTTAGTTTGTCAAATATACTTTAGAATCAAATATCTGAATTAAACTTGATGAGAAGATTCTAGTTTTTGATGTAAAGGTCCTTGTATTATTATTACCAGCTCAATAAACTTGTGGTAGAGTGTCCGCCCTGTGACTGGAAGGTCATGAGTTCAAATCCAGGCCGAGTCATACCAAAGATTCTACAAATGGGACCCAATGCCTCCCTGCTTGACACTCAGCATTAAGGGGTTGGATTGGGGGGGTTCCCCAGCACAGCTGTATATGCAGCTCACCGCTCCACCAGGGGATGGGTCAAATGTAGAGAACAAAACTAACTGTACTTTACTTTATTAGAGCCATCCATCCATTTTCTTAACCCGCTATATTTTTTTCGGGGTCAGGGAATTCACGGAGCCTGTCCCAGGTACTGTGGGGCGAAGGCAGGGTACACCCTGAACAGGCTACACACACGCACATACCTAGGGACAGTTTAGATAAAACCAATCAACCTAAGCATGGCTTTGAACTGTAGGAGGGAGCCAGAGTGCCCAGAGAAAACACACGTAAACACAGGGAGAACTTGGACATTCCTCACAGAAAGATCCCAGCTGGGATTGGAACCACGGCCTTCTCACTGTGAGGCGAGAGCACAATCTGCTGCTCCACCGTGACTCTTTGAATGAGTTAAAGGACAGAAATGAATGCAAAACACAAAGACTTATATCCTCACTGCCAACAATTTGCGCTTTTGCTTCATCTTCAGTTATGGGATTTTGATCATGGTTGTCATTGTTAACAGGACGGTCATCTTTATGTGAGGATGCCTTCATGACTTGCTCAGTTCTGTCATCTGTAACAGTATTTAAAGAGCAGTTTTAAAAAAGAATACAGGAAAATCAAATATTTCGAAAATTACAGAGCTAGAAAGTCAAATTCCCACCTTTCTTTCGGTAAAATAGCAGAAATGCAGTGTAGGATCTGGTGGGAAACATTTAAAAAGGCCCTTAAAGTACATCACAATGATAATTTGGGAGGAAATTTTACAACATTTGTCTAGAATAACATTAAAAGTTAAGGAAATGCTGCCATTCTCCAGCTAAAGGAGAATAATATTTTCACTTTTTTGTAGTTTCTTGTTCTAATGCAGTTTTGTTACAAAGGAGTGTCTGATCTGAGTTTGTATGAATAAATGCAACCCAAATTTTGTCACAGAAAACAAAAGGTTTTGCTGAACAGAAGACAAACTTACCTTCTCACATCTCTGTGAATATTGTAATCAATCTGTAGCACCCTCGAGGAATTAGCATGAGCACGAGGTGTTTAAAACAGGGTTTATTGGTCTTCACAACCCGTGAGAACTGGCAGCAAAATAAAAAACACAAATATGCATCAAAAAATAATTCTACAGCTTACAAAATATGAAACTTAAATTAGACAAATAAAAGCACACAAACCTCGTGGGCTGACATCCACGAGGGGCTAATTGTTCATTTGGTTTCAGCTTTCCTTTAACCTTCTAAATAAACACAATAAAGAAATTATTACATTGATAATTCTGTTACACATTGACGTGATTTCTGCTGATCTTACCAGAGATCTTCACGTGGCTGCAGCAATGCGCTGATGGCTGTGTGCGTAGTTAAATGAGTCCGTGTGGAACTTTAATTAAACTTTGTTCCACATGCTCTCACCACTAGATGGCGCAAATTAAAATATAATGTAGAACAGAATAAACACATAAATGTTTGGGACTGTTACACTCCCACCAATCACTTGTGATTTATAGAACTAAATATTGCTTTTAAACTTATGAACTAGTTATTCTTAATATTCAATGAATTGTGAACTAATTATGGAATATGACTTGTTACTCCTTTATTTAGAGTATTAAGAGTTCAGTCTCCTTAATTTGATTCCAACAGGACAACTGTCTTCTGAATGGGCCTTTCCAGGTAAACAGGTTTGGAGATACGCTTTCCTTTTTTATCTAGAGTGCGATCACTCATCAGTAGCTTGACCTTTCTCACTCTTTCATCCTTACTAGGGTACACATCAACGATTTTTGCCAACTTCCACTGGTTTCGTGGTGTTATTTCATCTTTCAAAAGTACAATATCATTTTTTTGGGCATTTCGGTTTTGTTTAGTCCATTTTTGTCTACTTTGAAGATTCAGCAAGTACTCCTTTTTCCATCTTGTCCAAAAGGTATTGGCAAGGAGTTGAACACGACGCCACCTCTTCTGAAGATAAAGATCTTCCTTGACAAACTTGCCTGGTGGTGGAGAGATGATTGTGGACTTCATGGTCAATATGTGGTTTGGCGTCAGAGGTTCTGGGCTTGATGGGTCACATAGTTGATCTGTGGTAAGAGGTCGGCTATTTATCACTGCCATGACTTCATAAAGGAAAGTTCTTAGAGAGGAGCTGTCAAGTTGTTTAGCTGATTGTTCAAGGATGGATGACAGAACACTTCTTATGGTGCGGATTTGTCGTTCCCAGACACCACCCATATGACTTGAAGCTGGGGTGTTCATGAGAAACTCGCATTCCAGATTTTCCAGCTTGATTTGGTCCATTTCCTTGAATGCTTCTGCGAACTCATTTCTTGCACCGACAAAGTTCGTTCCCTGATCGCATCTTATCTGACGAACTGAGCCTCTTATGGCGATGAATGCACGCAGAGCATTGATGAAGGCATCGGTGGTTAAATCATCAAGCATTTCTATGTGTACTGCTCTTGAGCACATGCAGGTGATTAACAAGCCGTAGCGCTTTAGCTCCTTCCTGCCTTCCTTGACATAAAAAGGACCAAAGCAGTCCATCCCACAGTAGGTGAATGGTGGTGTAGTCTCCATCCGATCTTCCGGGAGGTCTGCCATTTTCTGCTGTTCTGTGCATCTCCTAAACTTTCTGCATTTGACGCATCTGTGGATAAAAGAGGATACAACCTTGCTGCATCCCAGGATCCAATATCCACTTGCGCGGAGCTCGTTCATAGTGATCCCTCGTCCTTGATGGTATGTTTTCTCATGGTAATGCTTGATGAGTAACATTGACACATGGCTGTCTCTTGGTAAGATAACTGGATGCTTGATATTAGAATGTAAAGCAGCATGCTTGAGACGTCCTCCAACTCGAAGTGAGCCTTGATCATCCAGAAATGCACTCAATTTATGTAGCTTGTTGACAATGTCTTTGGTTTGGATTGATGTGTGATTTTGAAGGGACTTTATTTCATGCGAGAAGGCAGCATCTTGAACCATTCTGATAACTGTCAGCTCTGCTTCCCTTCTTTCTTCCACATTACTGACTTCACAAGATCTTCTCTTGCGTTCCTTCACTTCCTTTGCAAGGCGCTTGAGTCTAGCAATGGCTTTGATCATTCTTGACCAGTCTGAGAACTTGTGCATGCGATCCAGAAGAGATCT
Organism: Oryzias curvinotus; assembly: GCA_023969325.1. Classification (NCBI taxonomy): domain Eukaryota; kingdom Metazoa; phylum Chordata; class Actinopteri; order Beloniformes; family Adrianichthyidae; genus Oryzias; species Oryzias curvinotus. The sequence continues at coordinate 26,494,314 of CM043723.1, forward strand.
TTTTTCTTTGGTTTGTGTCTTGAGCACCTGAACCTTCTTAACTTCCGGATCACTGCTTGATATCTCTCCCACCTTGATCTCACCACTGGACATGACCTTCTGCCAGAGAAAATCTGGACCTTGAAACCAGTTTGAGGCTATAAGTTGTTCAGCTGTAAGACCTCTAGAGGCATGGTCTGCCGGGTTCTCTTCGGATGCCACATACCTCCACTGTGCAGGCTCTGTGCTTTGTTTGATACGTTCAACTCTGTTTGCAACAAAGACATGGAACCTCCTGGCTTCGTTCGCGATGTATCCTAGAACAACCTTTGAATCGGTCCAGTAGGTTTCTTGCAAAATTTCAACTTCAAGTTCCTTTTTCAACATATCGCCAGTGCGAACAGCAACTACAGCAGCTGACAACTCAAGTCGGGGAATGGTTGTAACTTTCGATGGTGGAACTCTTGATCTTCCCATCACCAAGGAACAGTGGACTTCACCAGATGTGCTTACTGCTCTGAGGTAGGTACACATGCCATATCCAGATGCACTGGCGTCAGAGAAATGGTGGAGTTCATAATGCTCTGCCTTGAAGTTATTTGGAGTGTAGCATCTTTGAATCTTTACCTTTGCCAAATTCCTTAGATCAAGCAGCCAAGATTCCCACTGAGGTCGAAGACTTTCAGGTAAGGTGTCATCCCAGCTGAGTTTATCTCGACACATCTGCTGCAGGATCTGCTTTCCTAGCAGGATGAAGGGTGACACAAACCCAAGTGGATCAAACACAGAGGCAACTGTGGATAAAACTCCTCTTCGAGTTAGAGGCTTTTCTTTAACAGTCACTCTGAACTGGAACTGGTCTGATTCCACACACCATTGCACGCCTAGTGCTCTCTCTATGTGGATTTCCCTCAATGCCATGTCCTTATTTGTGGCAGATATCAAACATTCTTCCTTTGGAAGTGAAGCCAAGACCTTTGTGCTGTTTGATATGAACTTGTGTAATCGAAGTTTGCCTGTGCTGCAGAGTTCACGTGCCTCTTTGACTAACTGTACTGCTTGGCTTTCCGTGTCAACACTTGCTAATCCATCGTCGACGTAGAAGTTTGTTTTTATAAACTTCACTGTTTCCTCACTGAAGCGTCCTTCTCCTTCAGCTGCCAGATGTTTAAGGCCATAGTTAGCGCAGCCTGGAGAAGATGCCGCACCGAACAGATGAACTTTCATTCTGTAGATGGTAAATGGGGTGTCGAGGTCGCCGTTCTCCCACCATAAGAACCGTAGGTAGTCTTGGTCAGCAGCACACACGTGAAACTGGTGAAACATGCGTTCAATATCGCACATTATAGCCACTGGGCTTCTGCGGAAACGACACAAGACTCCGAGCAGGGTGTTTGTAAGCTCTGGGCCGGTCAAAAGATGGTCGTTAATGGATGTTCCTTGAAACTTAGCAGAGCCATCAAAGACAATGCGAATCTTTCCTGGTTTCTGTGGGTGGTACACCCCATGGTGCGGAATGTACCATACTGGGGTATTGTTGATGTCTTGCTCAGGAACCTTTTCAGCGTCGCCGTGAGCAATGATTTCTTCCATGAACTTCTTGTAATCCATGTAGTATTGCTTGTTTCGTCTCAACTTTCTTTCCAAACATCTGAGCCTATGTATGGCACATGATTTATTGTCAGGTAAGTTAGGTTTGTCACTCTTAAACGGAAGTGGCATCTCAAAATGTCCATCCTCCTTGAGCCTGATGCCTTCCTTCATCTTTGTCAGAAACCTGAGATCTTCTTGGGAGACCTTAACATCTTCTGCAGCTCTTTCCGCAAAGTCAGACTCCAGCAGCTTGATTACATTAGCAGGTGAGACCATTTCCTTTATTTGAGTTCTGCACACGTAATGCACTTCATTGGTGAACCTTGAAGATGGTTGAACACCTGGAACCACTTGCTTCACAATGACCTTGTGGCTTACTCCAAAGGCATCACCATAATCAAGACATGGATTGCCAAAGCCCACGATACTCCAGCCCAAATCAGTTTTTTGTCCAAAGGGCTGATTTTCCTTGCCAGAAACCACTTGACGGGGTATGAGTGCTTGTGGGCAGTTATAACCAATCAGAAGACCAACATCACAACTTTGGAGTGGAGCGATTTCATCTGCAATGTGTTCAAGATGGGGCCATGACTTGGCAGTTGCTGGTGTTGGAATGTGATCCCGATTCGCTGGAATAAAGTCTCTGGTATACGTTACTGGTAGAGGGATGATCTGATTTGAGTAAAATCCTCTTACTTGTAAACCGGAGAGCTTGTGACAGGTAACAACAGTATTTCTTGATGACATTGTAGTAAGCCTTAGCTGAACTAGCTCATTTACAGTGTGCAAGGCTCTTGCAGTTTCCTGTAAGATGAAGGTCGTGTCGCTTTGTGTATCAAGAAGTGCATACACTAGAACTTCACGCTCTGGCTCACTTTCAGCTGAAACCCACACAGGAACAATAGAGGATGTGTGAGTATCCTTGACATTCTGCATTACTCTATTAGAAGTTGCTTCACTTGTTGTTTGTGTGAAATTGGTGTTTTGTAGAGTTGAATCTTGTTTCCTTTGTTTTGTTTTATCAGTGCTCCTTGCTTCATTGTTCTTTGTCTGAGTTCGCTCTTCTTTAGTACGTGTGTCGTGAAGACATGTTGGATGTTTCTTCTTACATGTGTCACAGGTTTCTCTGTTGTGACAATCCTTGGAGCGATGGCCCAACTTCAAACAGCCAAAGCATAACTTCTTCTCTTGTGCAAACTTCAGTCTTTCTCCAATGTTCTCATTCATGAATTTGAAACATTTCTGCAGACTGTGACCTGCTTTCTCACAATAGACACAGCTTAAACTGACAGCCCTTTCATTGGAGTTCAGTGCCATGACCTTTGCTCCATGAGTCCTGGTTGTTTGTATCTTTGTTTTTTCATTTTCTCTTGGTTTCAGAGCATAGAGAGATGTTATGGGATTACATGCAATTTTGGCTTCACATGAGATGAATGCAACAAAATCGCTGAAACTAGGAAATATGTGGCTCTGTTCTTGCACTTCTGTAACCTTTCTGTTCCACCTTGATGTAAGCCAGTCAGGAAGTTTTGCAAGCATTTTTTGGTTTTCATTGCAGTCATTTAGTACTTCGAGACCTTTGATGTGTGGCATGGCTGCATTACAACTGCGAAGAAAGTCAGCATATTCTTGAAGTTCCACACTGCCCTTGGAACTGATCTTTGGCCATGCGTCAAGTTTGTCTCTAAATGCCTTAGCAATGAGAAATGGATTGCCATACCTCTCTTCAAGAACTGTCCATGCTGCATTGTAGGCAGATTCTGTACCCAACAAAAAGTAACTTTCTATGGCTTTCCTTGCAGGTCCACTTACATACTTCCGCAAATAGTATGTCTTCTCTTCGGCTGGTAAAGCTTTCCTGTCAACGAGAGTCAGAAATGAAATCTTCCAGTCACTGTATCTGAGTGGGTCACCATTGAATATAGTTGGCTCTGGGACTGGGAGACGACTTGCGTTGAGTGATTCTGCAAAGGCTCTTACCAGCTCTGTTGTGTTTACTTCTGGAGTGGAGATCACATTTTGAGGTGGGAAAGGCAGTCTGAGGGGTAAGCTACTGGTTTCTGATTTAACCCTTTTTTCCTTACCAGAGGTTTGCTGGTGGAGCACATCATATGTGTCTTCATCTGAACTTTCACTCTGCTCATATACTCTTTGTCTTGCTTTAGCAGCTTGAAGCATTTTGATTGTTTCCAGTCGATCCACTTCTCTGCGCTTTGCTTTCAGCTCTCTTTGTTTTTGTGCAATTTCTGCTTCTTGTTTTTCAATTTCCCTTATTCGATTTTCTTGTTCCAGTTGAACTTCTAAGGCAGCTTCGTTTGCAGCAACTTCAGCTGCTGCCTCTTGTCTCTTGCTGGAGTGTCTGCTTGAACACTTGGAAGAAGTCCTTGGACTGTGATGAGATTTAACACTTAACCTTGCAGAAGCAGCAGACTTGAACACTGACTCTACGTCCTTCCAAACTTCTTCATCCTTTCGACCTTCTCCGTTTCTTAATGTTTGGGATCTTTCAGCTGCTTCCATGATGCTCCTTGTTACTGCATCACAGGTATCCATCCTACGTCTTGTGTGATTGTCAGGAGAGTCAATGTGTCTTAAATCATCATATGCAGCACAAACATTGGTGGCAGCACTGTTTACTTTTGTGATGTGTTCATCCAGGAGATCCATTGAGCATTGTCCGTCTATAGCTTTCTTAGCCTCTTTAATGACAGCCTTCCACTTCTCGTAGCACGTGCTGAAACGATGTGCGGCCTTCTTTACCTGCTCATCATGCAGCTCTTGCCCCTTTTCCGTTAGCGTACGGACTCTTTGGCTCTTTCGTGCATCTTGTGAGGTAGTGGGGATATCATCTCCAACGCACTCAGCTTCTGATGGTTGCTCATTTAACCTGAATGTCACATCATCTTCACCAACTTCAGATGAAACATCCAATCTTGACATTTTTAAGCTTGCGTTTGACTTCAAAGATTAAAGTACTGATTTGGTTTTATGTACTTTGTAGAGAAATAGAAAAATGTTGGTTTAAATTACTGCACCTTTAACTTAACAGTACTGCAAAATGTCTTAATATTTTTCTAATGCAGCATAAAATATTGAACTTAAACCACTGTGTGCAGTAAGCGACAATAACGTGTCTTGAATAGGAAAATATAACATCTAATTCCTGTTAACTCTGAATCACTAAATATGAACGATATACAGGTTACTTAGCATAGATAAAATTCACTATTGAACAAATCACTTCAACTTGAACAGGAAAGGAAAATAAATTATCTCAGTCCCTTCGTTTAAACAGAAACGAAAAATATCTTCTTCCTTATTGCAGTCTCTTCTTGACGGTTATACTTTCATATTAACTAATATTAATCAGAGTCCTTGATGCAACATTCATCTTTGGGAACCTGAGGTTGTTGCGTGTTGTGCATTTGGCCGTCGCCGGGTGGCGCTGTGGTCCCTCTCGGCGGTGGCACCGTCTTGTCTACCCATGCGGAGCAGAAGAGTTCTCACTGTAGCACCCTCGAGGAATTAGCATGAGCACGAGGTGTTTAAAACAGGGTTTATTGGTCTTCACAACCCGTGAGAACTGGCAGCAAAATAAAAAACACAAATATGCATCAAAAAATAATTCTACAGCTTACAAAATATGAAACTTAAATTAGACAAATAAAAGCACACAAACCTCGTGGGCTGACATCCACGAGGGGCTAATTGTTCATTTGGTTTCAGCTTTCCTTTAACCTTCTAAATAAACACAATAAAGAAATTATTACATTGATAATTCTGTTACACATTGACGTGATTTCTGCTGATCTTACCAGAGATCTTCACGTGGCTGCAGCAATGCGCTGATGGCTGTGTGCGTAGTTAAATGAGTCCGTGTGGAACTTTAATTAAACTTTGTTCCACATGCTCTCACCACTAGATGGCGCAAATTAAAATATAATGTAGAACAGAATAAACACATAAATGTTTGGGACTGTTACACAATCTGATGAAGATAATGAACAGAGATTGATTAATTATTTGCAGCATGATCTTTAAAATGTTGATTTGCGTGAAAAAAAAAGCAGAACATTTTTGATGTCTTACCGGTGTGACCCATGTATCATTAAACTCGTACCATCTGCTGTAAACCTGGGATCTAATCCTGGAACAATAGTGTCCACCTCTCAGATCCCCAAAGTGGTCAACAACTGCATACAGCTGATATGTCTGATTCTGAACAACAAATACAACATGTTAGGCTAAGAATGATGTATTACGTAAATGATTAAAAGACGACTTCAAAATTATTTACCTCTGGTATCGCCAAGAAAGTTGGTACATCTACAGCGTTGTTGATTTTCATGTACGTCATGTATTTGTAGCTATAGTCAAACCTCTTCAGAAGTAGAATCAAAACCTCTGGATGATGCTTTACCACATATTTCTAAACCAACAAACAGTACAATGAGTACTAAAGTGAGTATTAAAGCAAAATCAAAAATATGATGAAGAACTCACAGTACGAGCATCAACTTTGGTGTCACATTGCTCGCAGTACATCTGGTCATCTCCAGTGAAAAAGGAGGCTTTGAAGAACTCCCTGATGCCGTCCTCCTGGTATGAAAATGAAATCATTAAACACAAAATTAGGAAACATTTATTTCCTTCTTATATCAATGCAAGCTTTTTTTTTTAAACAAAAAAGTACAAGGCAGCTGCATAATTATAAGTTTTATACTTTAGAATTGATGCTTTCATTACTGGAATGCCAAGAAATGCTCAGAAAGTCAGGATTGTTTCTCACAATAAAAACAGGTTCACAGATTTGTTATCTAAACAACTTTATTCTCTATAGTTTTGGACTGGAGGACAACTGGTGTTGTTAGTTTTTTTTAATCAAGAAAACATTTTTTGGATGCATCAAAAAACATTTAAAATTACCACATACCGGTAAGTTAATACACTTTTAGCTATTTGATTTTTGTTCCCGCTGTTCCAAAAGCTAATCAATGATGTAAACCTGATTAGTTAGTAGGATTGTAATGATTCTTTTTAACTATGATTTGATTAATTTCATAACTTGTGGATGACAATACCATTCAGTTGAAATTGGTTCATTTTTATTGATCCAATTGGATCCAATTCCCTGACCTAAAGTGATCCATTTCCAGATTCCTTACATTTCTTGCAAGATAATCAAGTGTAAATGAAATATGTGTACAAACAAACAAGTAAACAAGAATCCATTCACATCTCCCAGCCCTGCCCCCTCTCCCCTCTGTTGCCCCATTCCCCACCTGCTCTGCTGACATACACACGTCACCTACCTCATCAGCACTAACTGCACCTTCCACCAGTCCTCCAGTGCCGTTAAAAATGTAAGTTGAACAAGGAACTATACCTTAGTCACTTTATTCTCTCCTCATTTTTACATTGTTATTTTTTATACTATTTATGCCCCTACTATTTATAGTTTGTTTATTGTGCAATTTGAAGGTGCCTCCCCGTTTAACTGAAGATGAAGAGAAAACGCAATTTCAATTTCTATGTAAGTAAATGTATGTATGTAAATATCAGCATTGTAGATTTTGACAATAAAGTTACGTTGACTTGACTTTGACTTTTAGTTTCCCAAAGTTCAGTGCTGTTGTTATTCCACATCCAAATAATCCAAAGGGAACATTAGAACATTCTAGCACACTGCATGTTCGTATGTCTTTGTAAAATTCAAAGTGTTTCCACACACTGGACTGGAAAGATGGCTTGTGTGTTGTCCACTGTGATGCACTTGGTCATTTTTACATTATAGTGAAATAAACCTACAGTGCCTGTATGGTATTTTCCAACATCGATATAATTGACTTATTTCATTTTCAAATGTTTTTTTAATAGTATAGGTCGATTTAATTACCAACTTGCCTCATACAGATCAATCTGGTTGGATCACAGGAATAGAAATGGATTCATTGATTAAGTCCATTAATCGTTACATCCCTATTAGTTTGTGACAAAGTGAAGCACATTTTGTGAAAACTTGTGACATGAAAACGCAGGCAACTTTTGAAGTATTTTACATAGTAAGCAACATATTTTATTTGAAATTACATTTTTTTTTTATTTGATTCATTTGAGTTCCTTTGCAGCAGTCTAGAACTGAGGGAGTCTCACAAAGAGCTAAAAATATTTGACAGAGCTTTGATAATGATCATTTTTTAATCTAGTTCAGGTCAGACATTTCCAGTAAGGCCAGCTTTTTAATTGCTAAATACTGGCCTGTAGAAGTGGTCAACAGATTACACTATAGGTGTACTTACCGTCCCTCAAATGTTTACATTTGAAGCCATTAAAGAGTAATAATAAATAAAGTGTTTCCTTGCCAGTACACATACAGTAGGTGTGTACTGTGATGCCTGAAAATGGTCATTTTTACAAATAAAGTGAAGTATGTGAGCAACTAGAAATAAAAATGCTCAACCCATAACAGATTCAAGACTTTAGCTTTATTTTTTAACAATATATGACAGGTTCCCAGGTTATCTGATGCTCACCACACTGTAGAGCTCACTGCAGGAGTCAACCAGTGAAAGAGGAAGAATCCAGAAGGGCTCATCTGTGTCTGTCTCTGTGTCACATGAAGAACAGATGCGTCTGTTTGTCAGTTCTCCATGGAAGATCTGAAAACATACACGCAGAGAAGGATTTAAACACTTCTTTGTTTTGTTTTGGGTATTTTTTTTTTTGGGCAGTTTACCTTTGCAGCTTCCGGACTGGTCAGCCTTAAAATCTTCTGACAGTACTCTGCTGCATCTCGCTGTTCGTCCACTAAGAGGAGGAGAAAACCCTCCATTTAGTTGAAGTCAATAATACAATTTTTGAAATATGGCTTTAGTTGATTTCATAATGATCTAAATTTGTCTTCTGAGTTATAAATCATGTCAAGCATAGAATAAAAACAGGTTTAACTGATTTGAGCAGTAAATGATGTGAAGTGGGGTGTGATACTGTAAAGTACCTGTGTATATGTCCAGAGCATTCATAATTTCAAAAGCATCTGAATTCCCCTTTACTAAGTGATCAAACAAATCTTTCAGACGATAATCAATGAACTCAGTGTTAGAATGTCTGTAAACAGACAAGCAGAAAACATGAGTGACTCACATTTGTAAGCTTCATCTATCTGAATATTAAAAACCAGACCTGTTCACAGCTTCTCTGAAGTCCTCAGTCATGAACAGAACCTGCAGAACACTGTTCAGGTAACAGGTTTGGCCAAGGTTCATCAAGCCATGGTATCTGACTTCAGGATCTGTCAATGAATGAAAACGAATGAAGTGATATGGAGCCACATGTGGCTCTTTGACCCCTCCTTTGTGGCTCTCTGGTTAGAGAAAAATAAAATGTTTGAATTTTAAAAGTAACTTAGTAAAAAAAAAGTGAAGTAAACCAACTAAAACTTTATTCAAGTCATTAACAAACAGTTGAAGGGTCACATATCACGCTGCATGGCTCCTTAATGCGGACTATAAAGCAGATGATCAATTTTTTGAGAAAATTTAAGCATTTTAGTGCACCTTATGGTTTGAAAAAAACATTAAAAATCTACTCCTAAGAAAATTGTATTTTTGGTGTTCTTTTGTCATTTTTCTTATGATGGAGAGGAAATATATAAAGAAAACTTAGCTTAAAATTGCATCTCTGAGCATTTCTTTATTCAAATTATTGTGAATCAGTGGCAGATGCAAAAATGCTAGGATCACTCCTCGCCAACAGTGTCACCCACAGCTCAGGCAAATTTTTAATGAACTACTGCCGTCTTGCAGAAACTATAATCAAAATAACAACAAAGGTTTTTTGATTTGGTTAAAAACAGCAAAATCATAGTTAAAATACCACTAGGAAGGCTTTTACAATCGATCAAAAGATGATCAAAGTGGGACTTAAAGGGTCACTTCATTAGCTCTGACTGCAAATGGTAAAAAACAGTTTTAAAAAAATATGATTATTGTTACTAATCCTGCTGACCACCCACTATTGCTGCTTTGAGATGATATTTGACACAGTATGCCTTTTATTTTGAAAGGACGTCATGTTAACGGTTATAAACTATTTCATATTTGGAAAAATAGGTATTTTCTCTTTATGATTCAAGAAAAAGGAAAAGAAACTATAGTTATTTTTATATTGATTGTAATACAAAAATTAGTGTCTAATTTGTTTGAAAGGTAAAGTTAGACTTTGTGGCTCCAATGGATTCAGGTCAGTGAGAAATTGACCTGAATGGCTCTTTAAGGTTTCAGACCCCTGGATCTCACACAAACAGACCAAATCGGAAATACATTTGACTTTACAGGCAATAAAGGCAGAAACTGAATGCTCTCCAACAACATATACTATGAAGAAGATCCGGAAGTCTTTGAAAAGCCAAACTGCAACATATATTTGATGAAGTAGTAGTATCTGCTGGTCACATCTTACCAGAACTCCATGCTGCAAACATGCTGGTCTTCAATCAGTCCAACAGCAGTCAGAAAGGAGCCAGTCAGCAATCAGCTCAGCTGCACACCTACTGCCTGAATTCAATGAAATAATTGAAAAAAACGTCCTATATCTTTCAATTAAAATATGCACATCTCCATGGGACTGAACCTAACAACTGCCTAAAGACATCTGTTTTTCAACGTTTTTTGAACAAAGCACGTGCACACAAAAATAAACAACCAGAAGAAGAAGAGGGAAAAAAACATATTTGCAACCGCCTGTTCAGTGTTTGTGCATTTACAGTTGCAACTATGGAAGTGGGACAGTAGAAAGCCTCTGCTTGACGGTGTAAGAGACACTCATGATAAAAAGGAGCCTTTAAGTGAGCAGACATCCGAGCTCCGTTATTTCACTCGAGTCTTCAGAAACCACGCGACACCGAACCCTGGAAGGCCAGCTACACGTTCAAAATTCCTCTAATGTTCGTTATTTATTATACACATGAAAAAGCTCTAAAAACCTGGGTCAACAGTGGAATAAAAGAAGGTTGGGGCTGTTTGTTTATTTCCAATTTCCGCTGTTGAAGCTGACAGTTTAAACCTCAACGGGACGCAGCAGCAAAGAGAACTGGGCTCATTTCGGTTGGAAACTGCAACAAATCCGGTCCAAACATGAGTTCAAGGAATCAGGACAAATGTTACGATCCCAAAGACACCACGATAAAATTTGTCAAAAGGCCTGATGATCTGGATCCGCTGCGTAAGAAACCAAAACAATATTTTAATTTTGTCGTAAAATGATGAGCTTGCCTTTGCTGGAGCAGATGCGTGTTTCCTCGCTCGACACACACACATGCAAATAATGATCGCACTTTTCTGTGTGTGTGTGTGTGTGTTTCTTTTTTTTTTTTTTTTTATAAAAGTAGCAACATTTTTCTTTATATGATCCTTTTTTTGTTGCTTTTTTCCTCTCAGCTACAGAGGATGACGATAAGTGTCTGCGCGCGGAAATGTCCTGCGGTCACGCGGTCACCCCGGAGTCTCTCACTGGGTGGTGTCGCAGCCTGCTGGATCAGCCCTGTGTCCGAATTACCGCCCTAACCCCTATATAGTGCACTATATAGTGCGGTCGCCATTTTGTAGTGCTGTCCGAATCTACAGTTCAAAAATCGTGAGCACTAGAAATTTCCCAGAATTCTCTACGAAAAACCAGTGTGGATCGATGCTCACTCGATCGGCGAATATTGTCCAGAATGCACTGCGTTCATACCAGAATTCATTGCGTGTGACCTATGCACTGCCTTTGAATTATTTGAAGATGGAGGACGATTGCGCGAGAAAGAGGACTTAAAATGTAAGTATATTTAAAAGTATCAAGTATCTGTTGTAAAATATATTTGTAAATACGTATGATGATGTGTTTAATATGTTATATTCCTCAATCGGCAACCTACATTGTTTTGAAGCTCATCAATTTCGGTAATGCTAAAGCTAACGCTAGCGCGAATTAGCGCCGAAGGCTAAAAACAAACGCTGTTGATATTACATCAAAAAAGGAGTGAGTTCTAAACGTAGTCATAAGTTATTAACACGTTTTTTAAATGTGTTTATATATATGTAGGGACTGACGATGATGAGGAAAATCTGATTCATCTGTGGATGGAGAAAGATAGCCTGTTTGTTTTTGGCAAGCTAGTGCCGGATGGGAGTAAGAGACACTTGATCAGATTGGTATTTATTTATCATTAAACTGTAATAGTTGTCATATTGGGGTAAAGGTTGTTGTTGAAAGAGGAGAGGAGGAAAGAGCAAGAAGGGACAAAGAGTGACAGGAGAGTCTGATAAGCTTACCTGAGTTTAAAATATTGTTCACAAAATGTAACGTCATCGCTGTTTTTGCAATTTGTTTAATAAATGCAGGAACAAAAATGAATTATTTACATGTATTATTTAAATATGAGCAATTTTTTAACAATCTCAAAATGATTTTTAATATAAATATCAGATGTACATATTTACAATTTCGTTTTATATGTTAGCATTTATTTAATATATCTTAACAATAATCCTGGTCTTCTAGAGTCATGTGTGTCACAGTTGGAGGTGAAAAGAAAGCAGAGACTTGTCCTCGCAGACGGACGCCACTCTGCTCGTCCTACTGGTTCCTGGTGTGGCTCAACATCTGTGGCTCCCAGCAGTCCCCTTCACTGATGCACAGAATGTGCAGAATTGAACTGCAGGCAATGATTTTCATTGCAAAGGTTGGTTTTACTTCCAGTGCCCCCAGAAATATTGCTCTCCTCCTCATATTCTTAATGCCAAATCCTCTCTCCACCACAGAGCGTGTTCTGGAGTGGTGCTGGTTGTAACGGGCCTGAACCACATTCGTCATGGGTTCCCTGTAGGGTGTCAGCAGCGTGATGGGATGAGCAATGCAGGGATACCCACCATCACCCAAAAGGATCCTTCAGGTGGGTTTGTTTGATTTACATAAATTGGGCTCATACAGCCTGCAGTTGAATGGAATAAAAAAGTTTCCTGAAAGAAAACTGCATTTTCTTTTAGGGCCTCTATTGTTCAGTGGCAGCCATCGATGCTCCCCACAACCTTTTGGAAGGTGGAAGACCAAGCGAGCTGCTAAAATCCAGAGGCGACTGATGGTAGTTCATTCCCACTGGGAAGCTGGACGACCCTGCTCATCAGCTGGAGGATGCGGTCTGCCGTCCTGTGGACAATGTCGCTCACAGTAGACCGCGGCATGTCAAAGGCCTTGGTTACCACACTGTAAGATGTGCCACACGCCAGCCAGAAAAGGAACACCAGGACCTCGGTCTCCTGTGTGCCCCACCAGAGTGTGAGGAACCCGAAGCTGCTCCACCAGATGCTCCATGGTCCTGGGGGTCAACCGAATATCTGGTTTTGTGTCGGACTGAGCGTCAGCGTAAAGGGCCAGAACAGACACCTTTATGTTGGCAAAGCAGTAGAGATGTGGAAGACCCTGTAAAATGCAACAATAATTATTTCATTGAGAAAATTAAATCTGATTTTTTTTAATGTTTTAGTGTTTTGATGTCTTACATTTTAGTTAATGAAGTATTTATTAATGCTGGAAAATCTCTTTTTTTTTTGGGCTGGGTTTTTGGATTTTTATATAAATATTTAAAAATTAAAGTATTTATGTTTAAAACAAGTGATTGACTGTGAATAAAAAATACTAAACTTTGAACTCACAAGTGTTTCATGCAATTAGACTATACAACTCATAATCCAATGTTGAAAAAGAATGTTAAACTCTTACCCAGCAGACTGTGTAACCTTGAGCACAATTAGTAACAAATGCTTAAGTTTAACTAAACAACGTTAAGTTTAACTTACAGGTTGTTCATGTCTGGTCAGGGCATCCAGAGGAAATCTTCTGAGACGTCTGCTTCTCCTTGCTGCTCTGTGTTGCTGCATATCTGCTCGTTTTCGGTTTGATCCCACGAAAAACGGTTGAAATATTGCCAAGAATACGGAAAGATTCATATTCAAAGCCATTTTCAGTAAGGTAGAAGAGAAAACTACAGAAAAAAATGCCTCCTCGCAAGAGCCCGTAAATCGTTCAGCGGCATAAAAATAAATATTGCAATGGAATAATAACATGGGGGTTTCTTTATGAACAAATACATAAAATCTACACCAATGTGTTTGTAATTTTATTATTTATAAATCAGCCACTTTTTCCATGATCAGAACACAGTAGATGCATAAATAGTCTCCGTAAAATGTTCATATTTATTATGTTTTTACTTTGACAAATAGGTGTCATTCTCCGTGTTAAATAGAAGTAGTTCCCCTCCAGACCAGGTGGTAGCGGTAATGCGCCACTTTGTTTCCGTGGCATGCGCCTTATGAAAAACACCCGAAAAAGAAAAGTAGTGAGCACGGGTGTCCGAATTGCTTCTAAAATTCAGAGAACTATATAGAGAACTATATAGTGCAGCACTATATAGGGTTTTAGTAGTTAGGGGTTAGGGCGGTAATTCGGACACAGCCCAGGTCATTTCCCGCATTAACCTCATTAAATAAATATTACTTTATAGTATGTGGGGCATTTGTGTCGGACATTTTTAAGTTTAACTAACAAAATTAAATCAAAACGTATTAAGGGACTCTTACCATATATTTCAAACCATAATACACCTTTAAAAAAAACCTTGAATTTGTTAAACAAAAACAAAAAGAAACAGCTATTTAATAATCCGGTGTGCCTTCATTTTGGTTGTGTTTACTAAAGCTTCCAATTGATTTTCTGTGGAACAGGGTTAAAAAAATCCCTCAAAATTATTTAGTTAGTCACAAATGAACTCTTTGACATTTTTTGTCGGCTTCTGCTTCTCAGCAATTTGAAATACAATGCAATTTTGATCATAATTTTCTTTAGATTAAATGAAATAAGACTTTATGTATCCCATGATAGGGAAATTATTTTGTCTGCACCAGTAAAGTGACATTCAAAAACAGTGCAACAATATAAAAGAACAGAAGAGCATCTTTAAATTACACAACAATTAAGTTAAATTAATATTTAAATTAAAATTACACACTAAAACAACGATATCCGTTATAAGAACTAAAAACGGCTGAAACAGAAAGCAACAATAAATGAAAAACACCATAGGTCTATAGTCTGTCACTGTATATATGTATATACACGAAGAGGCGTCTTAGGGCAGGGATGTCCAGAATAGCTTAGTCTGTTTGTTAGTTTAATTTAGTATTTTCCTAAAGAATTCTATTACTTCTTCAATTACCAATGCGAAGCCCATCGAGACGACTATTGTTGTGAATTTGGGCTATACAAATAAAATTGAATTGAATTATATGTCCTCAATCATCAGAAAAATGCCACAAGAACTTGTTTAAAAAAAACAAAAACACAATTTTCATCAGAATGGGTCGTTATGCAATAAAATTAAATGCACATTTGAAGTAAACCCTTGAGGTTGTGGGTATTTGTAACCAATTAGGTCTCTTCCATTGTAATCTGCTCATATAAGATCTGTGTCTGTTTCAGGGCCAGTACAAGTTCAAATGTCCAGCTTTAAAGGAGGGAACTCTGGTGAGGTGTGATGCTGTCTGGTCTTACACAGAGGTGCGGCGCCTGGCGGTGCTGACAGCTGAAGAGATGCAGCACTTTGAGGAGACCATCGCTCGTGTAGCTGCCGCTGAGTTCTGTGATTTCAAAGCTGTAAGAACCTCCATACTTTCTCTACTTTAATTGGCAGCTGTGATCAGCCTAAACATAATTGGAGCCTGTAAACATTGAATAACCTACAGCAGGGGTGTCAAACTCATTTTCACTGAGGGCCACATCAGCATAGCGGCTATCCTCAAAGGGCCAGATTTAACTTATACATGTAACTAAATGTAATGGAAATTAAACTCCTTAATGTAAATTACTCATTTATTTATTTATTTACTATGACTGTTTAAAGTGACAGTTACAGTTGCATAGAAAACTTATGTTTGCTTGTTACTCTACCATAAATCCTTTTAAATTTGATTCTGTCAGGTTAGATTATATTGACAGTGTTTAAGTCATAATGTATAGTTGCCCAAACCCATATTTCAAGTGCGATTCCCACTAGATATGAATAAATACACACAAATTTTTATTTTTTATTTTAAGAAATTAAAACATTTATGCTCTCGAGGGCCACATAAAATGACATGAAGGGCCACATTCGGCCCTTGGGCCTTGAGTTTGACACATGTGACCTACAGCAACATAACAGAGGATTTTCTTCCCTCAAATAATAAAAAAGTAATTATCCTTTTCTTTGTGTGTCACAGTGTCCTGGTTGTAAGACCTATGTTGAGAGGGAGGACCTGACGAATCTCTGTGTGCAGTGCACAGTGTGCACATCTGACAAGAAGGCGGCGTTTCATTTCTGCTGGCAGTGTTTTAAGCCATGGAAAGGGAAAGCTCCTCGCTCTGATCGTTGTGGCAACGATGGTTGCATCAACCAAGATCTGGAGCTGCTCAGGATCTGCAAAACGACCAACCTCTTTCATGTGCAAGGGGTGGGGGCTTGCCCCTCCATCCGGGCCTGTCCCACCTGTGGTCAGAAAGTGGAGCACGACAGGACTGGCTGCAAGAACGTCATCTGTACTCGCTGCCAGGTGGAGTTCTGCTTCTTGTGCTTGAAGAAGACTGCAGATTGTCTGAAGACCAGCTCCCACTTTAAACCATGCAGTGAAAAAGTGGCTCCCAGACAAACCTCCATCCCTGTGTGGCACCGAAGATGAGCAGATTCTAAAAATGTGGCCTTTACATTAAACTGGATTTGAAAAATATTTATTGGCCAGCTTGTTGTTAATATAAACACAAAAAGTACAAAAAAAAGTGGCAATTTGTGACAGATTTTTTTAAGAACTTGGGTGCTTACTAAATAATTTCCTATTACTTTACATATGTAAAAAAATAGAACTAACAACCAGAGAGCAATTTTTCCATAAAATACTTTCAAAATAAAATAAAATACTCATTGTGTCTTCGTCACACTCGCCATGTTTGTTCTTTTAAATCCTGTTCGTAAAATATAAGTACGTTGTATAAAAATTTATAATATGAACTTGAAAACTGGTAACTATTCAAACCAGCCAGCAGATTTCTTATTATTTTGTATATGTTTTTTTTTAGACAAACTATTTCCGTCTTTTAAAATGGCGTATACTTGTATAGCGCTTTCCTATCTTCTTATAAAGCCTAAATGGCTGTAAAGTCACAGATGCATTCACCCTCTGATGGTGGCTCTGTTGCCAAACACTGGCGCCAACTTGCAACCTTCAGTTTGTTTTTTTCTCTTTTAACATCGAAGACAAATGACTATCAAACACCTTCAAGTCCAAAAACAGCTATGTTGACTCCCCCTCTGGTTCAAACAGGCAAAAATGCTGTAGTACAACACTGTCTGTCTTCCTCATGTGGCCTACATAGCGTCCTTTATTTTATTCAAAAAGAACGAGCTTTACCACTCTTTTAAAGTTGCTTTTAACAGAAAGGTAAAGTCATTTCTCCGTCACTTAAAGTTTCCAGCTAGAGAGTCTATAAACTATTAAAACCCATGGCATTCTCTGAACTCACTGTTGCATTCACCAAATGCATCGGCTGTATGTAATGTAGGAATAGCACTGACCCCCTCAGTAATATAGTTTTTATTCAAATTTAACGTGAAGGTTTGAAAACTGATTTCAGCATTGAAATTTTTAAAACAAACATATTAGTCATGACAGATAATTGTGATACCCTTTGGAAAAAACATTGAAAGATTGTAATTTAGTACAGCCTCTCCAGTTTAAAAAAAAGATAATTTTCACATCTTTTCACTTTAAATGTGGTTTGTTACTGAGCCCGTGTCATGACATTAAAAAAATAAAATATATCTCGTTCCCACAGATTAATAACTCGTTCCCACAGATTAATAACTCGTTCGCACGAAATACTATTCCGTTCCCACAAGATACTATTCCGTTCCCACAAGATACTATTCCGTTCCCACAAGATACTATTTCGTTCCCTCGAAATACTATTTCGTTCCCACGAAATGATTAACTCGTGCGAACGCAATAATTAATCCGTTCGAACGCAATAATTAATCACGTCATAAGTCAATCACACGGATATGCTCTCAGTCCGTCCGGCCGCAAAAGCCGCTTTCAGCGGTAACATCCGTCTCTTTGTGACCCACATTCGTTCAAGAAAGGAAAAAGAAAAACAAGAAGGATCAATTCATTACTGTCTCAATGAATATAAGAAAAATTTCACAAGATTTGATAGCTACGCTGCTTTGCCATACGATAGCTTCTGCTAGGCTACTACTACTAGCTTAGCTCCCCGCGGAGCTCCTTGCTTGTCATGCCGGCATTCGGGCAACTGGCTGGTCGGTAGACAGCCAGCCAGCTGATATTGTAGTTTAAGGTTAAATAGGAATAATAATATTCAGTACTTGTATTTTATTAACATACTCTTTGGCAGTCAGTCGCTTCACATTCGAAGGCTATGAGGCTACATGCTAACTAACTAGCTGATCGTTTATCCTGTTATCTATGTCATAGAGTTACAGCAGATACCTTCACATTTCTGTCTGTGTGTGTCTCATTACAGTGCATTGAAGACACCGAGGATGTTTAGAGATCAGATTTATTTATTTTAAAAAGCACAAAAGCATCCATCGGACTTAGCTTTTAGCTACTAGCATTACAAACAAGGCTGCATGCATCCGGCATTCCCAGCATGCATTTCGGCCAATCACCGTGTCCCTGTAACTGAAGTGTAACAACAAGACCAATGATTTGCTGATCAAAAGCACGTGGGTAAACGTGATGCATCATGGGGTATATTGTTCGCAGCCATGTTTGTGATGCTAAAAGCTAAGTCCGGTAGGGGAAGCATTCAGGCTTATCTTATGATATGTTTCTGATTTTTATCGAGACAATAATAGATCGATCATTCCTGCTTTTATTTTTACGCCCAGTGAATGCTCACAGAGACACGGAAGTAGCTGCAGAAAGCGGCTTTTGCAGCGAGATGACGGAGAGCGTACCAGAGGATGATCATCATGTGAATACCGATGGATGCTTTTGTGTTTTTTAAAATAAATAAATCTGATCTCGTCTTGGGGTATCGGTCAGCCATATTTGTTGTGCTTGGAGCTAAGAGGTAAGTGCGTTTGGCGAAGCAGTCAGCTTAATATGATATTTTTTCAGATTGTCATTGAGAAAATAATAGATCGACCATTCTTGCTTTTATTTTTACCCCTATTGAATGCTCACAGGGACACGGTCGTAGCGGCAGGAAGCGGCTTTTGCAGCTAGATGACGGAGGGCGTACCAGAGGATCATGATGATGATGTGAATACGATGGAATGGATGCTTTTGTGCTTTTTAAAATAAATAAATCTGATCTCTAAACATCCTCGGTGTCTTCAATGCACTGTAATGAGACACACACAGACAGAAATGTGAAGGTATCTGCTGTAACTCTATGACATAGATAACAGGATAAACGATCAGCTAGTTAGTTAGCATGTAGCCTCATAGCCTTCGAATGTGAAGCGACTGACTGCCAAAGAGTATGTTAATAAAATACAAGTACTGAATATTATTATTCCTATTTAACCTTAAACTACAATATCAGCTGGCTGGCTGTCTACCGACCAGCCAGTTGCCCGAATGCCGGCATGACAAGCAAGGAGCTCCGCGGGGAGCTAAGCTAGTAGTAGTAGCCTAGCAGAAGCTATCGTATGGCAAAGCAGCGTAGCTATCAAATCTTGTGAAATTTTTCTTATATTCATTGAGACAGTAATGAATTGATCCTTCTTGTTTTTCTTTTTCCTTTCTTGAACGAATGTGGGTCACAAAGAGACGGATGTTACCGCTGAAAGCGGCTTTTGCGGCCGGACGGACTGAGAGCATATCCGTGTGATTGACTTATGACGTGATTAATTATTGCGTTCGAACGGATTAATTATTGCGTTCGCACGAGTTAATCATTTCGTGGGAACGAAATAGTATTTCGAGGGAACGAAATAGTATCTTGTGGGAACGGAATAGTATCTTGTGGGAACGGAATAGTATTTCGTGCGAACGAGTTATTAATCTGTGGGAACGAGTTATTAATCTGTGGGAACGAGATATATTTTATTTTTTTAATGTCATGACACGGGCTCCGTAGTATGTTTATGGATGTCTATATTTTTATTTTGTCTCTACACATCTGATCTTTATTTGAAAACATACAAACTTTGTGATATCATTTTTGGGATTTTTATTTAAACATGTGACAAAATTTGCTACTTAGAACTTTTCTAGATGAAAATGGCAACCTTGAGGTTTCCAATTCTGGTTTTAAATCCCTACACAGCACTGAGTCAGCTCTGCTCAGGGTGTTTAACAACATCCTATTAGCTACAGATGCTAGGGACTATGTGCTTCTGGTGCTACTGGATCTTACAGCTGCACTAGATCACCACATCTTGATCTCCCAATAACAGCAACTGGGGGATCAAGCAACTTTAGTGGTTTAGGTCCTATTTGGAAGATAGAACGTTCTGTGTAGATCTCAATAATATTCAGTCTTCCTATGCTCTTCTATTGTACGGGGTCCCGCAGGGTTGAATCCTTGGGCCTCTGCTATTCTCCCTCTACTTACTCCCTCTGGGTTCCATTCAAAGCACAACTGTGCTTTTCATTGCTATGAAGATGATACTCAGATATGTGTGCCATTGACCAAGAAGGATGCCTACTCAATCAACCCTTTAATTGAGTGCTTAGAGGAATTAAGAGGCCGGATGGCTCTTAACTTTCTCCATTTCAATGAGGAAAAGAGAGAAATGATTGTCTTCGGTCCCAGTGGCAACAGTGGGTCACTCCCTATAGCCCCGGGCTCTCTTACTCAATCTGTTAAATGTACTGTCACAAACTTAGGAGTGAAGATGGACAAGCAGATCCATTCAGTGGTGAGATCCAGCTTCTTTTAGTTAAGGCAGCCGGCTAATGTCAAATCGTTTTTAGCAAGAAAGCACTTTCAAGACAGTAATCCACACCTTTGTTACAACTCTGCTGGATTACTGTAACTCTCTTTACTTTGGTACATGTCACTCGTCCTTGTCCCGTCTCCAGCTGGTGCAGAACGCTGCTGCACGTTTGTTAACTGGAACATGGAAAGAGAGAGCATATTTCACCAGTTCTGGCTTCTCTACACTGGCTGCCTGTCCATTTTACAGTTCACTTTAAAATTATTTTATTTGTTTTTAAATTTTTAAATGGTCTGGCTCCGCTCTACCTCTCTGAACTGCTACAGCTGCATTTCCCTTCTCGCTTGCTTAGATCAGCTGACTAGCTGCTCCTGGATGTGCCGAGGACACGGTGGAAGCTCAGAGGGAATAGGGCATTTGCCTTTGCTGGCCCCAGCTTGTGGAATGCGCTGCCTATGCAGGTTAGGCAGGTTGGCCCGTTCAGTGAATGATTTTAAATCCAAGTTGTCAACTCACTTTTTATCTCTGGCTTGTAGCTCAGTATGAGTTGGTGATTTTATTGATTTTTATTGCATTTGTGTTATATTGTTCATTTTAGATTGTTGTTTTGTTTTGTCTTTAATTGTTAAGCACCATGGCCAGCCTCTGCTGTTAAAAGCGCTTTATAAGTAAAGTTGACTTGACTTGACCTTATAATCATGTTGCTATATAAACATAAGTATACAAGCCATGTTTTCTCACCTGTAAAGCTTTAAAAATAAATATATATACCCCAAAGTGATTTTCTGTGATCGTTTACAACTATAAATGAAATTAAAAAGTCCCCTGTGACGACAGATCTGCATAAAAGGAAAATGAACCTTCAGCTGAAACAAAGATACCAGAGAGATCTGGTATCTCTATTCCAGAAAGTTCTAGGGTTGTTTTTGACTTCTTCATGACAGTCAATGATTTGACTTTTGTAAAGTGACTAAAAAGCCCACAAACGAGCTTTAATGACAGAACTTTGGCTGCTTGAATAGAAATAAAGTGAAAGTGAATGATTATTTTATAATTTTTCTCTCTCTCATGTTTTAAACACAGCTGGCGTGACTCCAGATACCGTACTGACATACGGGGGCAAACGGCTGGATTCAGACTCCAAACCTCTGGGAGAAAACTGACTCAAACCCAAAGCTCTGATCCAGATTTACTAAAGTAATACATGGAATTGTGTCACCTTTCATCACTTTTATAGCCTTGTGGAAATCCCAGGAGTTTCGCCAAACACCAAACAAGCCTGAAAGCATTTGACACAATGATAGTGAACATTAGCCAAGGTTTGGCAATAATCTTTTTCATTCTTTTAAGCCAAAGGACTCCATCTTTACATAATTTGCTGCATGTGATAAAATGAACTTGACACTCCGTTGTGCCTTTGCTGGTAAGAAACCCCCACATAATAGAGCTTTGTTTGCAGCCAACAACAAAAGTTCTCCATCAAGCATTTACAGGAATCGGAGGCTTGTCTTCCATTAAAATGACTGGAGGCGGAGTTTATTATAAAGCTGTTTTGCTTTCGCTTTTTCACATGAATGGAGGAAGACAGAGCTTGAAGAAAAATCAAAACAGTTTGTCATTTTGCTGCAGGACTTTATAAAACTAATTTTCACACAATGGGTGGAAACAAAATAAGTAAAATGGAAAAAGTCTACAATCTGACAGATAAAACTTTCAAATTTGTGGATAGAGAGGATGAGTTAGACTGTAAGTAACTCAAAATTTCTGCTTTTGTTTTTTGTTTTAAAGCTTTGATTCATTGTGGGAAACTTTTGTTTACTTGGATCTTGTGTGATTGTTTTGTGTCAGTTCTCTGTGAAGAATTTGCATCTCCGAGAGCAGAGATGTCCTGTGGTCATGCTGTGACTCCCATGTCTCTCACCAACTGGTGCCGCTTCCTCCTTGAAAAGGTTTGGGATCATCTTCCATTATCAAAATAATAAGAAACATCTGTGTCAATAAAAAGCTTAAAATCAACATCATTAGGTTGACCTTTGATCACTTGACTGTAGACCAAGTGACAAAGATCTTTTGATTTTTACCGTTTCCAAAAAAACTGAAATTATTTAGACCAAGATGTTGTTTTTTGCTTTACTGGTTTTCAGAGCAATTATTAATATAATGTCTTTGAAACTCTTTTTTAAACTTGCAAATAATAGATTTTTTTAAAATTAATTGCGTATTTTGTCATTCTTCAAAGTTGCTCTGGTCTCTGACTTTGATGAGATGCATTAATGTTTCTGTGCAGGGGGAGAGCCGGTTTGTTTGTGGCATGAGTGGCTGTGATAAGGAGTGGTCTTATGAGGAGGTCTGTAAAATGGCTCTGCTGACCCCTGAGGAGAAGGAGTATTTTGAAAAAACTATGGAAAGCATCGCTGAAAGAGAACGCTGGAAAAACACTAAATCAGTGAGTATCTTAGTTAAAGGACAATATTTTCAAACTACACAGAATCTGAAAGTTTTTACTGATTTGTCTTTCACTTTCTTAATAATCACAGTGCCCTGAATGCAAAGTTCCTGTGACGAGGAAAGATGAGTCTAACCTGAGTGTGCTTTGCCAAAATTGCACAAACAAAAAGGGAAGGTGCTACGAGTTCTGCTGGCAGTGTCTGAAAGAGTGGAAGGGTCCACAGCCACGGACAGACTGCTGTGATAATGACGGCTGCTTCAGCGAAGCTCTGAGAACTTTGAGGAACTGCCCAGATATCACCTTTGAATCTGTCAGAAATGCTTCAGGGTGTCCCTGCATCCGGGCTTGTCCCACCTGTGGATCTCTGCTGCAGCACAGTTCAAAAAACTGTAAAAATGTTGTGTGTCCTCGCTGTAAGGTGCAGTTTTGTTTTTTGTGTCTAAAAGTCACAGCTGAATGCCAAAAATTAAGTCACTCTATTATAACGTGCGTAAGTGGAGTCGCCCCCAGACAAACATCCATCCCTGTGTGGCATCAAAACCCAACATCATAAACGGCACACTTTAGCGCATTTGAGTGTTTTTGTAACATAGCTGCACTTTAAAATATTCTCTACTGCATTAAACATGGCCTCTTTAAAATAGAGGAGATAGCCCACATAGACCTGTTAACCTACATCGTAAATGTCTGTGTTATTGTTTCATAGTAGGCGTTTGTTTACTAAGATGTGGTTTAGATCAAATCTTTGCATTTATAGTTTAATAAAATCAAATCTATGAATTAAAAAAGGAATGTTTTTCATGATTGCTTTTTTTAATGTTTTAATTAGTGTTTTTTTGTGCATCAGCACAAACTTATAACCACTGACAACATTAAACATTAGCCATCTAACTTGTAAGCTCAGATTTATAACCCAGCCTGACATTTTCTTCATCTCTAGAACATTTTCAGTGAACTCTTACTACTCTCAATTCATTCCTCTTTCCATCCACACCATGATGAAACTGCTTGAATCTGGTTGCAACGTATAAGCCTTGTTCCTCTTTTATGTTTGTTCTCTCAAACATCTACTTTTCTTGTTTTGATCAAACAATTTTCAAAATAACTCAGTCCAGAATTTTTTCTAATGTCTGAAAGATGGTCTCTTCCCCCGAACAGGAGTTTTGAAGACACCAGATATTTAAACTCTGCATTCTCTAATCCAGAACAGCCTCCAAGACAAAGATCCTACACAGTGAAAGGAGCTCTCCCTCTGCACTCTACAACAACAAAAAATGCTATAAATCTCTCAACCTCCAATACAGAAAGACCTTTTAAAAAATGATAAAACAATGATCATGACACTACAATAGAGTTCATTCTATGTTCTATGGCTTCTCTATTCTCTCTCTTCCTACAAACACACATTTCTCCTCTGCTTTTTCAACCAGGAATACTCAGATTTTCTCTTCACCCTGTAGATCAACTGCAGCAGGGGTTGTTTGTTGTTAATCTGGGCCACAACCGATCTGGGATGAAAGTTCTGTTTGTGATTTACTTGATGCTTTGGTTTTATTGGTTCTACTGGAAATTGAGCTTTTTGGACAGTGTCATGTTTATTGTAGAATGATTGCATAATATAATGAAATAATATTGATATTAAGCATTGCAACAAAAACT
The DNA here is from genome assembly GCA_023969325.1 of Oryzias curvinotus. NCBI lineage: Eukaryota > Metazoa > Chordata > Actinopteri > Beloniformes > Adrianichthyidae > Oryzias > Oryzias curvinotus. The sequence continues at coordinate 26,518,976 of CM043723.1, forward strand.
ATTTTAAAGAAAAAATAACAGAGCAAATTTTAAAGTAGAAAAAAAAACATCAAAAGAGGCCCGGATTGCTAAGAATTGAGAAAAAAGATATACATATTTGTTTGTTGACTGGTACGAAGCCCAATGAGAAGAATGTTGTTGTGATTTTTGGCTATCTAAAAAAATCAGTTTTGATTTAATTGAACTGACTGTTTAAACTTGGTCACTTCAAGCATAATTCTTTCAACAAGTCGTGATTAGACTAGATATTCCTGGATCCACTTTTGTCCCAGGAAAGTCTGGGGACTTCCCAGTAGTTTATTAATAACGAATGTATTTATCTTAAGCCTCCTCTTTTTTATTTCCCTGGGTTTTTTTTCCCCAAAGGCTGAGACATGAGATCTATTACACATTTAAAATCGTGTTGTCATATAAACAACTAAACAAGCCATGTTGTTTCACCTAGAAAGCTTTTAAAATAAAATTATACCCCTCAAGTCATTATCTGTGATTGCTTACAACTGGAACTGAAAGTAAAAAATCCCCTGTGACGACAGATCTGTGCTGTTTAAAAGAAAGAAGCTTCAGCTGAAACACAGATACCAGAGAAAGAAGAAAGAAGGCAGACACACGATGGTCGCTCAGGGAGATGTTGTTGTGGCTCCGAGGCCTTTTGGGGACATTCAGAGACCGGTGGTTCAGGTCAAAGTGAGGAGTTTTGACGGTGTGGAGGTACCGGTGGACTTGGCAGAGTCTGAGGACGATATGAAGAAAATGACTGTCCAAGAGTTCAAGGATAAAATACAAAGACTTCCCGGCAACCCAGGTACAGTTTAATTTCCCGACAACCTGTAGATTAAACCTCTTCTTATTAAGTTCTAGGATTGTTTTTGACTTCTTCATAACCGTAAATTATTTGACTCTTGTAAAGTTACAGAGTCACAGAGCCCACAAACAAGCTGTAATGATGTGGCTGCTTTAATAGAAATAAATTGAAAGTGAATGATTATTTTATCATATTTTTTCTCTCATGTTTTAAACACAGCTAGCATGACTCCAGATACCACACTGACATACGGGGGCAAACGGCTGGATTCAGACTCCAAACCTCTGGGAGACTACGGACTCAAACCCAAAGCTCTGATCCAGATGGTGGTGACCGTCCACGGAGGAGGACTCAGACACTGAGAGACCATGATCACCGGACCTTCCTGATCCCCAAATTACTGCATTACTACTAATTGCTACTGAAATTACAAGTTGATTTTTAACACAATGTAAATATATATTTTTTTACTTTTACTTTAATAGTATACAGTGTCGTAAGATTTAAGAGGATCTAATAAAGATTTAATGTTGAACTATCAAAGTGTAATGGAATTCTTTTTTTGTCAAAAGCTATCAAACAGCACAGATTTAAAACATATACTGGTAATCTTAGGTAAAATAAAAGAAAAAAAACTTTTTTTGCCCATTTAGTAATCTTTGTGTCCAATAACAGCTCCTCAAAAGCCATCTGCATGGGGAAAACTCAGATTTCTCAAATCTAAAGTAAGATTAGCTAATTTGTATTTACTTTTAATCGAAAAATAGACATGTTTTTAGGGAATTCAAAGTGATACATGGAATTGGGCCACCTATCATTCCTTTTATGGCCTTGTGGAAATCCCGGTAGTTTCGCCAAACACCAAACAACACTGAAAGCATTTGCTACTGTCAGCAAACAAAAATAGTGAGCATTAGCCAAGGTTTGGCAATAATCTTTTTCAGTCTTTTAAGCCAAATGAATGCAACTTTACATATTTTGCTGCATGGGATAAAATGAACTCAACACTCTGTTGTGCCTTTGCTGGTAAGGAAAATCCACATAATCGAGCTTTGTTTGCAGCCAACAACAAAAGTCGGAGGTTTAAGTGGAAAACAAGAGTCAGACACTGAAGGACACTTATTAGTAAGTAAATAAATAACCCCCTGACATCATTTTATATCGATACAAATATTGCCGAAAGAATATCGCGATATATCGTCGAAACAATTTTTTTCTACACCCCTACTTCAAATACGCCTATTTCTCCTCTGCTTTTTCAACCAAGAATGATCAGATTTACACTGGCACCATGTAGATCAACTGCAGCAGTGATGGCTGTGATCTGGGCCACAACCGATGTGGAATGAAAGTTCTGTTAGTGATTTACATGATTCAATGGTTCTATGTCAGGTACAACCTTCTGCAATGACCCAAACTTGAAACGAGCCCTCAAAGGCACAGAGTTGTGCCTCCTTCTGTCTGGGGTTTCCCCCTTAATCCTTTCCTTAATCTAAAATTCATAGAACATAGTTATCAGGTTACAGGTATTTGTGGGTGGTGTAGTGGTTAGTGCCCTTGCCTCTTGGGGGGAAGGCCCTGGATCAAATCCTGTCTGGATCCATTTTATGTGGAGTTTACATGTTCTTCCAGTGCATGGTTTTCTCTCCAGCTTCCTCCCACTGTCTGAAATCAGACTTCATTGTTTGATTTGTGATTCCAAATGGTCCCTCAGCTGTGAATGTGAGTGAGAGTGTTTGTCTCTGTGTGGCCCTGTGGTGGACATGCAGATGGCCAAGGCTCCAGCAGCCTCGAGACCCCAAAAGGAATTCAGCAGGTTTGGATAATGGATGGATAGATGAATTCATGCTTTTATTGACAAGACAGTAGGTAAGTTACTTCATGATGATGCCACTATATGACAGTAAAGCCATGTTTCCTTTGGTTGTGAACACATAACTTGAAAATGACAACAAACAAAGCAGATATGACAAATAATCCCATTGACAATCTACTATTCAATGGCCATTGATGTTTGTTGATACCAAAAAATGTTTTTAAACATCTCTTCTCGTATAAGTATTCATGAATTCAAGCTCTTTTTAATGACAGGATTGTAGCCTCTTCAGAATAGTTCAGGACAAACCCAACTTGTTTGTGGGATATCATGACATTTTAGCTCACGGTAGAAAAAAATAACAAACTTCTGCTGCTTTACTGAGTATTCTGAGCCGTGCTGCTCAGAAAGATATGAATTAAAGCTCTTGGACAGTTGGAACACATGAATTATGATCAGCTTTAAGTCTTAAATGGGTTAGAGATGAAGATATTAGAAATTCTTGAATGAATGAACTTTGATCATTGACCAAACAGTTTTAAACCAAAAACTCTAGTTCTTTGTTCTCTGATCCAGATGATGACTGACTCGGAATGAAATATTTTTTCCATTAGTTACTTACAGGTATGAATAGATGTACAAAATTGTAGAAAACAAAAACACATTTTTTTATTGTTTATATTTAAAAAGATGTGTCAAGTTTGATTCATTCTTTGATTGACAAATTAATATGCAAAAGTAGTCATACCATTTATGGTTTTGAGGAAACTGTGCCAAGAAACTGATGGTGAAAGACTCAGAATTAAAGGAGATTCAGGCCAGAACGTAAAGAGAACATTTAAATGAACCCTTTCACACATTATGTCCCTAATTTGCAATTTACCATGAAATCCAGAACTCCACTTAATTTAGCATGAATACATTTTTTTAATTGGTTGGAAATGAATTTGTGCATGAAGATGTTAACCTAAAGCTCATAAAACAAAGGGAGAGACAAAAAGGTGAAAGAGCAGCCCACCTGTTAAGATAATTTGAAACCAAACCCCTATGTCAAGAAGGCTCAGCAGCGTCTGCACTTCCTGAGGGTCCTCAGGAAGAACTAAATGAATACCAACCTGCTTCTGACATTCTACCAGTCATCCATCCAGAGCCTGCTCACATACTGCATAACTGTTTGGTTCGGCAGCTGCACGGCCGCGGATAAGGAGAGACTGCAGAGAGTCGTAGAGACGGCTCAGAAAATCATTGGGTGCCCTCCCCCCACCCTGACGGACATCTACTCCGCACGCTGTCTCTCTAGGGCTCACAACATCATCAAGGACAGTTCACACCCCGGCTCAGACCTGTTCAACCTGATGCCCTCTGGGAGGCGCTACAGAGGCATCAGAAGCAAAACGAACAGACTCAAAAACAGCTTCTTTCCAAAGGCAATAACCATCCTCAATTCCCAAATGCACAGATAAAATCCATATTCCTGTTCACTTCTCTGTCCACAGTGTCAACACTCTACCTCATTACCACCTCTTGCACTTTTGACATGTTTACACACAGTTTTTATACGCAATTTTGCACAATTATCTCTGCACTCTTCATTACAGTTTACAGTTTATATTTGCACACTTGTACATACTGTTGTTTGTTTGTTTGATTTTATTGTATTACAATGTTTTTTTACTATTTTTCTTTCACTTCCTTACTGTACTTGCACTGATGGCGATGCTTAAATCTCATTGTACTATGCACAAAGACAATAAAGCAAATCTAATCTAATCTAATCTAATCTAATCTATACTCACTGAGAATTGTAGTGTATTGTATTGATTGATTTATTTCAAAGCATTGTAGTCACTACAATAAAAAAAAAATCACACAGATTAATCAAACTCATTACAGAAAAAATGAAATGGATAGATTGAGAAAAACAGTTAAGTCACCTTAGCTTACTTAAATACAGTGATCATTAACTAAAGTAGAGCTTGATTTATTGCTTGAAAAGGAGTGGAAGAAGCGAGTTTATATAATCCCACCCCTACTAAGTTACGGTAAATAATTTCATAGTTTTACATAGTTTTTGTAATCCGATTCTGATCTGATAGATTCTTTTCAAGTAACAAAATCCAATGCCTAGTAATGATTGATTATCTTCAGAAAACATTCATTCATGATTTCACTAAATAGTAACGGTAACCGTTATGTTATAATCAATGAATATCATTAGAACACATAATCACATTACACAAGTAACTATTGATACACATTTTAGTTCAAGTAAAGACAATCAATAGCTTATTGATTGTAATTTAAAACAGTAAATCATTACTTTACATTACAACGTAATACTCATTGGTTGTAATTAAAAGAGCTTTGATTATTTCACCACAATCAAGTTCACACATGTATTTGGAATTATTCAAACACCTGTTGATTCTTAAATCCTCTTATCTTCATATCCTGAAATCAGAGTTTTTTTTATACATTTTCTTGAATATTTGGATATTTGAACATTATTGAGCTCATTACTTAACCTGTTCCAAAGTTTAGTGCCACACACACAGAAACTTTTCTTTGTGGTTCTTATCTATTTAATTTTGAAGTTCCTACATCCTATCAGTTTGTAGCCTCCTTCATTTTCTGAGAACTGCTTTCGGATATTGAATGGTATTGATTTCCCACTAGCTCTATACTCTGCAGTGTAAAGAATTATTACTTAAAGTAAGACATCTGGGGCTTATTGGCAAATAAAAACAGGTGAGAAATATACCATGACAACAACAACAAAACAAACAACAGAAACCAACTAAACTACAAGTGCCACAAAAGGTCAAAAACTTCAAATGATTATAAATCACATCAGCATTCAGATCTCCTCACTAAAGTTTTCCTCCTGTCTTTTCCTTCCCTCTGACAGCTCAAACTCTTAAAACCCAAGAAAGCATTTAGACTGTTTTTTGTTGTTGTTGTTGCTCATGTTAAGGTTTGTGTTAATTTCACAAACAAGCCACTTATTCTGTTCGAATCAGTTGTAAATGCAATTTTTCTGTCAGTAACTAAAAGATTCCAAAAAAGAACCTATATGATCTTTTTTTTCAATATAAAATAAATGTTTGTCTGTGTAAACAACTCATGACTGGAGTAGATTTCCCAGCTCTGTGGATCCCCGTTTGTCAAAGAAATGTAGGCATGTGCACAAGAGAAAGGAAAGTCTGGGGATTTCACCGTGGTTCAATATTCACAGATAAAATCTCTCTTATTTCCTCATTTGACATCTATCACACATTCAAAATGCTGTTGCTATGCAAACACAAGAAAACTAGTCATGCTGTCCCACCTGAAAAGCCTTGACTTCAAATGCACCCCCCACCATGTACTGTTATATCAAAACCTCTTGCAGTTTATTCCTGCTCTACTAACTTTTTATCTTACCAGCATACACCTGTTATTATGTCACAGCAGTGAAACTGAAAGTAAAAAATCCCCTATGACGACAGATCTGTGCTGATTAAAAGAATGAAGCTGCAGCTGAAACACAGATACCAGAGAGAAAGAAGGCAGACACACGATGGTCGCTCAGGGAGATGTTGTTGTGGCTCCGAGGCCTTTTGGGGTCATTCAGAGACCGGTGGTTCAGGTCAAAGTGAGGAGTTTTGACTGGTGTGGAGGTACCGGTGGACTTGGCAGAGTCTGAGGACTGATATGAAGAAAATGACTGTCCAAGAGTTCAAGGATAAAATACAAAGACTTCCCGGCAACCCAGGTACAGTTTAATTTCCCGACAACCTGTAGATTAAACCTCTTCTTATTAAGTTCTAGGATTGTTTTTGACGTTCATAACCGTAAATGATTTGACTTTTGTAAAGTAACAAAAAAGCCCACAAACAAGCTGTAATGATGTGGCTGCTTGAAAAGAAATAAATTGAAAGTGAATGATTATTTTATCATATTTTTTCTCTCATGTTTTAAACACAGCTAGCATGACTCCAGATACCACACTGACATACTGGGGGCAAACGGCTGGATTCAGACTCCAAACCTCTGGGAGACTACGGACTCAAACCCAAAGCTCTGATCCAGATGGTGGTGACCGTCCACGGAGGAGGACTCAGACACTGAGAGACCATGATCACCGGACCTTCCTGATCCCCAAATTACTGCATTACTACTAATTGCTGCTGAAATTAAAAGTTGATTTTTAAAAAAATGTTCAACTTTGAGCATATCCAGTAAAGGGTCACTACAGGGAATTATCTTTCAATGATTTGCACATTTGGTTTGGCAGAGATGTTTTTGCTGGAATCCCTTTTCTTTTTTTCTTTTCCCTTGTCTTTTATCCAGGCTATTTACTTCTTCTTTGGGGGTACAGCGTTGTAAAATTTACCTGGATTCTAATAAAGAATTAAAATTGAATTGAGTGTTATGAAAGCTTTTGAATCAAAAGCTACCAAACAGCAAAGATTAAAATCCCATGTATCCAAGTTTTAATAAAATATTTTTTGACCCAACCGCCAGGTTCTGCTTCCACCAGCAGCTCCTGAAAAATCATCTGCAATATGAAAACTCCAATTTCTATGTAAGATAAAATGAAGAAAAACTTGATAACACTAAATTGTCCTGAGAACTAAATGAAAGTCATGTTTTTAAATGTAACTTTATGTGTGTATTACTGACTTTTTAAAGCAGAAAAAATAATTCAAAACTGTTAGTGTTCTGATTTTTCCAAAACTAACAAAGTAGAAAACAGAAAAATATTAATCAGCAAAAATGAATTACTCCTTAAAAGCTGTGAGGGTTCTACTTTTGGATTTCTCTACTGTTTTTTTCTTTTTCAATGTTTTGTTTTCCCTGTTAGTCTCACCTGGTTCTGGTTGTTTATCCACACTTCATTTGGTTAATTATGTATATAGTTTTTGGTTTTTCAGTGCTCTGCTTTGTCAACCCTTTTTTTTGTTGCTCCCATGGGTTTTTGCTATGTTCAGGTCAATTTATTAAATGCTAAGTGTCTGTCACTTAGCCTGGTTCCTACTATTATGGGATCTTCATCAGCAGTTCCTGACACAATCACCTGACCACCTTGGACCCAGTCAGAGAGTTTTGGTTCAGAGGCAGGGTGCGTGTCGGGACTGCTCCTCTGAGGATGGGTCCTCTGATAACCCTCACATCTCTTTAGCTGCAGGAACTCTAAATGTTTATCTTTTGTTTTGTGTTTTCCAGATCCCCTTCCTCAAAGTACTATGTTGGGTTTGGGAATCTGTGATCTGCCCTTTTGGGGTGGGGTACAGTGAGGGCTCTGCTTTTGGATTTTTGTGAAGTTTGGGGGTTTTTGCCATGTTTCATTTTTCCTGTTAGTCTCACTGGTTGATCATCCACAGCTGTATCCAAGTGTCTGGTTCTCAGTTCTTCAGTGTCAGGTCCTTTGCTCTGTCGCTCTTTGTGTTGCTCCCATGGTTTTTGTCATGTTCTTGTCAATTAATTAAATTCTAAGTTTAATTAATCTGACCATAGAAAATAAATGTTTTGTATGAAAAGATTATGAACACTGAACTATGAAAATCTATGACTTGAGTGTTTGTTTGGTACATCGTCAAAGAACATTTAGGCTTTTTCTGCTTTTCATTGATCCATTGGAATTGTCCAGAAGTTTGAAATCAATTTTAAGACTTTCCCAATCTGATAGATCAGATCTGAATCCCCCTAAATCATCTGTTACTTTTTCTGTTTCACTTCTGGATTCTGCTAGAGTGTGAATATTTTTTAGGTTAAAAGAAACATGGATTGATGGGATAATATTTTTTAAATTTTAATTTTTTTAAACTGTTCAAAGTGTGAGTTAGGTGAAAATGAATTCAAAGAATAAACAAGCTGGCTAATTTACAATAACCCACCTCAAATCTTCCATATACATTCAAAAACTGACTAGTGTTCTAGCATTTAACTAAACACTAAACAGAGTTCATGAATCCTGAAATGTTCATAAACTAAAAACCTAAATGACTGTCTTATTAGTTAAAAAACAGATTTCTTAAAAACATACAATTTTTTTTAAACTTTTGCTGTGGTCTCCATTTAATTTTTCTGCAAAACAAATTGTCAAAAAACACATTTCTTATCTCAGTCAAAAACAGGAGATATTATTGAAAAGGCCAGGATAGATTTATAACACATCTAGAATTAAAGTATTTCAAATGAGTCAAATTCATAAATTAATGCGCTGGAAAGTAAAGAAAATAAGAATAGTAAATAAAGAATTATATTCAGTGTCTCCATGGTGCTGAAATTTTAATTTTTTCTTTTTCTGATAACATGACTATGAATTTTGTTTATTTAGAATAAACCAAAGTGATAGAGGGAAATTGGCCACATGTCAATATTTTTATGTCCTTGTGGGAATCCCGGAGATTTACCAAACCACACTGCACTGCGCACTGCGCCTGTGCGTTGGTTCAGAAATCCCCCAAATTATTTGCAAGCAACAAACTAAAAGTCTGCTTACATGAGCAGCTGAGCTCAGTTTACAGTCCAGAATACAAATTCTACATAAATCATTTACAGGAATTAGCAGCTTGTCTTCCATTAGAACCACTCTGAGGCGGAGTTTGATATGAAACTGATTTGTTTCACTGCTTCACGAGTGGAAAAAGACAAAGCTAAATGAAACCAAAACAGTTTATTTCTTAGCTGAAGGGATTTTGGAAAACAATTTTCAGCACAATGGGTGGCAACAAAATAAGTAAAATGGAAAAAGTCTACAATCTGAAGGATAAAACATTTACATTTGTGGATAGAGAGGATGAATTAGACTGTAAGTAACTCATTTCTTTGCCTACTTTTCTTTTGTTCTGCTGTTAAAGCAGTGAATGCTTGTGGGAAAGCTTTAACTGCTTTTACTCTGTCTTGTGTGATTGTTTTGTGTCAGTTCTCTGTGAAGAATTTGCGTCTCCCAGAGCAGAGATGTCCTGTGGTCATGCTGTGACTCCCATGTCTCTCACCAACTGGTGCCGCTTGCTCCTTGAAAAGGTTTGGGATCATCTTCCATCTTCAAAATGATAAGAAACATCTGACTTATGATCTTCTTATTTATACACACTTCTTATCACAGAAAAGAGAAAATATTTGGGCTAGTAAGTTGTTTGTCATCTGATTTATAACACTGGTTGTCTTTGATGTTTCTGTGCAGGGGGAGAGCCGGTTTGTTTGTGGCATGAATGGCTGTGATAGGGAGTGGTCCTACAAGGAGGTCTGTAAAATGGCTCTACTGACTCCTGAGGAGAAGGAGTATTTTGAAAAAACGATGAAAATCATCGCTGAAAGAGAACACATGAAAAATACCAAATTAGTGAGTATCTCAGTGAAAGGACTATATTTCTAATCAACACACAATTTGAGCCTTACTACTTATTCTTCTATCACCCTCTCATTTATCCCAGTGTCCCAGATGCAAAGTCCCTGTGACGAGGAAAGATGAGTCTAACCTGAGAGTGCGTTTGCTCAAAAAAGAAAAGAAGAGACTTTGATTTCTGCTGGCAGTGTCTGAAAGAGTGGAAGGGTCCACAGCCACGCACAGACCGCTGTGATAATGACGGCTGCTTCAGTGAGGCTCTGAGAACTCTGTGGAACTGCCCAGATATCACCTTTGAATCAGTTGGAGGAGTAAAGGGATGTCCCTCCATCAGGGCCTGTCCTACCTGTGGATCTCTGCTGGAGCACAGCTCAAAATACTGTAAAAGCATTGTGTGTCCTCGATGTAAGGTGAAGTTTTGTTTTTTGTGTCTAAAAATAATGACTGAATGCACAAAAACAAGTGATGCATATTTACCCTGCTCCAGTGGAGTTGCCCCCAGACAGACCTCCATTCCTGTGTGGCATCAAAAGTGATGTGACTTTGCAGAACAGACATGTACAAAATGTTCAGAAAATGTTTCCTTACAAGATGTATCAAGTTTACACTAAAGGCACAGATAACACATGTTGCTTTAGCTACTTTAAATGTGCTTTTTTAAGTGTATTTACTGTTTTTTATTCCCAGGGGTTTAAAATCTCTGAGGTCAATCATACAATAAAGGGACTTTGGCAGACTGAGTAGCTAAAAGAGGAAAGTAGAAAAGAGATAAGAGAGATTTAATTTTTACAAGAAACCTCCAAACCTGGGAGTTTTTAGAAACAATTAAAAAGAAACAAAAAAAAACAATTTCAGAAAGCCAAAGACTATGGGGGACATTTGTATAACTGATCCGACTACATCGCAGAAACCAAACACATTTTAAAAAGAAGATTTAACATAAAACCTGGCCTTTGTAGAGAGAAAATCACGCACATTTTTACCAAAACACAAATAAAGTTTATACAAATCTGATCCAGTAATGAAGAAAGATGAGTCTAACCTGAGAGTGCGTTGCCAAGTTTGCTCAAAAAGGAAAAGAAGAGACTTTGATTTCTGCTGGCAGTGTCTGAAAGAGTGGAAGGGTCCACGGCCACGCACAGACCGCTGTGATAATGACGGCTGCTTCAGTGAGGCTCTGAGAACTTTAAGGGATTGCCCAAGTGTTGTCTTTGAATCTGTAGAAGCCAGGGGGTGTCCATCTATCAGGGCCTGTCCCACCTGTGGATCTCTGCTGGAGCACAGCTCACAAGACTGTAAAAATGTTGTTTGTCCTCGATGCAAAGTGGAGTTCTGCTTTGTATGTCTCAAAGTCACAGATGATTGCTTGAAAACAAGCACCCATTTTGAACTGTGCTCAGATGGTGTCGCTCCCAGACAAACCTCCATCCCTGTGTGGCATCAGTGAAGATACTGAACTGTGCATCTTTTTTTCCACAATAAAATGAAATAGAATTCTTTATGGTTACTGTATTCATTTCTCCTGAAACTTGACAAAACAGCAAACAGATGCTACATAGAGACACATTTTACTATAGAAAGGGTAAAAGCAGAACAAAAACGTAGATCAAGAGTTTAATTTTACGCTACATAGATTACAACTGAGAGTAACTAAATCTATAATAGCAGCTGTGTATTTGTGTAAAGAGGCAGTTTCACTTTTAATGTTAATTGTCTTCCAAGAAAATGTTTGAGATCTATCACTACCCCCCTGAAATAACACCTTCACAATAAAGGCTCAGAAAATAAAAATGTATTTGTTAGAACGCCATCTGAATATTTGGGCAAATGTGCATTGGCTCAGCCGGTTGAGCAGGTCGCAGGTGCATACTGGCAGCCAAGCTTCTGGCAGTCTGCCCCAGGGCAGCTGTGGCTACGTCAGTTACCATCACCAAGTATGAATGAGGAGTGAATAATGGGAATAATGGACACATTGTAAGCTCTTTGAGCTTCTGGAAAGGCACATATAAATCCTCTCCATAATTATCAAATATGATGCAGGAGCTGTTGTTTTTCATCTTTAAGGTTTTTACTGTTGCAGGGCCACACAATCACTAACACATTCACACCTAAGGGCAACAATGAAGCTAATTCTATAGCTTGTAGGCCTCCATCTTATATTTTAGTTAGATAACCTTGTCTAATATAGTGATTTTTCTCTTCCATATGAAGTTAAAATTGATTTGATTAATAGATTTAATGGCTCGTTCAGGGACACATGTAGAATAGGTTGGATATATAAATCTATATGCTTTCAATTTTGGTAAGGAGAATCCTATCAAAAATGATTAGAACTCTTTATGCCCATTTATTTAGAAGAGAGGTAAGTTTCTTTAGTTGATATTATAAAAATTATGTTTTTCCAGGTCTTTTTTGCCTTTAGTTAAATGCATTCCAAGGTATTTAACTGTAGGGGTAAACAAACAGAGCCACCAGTATCATGATAAAATGTTTCAACTATTTAACAATAATGCTCAATCATATCAAAGTCTAAAAATAGAATAAAGCCTTCCGTATCTATAAGATGCTCATAGTCAATCAGATCCAGAACGAGGCGTAAGTTATCATGAATTGAGCGACCTTTGATAAAACCAGCCTGAGTTTCAGAGATTATTTGGGTCATACCTGATTGGAGTCTGTTTGCAAATATATGAGTTAGAAGTTTATAATCAGTGTTTAAAAGGGTGATAGGCTTTAAATTATCAAGATATGTTGGGTTTTTAACCGGGTTGGGGATAAGGGTGATTACACCCTGTTTCATTGTATGTGTCGCAGATCCATTTATAATTCCTTCTTTAAACATTTATAAAATAAAAGCCTTGATGTGCTCCCAGAAGAATTTATAAAAGTACTAGTCAGTCCATCACATCCTGGAGCTTTATCCTGGACAGACAACCGAAAGCCTTTTCTATTTCTTGCTTAGTTATTTCTGAATCACAAGAGGCCCATGGGCCCTGCACTGGGTTGGTAACCCAACCAGCGTGTTTCCTCCTTTGACCAACAGTAGCCTGGACAGTCTCTGGCAACCCCGCAGCCCCAGCAGGTTAAGAAAATTGATGCAAACTGTCTACCTTTGCAGAGTTGTTGGTCACATGAGTCATTAAATTCGAAAAAGGTGTTTCTATTGGAGTTTTGAAAAATATGGCAATTTTGATACGTCTAAAACTATACATTTTTATATAATTGCTTTAAAACAGTTATCTTATTTACAGTAAATAGCATTTGAGTTTACTTTCGGTTGAAAATACGGGGAGAGTCAATGTCACAATTATTTCCCTGTAAGGAATTTGTAAATTTTTTCACCCATGTCAGGTCACGGGCTCAGTACAAACTGATACAGGGAAATTGTTTGCCTGAAAATATTTAATGTCCTTGTGGAAATCCCAGGGATTTACCAAAACATCAAGCAAAACTGAAAGCATTTGTCAGTCACCTTCATTGTTTCTGAACCGTTTTTTGTCAGAGAGGAAAGATCGTGATCATTACACTAAGTATGGCAATCATTTTTGATTTGCTTTAGGCTCCACCATTTTTTTTTACCATGAGCAATGACATAAACAAGACTTCACTGCGCCTGTGCGTTTTTTTCGGGAATCCCCCACATTATTGGCATGCCACAAACTAAAAGTCTGCTTAGATGAGCAGCTGAGCTCAGTTTACAGTCCAGAATACAAATTCTACATTAATCATTTACAGGAATTAGCAGCTTGTCTTCCATTAGAACCACTCTGAGGCGGAGTTTGATATGAAACTGATTTGTTTCACTGCTTCACGAGTGGAAAAAGACAAAGCTAAACGAAACCAAAACAGTTTATTTCTTAGCTGAAGGGATTTTGGAAAACAATTTTCAGCACAATGGGTGGCAACAAAATAAGTAAAATGGAAAAAGTCTACAATCTGGCTGATAAAACTTTCAAATTTGTGGATAGAGAGGATGAATTAGACTGTAAGTAACTCAAAATTTCTGCTTTTGTTTTTTGTTTTAAAGCTTTGATTCATTGTGGGAACATTTTGTTTACTTTTCTGGATCTTGTGTGATTGTTTTGTGTCAGTTCTCTGTGAAGAATTTGCGTCTCCCAGAGCAGAGATGTCCTGTGGTCATGCTGTGACTCCCATGTCTCTCACCAACTGGTGCCGCTTGCTCCTTGAAAAGGTTTGGGATCATCTTCCATCTTCAAAATGATAAGAAACATCTGAATTATGATCTTCTTATTTATACACACTTCTTATCACAGAAAAGAGAAAACATTTGGGCTAGTAAGTTGTTTGTCATCTGATTTATAACACTGGTTGTCTTTGATGTTTCTGTGCAGGGGGAGAGCCGGTTTGTTTGTGGCATGAGTGGCTGTGATAAGGAGTGGTCCTACAAGGAGGTCTGTAAAATGGCTCTACTGACTCCTGAGGAGAAGAAGTATTTTGAAAAAACGATGAAAATCATCGCTGAAAGAGAACACATGAAAAATACTAAATTAGTGAGTATCTCAGTGAAAGGACTTTATTTCTAATCAACACACAATTTGAGCCTTACTACTTATTCTTCTATCACCCTCTCATTTATCCCAGTGTCCCAGATGCAAAGTCCCTGTGACGAGGAAAGAGGAGTCTAACCTGAGAGTGCGTTGCCAAGTTTGCACAAAAAAGAAAAGAAGAGACTTTGATTTCTGCTGGCAGTGTCTGAAAGAGTGGAAGGGTCCACAGCCACGCACAGACCACTGTGATAATGACGGCTGCTTCAGTGAGGCTCTGAGAACTCTGTGGAACTGCCCAGATATCACCTTTGAATCAGTTGGAGGAGTAAAGGGATGTCCCTCTATCAGGGCCTGTCCTACCTGTGGCTCTCTGCTGGAGCACAGCTCACAAGACTGTAAAAATGTTGTTTGTCCTCGATGCAAAGTGGAGTTCTGCTTTGTATGTCTCAAAGTCACAGATGAATGCTTGGAAACAAGCACCCATTTTGAACTGTGCTCAGATGGCGTCGCTCCCAGACAAACCTCCATCCCTGTGTGGCATCAGTGAAGATACTGAACTGTGCATCTTTTTTTCCACAATAAAATGAAATAGAATTCTTTATGGTTACTGCATTAATTTCTCCTGAAACTTGACAAAGCAGCAAACAGATGCTACATAGAGACACATTTAACTATAAAAACGGTAAAAAAAAGAGCAAAAACGTAGATCAAGAGTTTAATTTTACGCTACATAGATTACAACTGAGAGTAACTAAATCTATAATAGCAGCTGTGTATTTGTGTAAAGAGGCAGTTTCACTTTTAATGTTAATTGTCTTCCAAGAAAATGTTTGAGATCTATCACTGCCCCCCTGAAATAACACCTTCACAATAAAGGCTCAGAAAATAAAAATGTATTTGTTAGAACGCCATCCGAATATTTGGGCAAATGTGCATTGGCTCAGCCGGTTGAGCAGGTCGTAGGTGCATACTGGCAGCCAAGCTTCTGGCAGCTTCTGGAAAAGCACAGATAAATCTTCTCCATAATTATCAAATATGATGCAGGAGCTGTTGTTTTTCATCTTTAGGGTTTTACTGTTGCAGGGCCACACAATCACTTACACATTCACACCTAAGGGCAACAATAAACATACAAAACATGTTTTTGGACTGTGAGAGGAAGTCTGGGTGCTCTGAGAAAACGAAGCAATCTTGCAAACTCTACAGAAAAAGTTCCCTCCCAGGATTTGAACCAGCATCATCTCACCTTTCAAATAGCAATATTTAAAAGGAATTTTCTTTTTTTTGTGGCTTGTTTCTTTTACTTTCTCTTCTGAGTATTTTATGAGCAAACACATTTATGGTAAGACTGTTATCTGCCTGGTGATAACTTCTCAAATGTTTGGTACTTTCCTTTTGGTAATGTTTCCTTCCTGGATTTGCCTTTTTCTTCCTGGTGTGCGTTATTTCTGGTAATGCCAGCACATGGGTCAAGACTCAACAGAATGTTGTCACACCTAAACCTAAACAGGCAGAAAATATCCCCACCCAGAATGCACTTGGGTCTCAGAAGATAAATATGATAGGTTTGATATTTAAAGTTAATCTAATACACAGAAATGGAGCAAAAATCAGAAAAAAAAAATGCTGACTGGGATCTTAACAAGATAGTATTTAAGCATCAGAAGAATATAATAACTTAATTGTACTGTTTTAACTTGAGTTACTGTCAGTCTGTAGTTAAAGTCAAGGTTTAAATGTTTTTGTCTTTCTTTTTTAAAGACATAAGATGTATTTTATCAGTAAAGAATGAATATCTAAGATCCAAACATTCCTTTCATGGTAAACACTGTAAATACTGTACATTCACATATCAAACCATATTAAATGGAACATTGAGTCTAACAGGAGGCCATGTATAATTTGCAGATTAAAAGCTAAAAGCAGAACCAATAAAATGAAAGTGATTCAAAGTTTTTATCCTTTCATTATTCTATACTCACAAAAACCAGAAAAACTGCTGACTTAGGCAGTCCACAGATGTCCTACTGTTCCTGAACTCAACACTTCACCTGTGTAAGAGCTTTAAACTAATATAATTTTGAATCTTAAAAAATATTTAAAACATATGCACATACGTTTTTTCATTCTTGACATTGTAATTTCCTTATTGTGTGATTTCTTGATGTCTAACTGTGCATAATTTTGTCATTTCCCACAGACCTTGAATGCAACAAAGGGAGCAGTCAACATTTTACCTGCTGTGTCATTTTCACAAAGGCTCCTATGATAGAAGGAGCTCCTCTTTTGACAACAGGATTAAGGGAAAATGAGAGAACAACACGACGAGTCAACATGCTTTATTGGGGAGGTAAGACATGTTTGGTGCCTGATAGAAACAAAAGTTTGTAAAACCTGTGTTGTTAATGTTTTATCACAGTTTGTCACAGATACTCAGTACTTTGGCTTGAAAAACCAGGGAGCAACCTGCTACCTGAACAGCGTTCTGCAGGTTCTCTACATGACCAAAGACTTCAGAGAAGCTCTGAAAAAGTTTGTGATTCTTTCATAATAAATATTGTCAGGTGTTAGGTTTAATTTGGCTTTATTTTTTTAATATCCTTATTACTATTTGATTTGTTTTTGCCATAGAAACTCCTGTGACACTGCATGTATTGATCCTGAACTTGCAGCTTTGTTTGAGAACCTGAAAAAAAGCCTGGCAGAGACGACAGAAATTACTAAAAAGCTCGGCATTGATAAAGGTAAAGTAAAATTTCCCTTTTTAAGTCTTTAAATGACCTGATTAAAGACAGAAAACACACTTTATGATGTTAATAGATCACTGAAACCTTTTTTTCCGTCATGTACCGTATTTTTCCAATTATAGTTGCACCGGAGTTTAAGTCGCAGGGGCCAAAAACAATCCAAAATTGGAAGAAAAAAATTTGTACAAGTCGTTTCGGAGTGTAAGTCGCACTTTTGGGAGAAAAGTGCAACACTTCTGAACAAATCCACAAAAACTGGCGTAATGCTGCGCTCATTCTAAACATGATTCATGTGTCCGCAATTTGCGTCCGCTGCCTCCTTTTTCGACGCACCTCAAATTTATTTATTTTGAAGAGCTCTACAAAAGCACTGGTAAACACATCTCCACGCCAGGGCTCATAAGATCATTAAGAGCAGGGGTGCCCAAATCCAGGCCTTGAGGGCCAGTATCCTATTTGTCTTCCAACCACCCTGCCATTGAATCTCCTTATTGGCTAAACACACCTGATCCAGGTAATCAGTGGCAGATAAGGCAGAGTTTCTGGAAAACCAGCAGGAGGCCGGCCCTCAAAACCTGGATTTGGACACCCCTGATTTAGAGCATTTTTTGTTTTTTGAGGTGATCTTTGTGATCAGCGTCTGAATGACAGCTGCTTTCAGCAGTACTTTTATCTCTCTGTAATCCAGTTTGATGACTTGCTGTCCAGCAATAGTCCAAAGAAGGAAAAAACAAAGACAAGAATAATATTGTCTTATTGCAAATAAGAAAAATATAATAAAGTTCAGGAAAACGATCAGATTCTCCTTCATGTTTGTTCTTCTGCATTGCTGTCAGTAGCAAATACTGAGACACACACCTACAGCGCCCTCTAGTGGTTGTTAGAGGGAAACAACAGCCAATAGCCAACCAGTTGTCAGAGGGAAAATATTAAATATATGAGTTAATATTTATTTCTATTAAATCGCATTACAGTTGTTCCTGAGTAAAAGTTGCACTCCTGTCAAACTATGGAAGAGAACGGCGACTTATAATCAGAAAAATGTGGTACTTACAGCAAACAAATACCGTAACTTTTAAAACACACAAAAAGCTCCATACTTCACGTTAACAACTCAGATGAAATGTGACAACAGATTGATATTTATTTTTGTGTCTTTGATTCTGGTTCTCCTGTTTCTCAAGTTTATGAACAATGTGATGCAGCTGAGTACATCGAGAAGATATTAGACCTTTGCAATACAGAGGCTTCACAGGTATAACATTCAGGATGCATTAAATAACGATCAATATCACAAAGCTTTCAAATGTTTTCCATCTTTTTTTGTTTCTAGATCTTCCAGGGGGAATTGACAGACAGGACTGTGTGTGACATATGTGATGAAAAAACTGATGATGTCACCCGGTTCTGGAATCTGCCTCTCGCATTGGTGAAGACAGACATGGAAAATTACAGTGTGGTAAGTTATTACCTGAAAACAGGTCAAACTCAAAAGGGCTTTAGTGGAATTCTGTGCACTTTTTAAAAGAAGCAGATATGCTGATGCATCTCTGCGGAAATTGTTCTGGTTTTCATGTATGGTGCGTTTTTACGTTAAAATAAAACCTTTGTGAAAACAAAAATGGTGTCTCTGCAGATGGATGCAATTGAGAAATTCTTTAAGAAGTCGTTTTTCAAAGAAGCATTCCAGCTGTACTGCGATAAGTGTTGCAGAAAATGTGATGCCTCCTCTGTAAGTACGAGAAAATCAGATAAACGTCTTTCTTACAACAACAATCTTGACGCAGTTCATTATTTTAAAGTGAATTTCTAAATAAAGTGAGTTTGTGTTTTTCATTCAGGGCCTCACGATCACACATCATCCAGAAGTTTTGATGTTGCTGCTGAAGAGGTTTGAGTACATTCACATGTCATACATCAAAAACAAATGTATTGTGGATGTTCCTGACACTCTAAACATACCAGAGGTATATTTTTGAATAAATTTCAAACTGGCTGCTACCATTTGAAATGCTCATTTTTTCTTTTACTTGCTTGGTTTGTTTGTGCTCATCAGGATCAGATCTATGAACTTTATGCCTTTGTGGAGCACACAGGGAGTCTACAGTGTGGACATTACACGGCAACAATCAAGTGTCAGGAGGAAAAAGACACCAGATGGATTAAATTCAATGATTCTAATGTAATAGTAGTAAGTGCCCTCTTTTTTTAACCAAAGTTTCCTTAAAAAAATCCTAAAAGACAAACCATACACAGCCCTGGACATGACTGTCAATAATATTCATAAAGTATTTCCTCAAAATAATATTTTGTGTGTAAAAATTAGTATGTTTGGGCCACAATTTAGAATTTTTGCACAAAATTGGCATTTTGTGGCTATAATTTAGCATTTTGTGTGCACAAATTAGCACTTTTTTGGGGGGTACAAGCACATATTTTAATAACATTAGGTCCTACTATTAATTTGTTTGCAAAAATACTAATTTGTGGCAAAAACTTTGAGGGAATAATTTGTTTTGTTTATCATGTCCAGGACTCTGTAAAAACAGACTTTTAATTTTTTTTATAACATTGTCATTTTCTATTTATTACAGCTGGACAAACAGCCTTTCAGTGAAGCAAACCAGACACTAAGGTAAGTTTTGTCTTCTCATTTGGTTTAATTAGTTGACTTTTAAATGAACAATATTATTTTTTTCTCTCACAAGCTCCCAGAGTGCTTATCTCCTGTTTTACAGAAAGAAAAGTAAGAAACAACACTCACATTTCTTCTGTGTATTTCTGGTGACCTACTTTCCTTGAGTTTATGTTCTAACCTCTTTCACAATAATGTGCAGGCATTGACAACCGAGACGACAGCAATGAATCTACTGACAGTGGCCTCCTATGTGAGGCATTCTACAACCGTGGTCCAGACATCGAGCATGTATCTATTGATATTCACCAGGAAACTTTACCCCTAATTTCAAATAATGTAAACTATTATTCTATTCCTTTATATATGTTTTTCTTTTTGTTATTTTTATTTTACTGTGTGTTTTTTTGGCTAATCACTTTTCAAGAGTTCTCCAGATGGTCTCATCCATTAAGTCATCAAAATGTTGAGTTCCCCAGTCCACTTTATTCAGTTAATAACAGAAGTCTGTGAAGCTGAAATGTTTTAGTTTCAGGCCTTTTGCTGAGCAGTACATTTTGCAAATGTAAGTTTCAGCTTCATGCTAGCATTGTTTCAGTTTAATAACAGAAACTCCTGCTATTGCTTTTTCTCCTCGTGAATATCAACAACCACCACTGTTCTCCTTTTCACTTCCTCCTGATGGTTGCTCAACCCAATGAGGCTGCATCTAATCCCCTCTGGCCTCACATTTTGCTGGACAGACCCGTCCTCTTGTTCTTCCAGCCTGTAGGTCAGGGGTCGGGAACCTATGGCTCGCGAGCCATATATGGCTCTTTTGATGGTCACATGTGGCTCGCAGACAAATCTTTAATTATACTTTTTTTTTTTCATTAGACCAGTCCTTCTCATGCGCGATGCAATGCCAGAGGGGCGCGCAGTAGTAGCGGTGCTTGATCCTTACAGGTTGTCTGGGCCCATGGCAGGTTTGCCCATTTTTCACCCGCAGACAGACCATATCCATCATAAGGGGAGTTGTAACAAAGACTTAAGTCTCACTCGGACTCTGTTTTCAACTTCTTCAGCAACATGCCAGATTGAGCAATTGGAAACACTAGGATCTCAAAGTAGACAGTCCTCACTAACTTTCTTTTCCACCCTACTCTGACTTCTGCTACCAGACTGAATCACATGGATTCAGCACAATTTTCCACAACAAAGACAAATACTGTATCCGTTGTTTTCAGCAGTATTAGTTTAGATCCAAGAATACAGGATCATCAAGGACAAATAGCTGTGTGCTTTCAGAGAAAATACTTGATATAGCAATAAAATAATTAAAATCTCCTCAGTAAAGTGCTCTTTTCTGATCACACTTTAGTCTTTTATCAACGTTTCTATCTTTATTAAATATATCATTCCTCTGTTGTTTTCAACATATGAAAAGCAGGAGAATCTGAATTAAGATCAGCTATTTTAACCGTTATGTAATTTTGTTTTATGCAAACTGTCTGTAATGTATCATAAGAATATACTTTCTGTATTATAAATCATATTTAAATAAAACAAAATAAAAATAATGATACATTTTTGTGAGGAAACTTGTGGACATTGACATGGTGCACACTTACTTTCTATTTAATTTAACCTGTTAACTTCCTGCTTAACCTCATATTACCGCACATTTTGAAAACACATTTGAAAAAACGTAGATCATACGTATAAATTAAAAAAGGAAATTAAAAAAACGTTTAATCACTTATTTTATTTTAGTTTATTTAATTTTATTTATTTATGGTGGTGTTGTTGAAGAGTTTTAAGCCGTTTGCTATAAAAAGCAAACCTGACAGATGACATTTTAACACATAAAACTTTCTGAGTCTTGATTAGATGCAAAAAATTAGAAAGGGTAAAAAAGCTTAAATGTGTTTTGTTTATTAAATGAATCATAAATTGATCAATGTGTTTGATATATTTAAAAAGATTCTTATACTTTAAATACTTAGAAAAAAAACAGAAAAATTAAATAGAAATAAATAAGTGGGAAAGAAATCCACATTTGCTGACTAGAAAGACATTTTTCTATTTAAGGAGGTATGGGTGAGGGTTAAATCTCTAGATGTTAGAGGGTGCTGTTTGTATCATGAAAATGTGTTTGTGTGTGTGTTGGGGGGGGGGGGGGTAAAAGTCTAACATTATTAGGTTAGAGCTTGAATGAAAGCCAATTTATTGCCTGCATTTTCCTCTGACACATGTTTTATTTTGACATTATTGCTCTTATCTAATAACCTGTGCTGAGCTTTCGTTTTTGAATGAAGAACCAAAATTCTCCATGTCGTCACATCTTTGATTCTTCAAAAAGAGAAAGGGGCATTTCATCCGTGGAAGAAAGGGAACACACAATGGTGGCCCAGGGAGGTGTTTGTGGGGCCGAAACCTTTCACATACCAGGGGTTCAGCTGGACATGTGGACTCCTGATGAAGGGAATGTCCCAGTAGATGAATCAGAGAGCGAGACCACGATCAGCAGCTCTTCCTGCTTTTCTTTGCAGAAATGTCAAAGTATTTAGTTATTTTTTGTTACTGCTCAAATTAAAAGTCGGACTTTTTGTAATGATTCACTTCTTTTTAATTAACTGCTTAAAGTTCCTGATATTGTTTTCATTTTGTTCAAAGATAGATGTTCATATTTTACTAAAACAGATGTAAATTTTTGTTTCTTCTCTTATTAATAAAGTATTGAATGTTTAACAATAATACTGGGCTTGTTCATTATCAAAACCTACAACAAAAGCAAAATTACAAAAAGAAAAGAGATTCTCTTTCGTGACTTAATTTAGGTCAGTATGCACATGACTTTAAGGCCAGAAGACACTCTTTAAAAACATTTCCAAAGAAATAAACGTTAAGAAAAAATCCAAAGCTTTAAATTCCATTATGTTTCCAATCTTTCCAAAAACACAACTTGAAGTTCCTGTTATCTTGTTTTGTGGTTAATATAGGCTTATGGTACCTTTCACAATACTATTCCCGTGTTTCACTCTCCATGATTCAGTTTTTTTTATATTGATTTTGCCATTTAAAGGGTATATTTTTGCAAAACACTAAAGATAAAAATGTGTTCATAAATTATCTTTTGTTTGTTGTTGAATTGGAGGAAAGTCGCGTGCTTTCGTGCAACAAAGCCGAAAGTTCTGCCCCGGAAGACTGAAGTTGGTCTCCGATTTTCATTGGCAGTTAAGGGTAAAATGTTTATTAAAAACTCAAATAAACATGATAATCAATAATGACAATGTCAAATGTTTACTTTCAAAATCGTTTTCTTTGTTTTCAAAATACATTTTTGTGGCACAAATGTTTTCAGATGTGCTGATGTTCTCTGTCATAAACAACGTTCAGATCAGTCATACTCATTTGAGGAGAAGGTTGGCCGGGCTGCAGCTACCGTTCAGAGATCCTGCAGTTGTTGTCAATTTCATCAGTGACCAGATGAGGGGATCAAGCCTCTACAGGGTTACAGAATAATGCATGAGAGGGGCAGGCTGGAAGGACTGCGTGTCACTCTGGACTTGGTCTGTTATCACGAGAAAAAAGAAGATAGTAGAAAAGTGAAAAAGGTTTTAGAGCGGACTGAGTTGGGCTGTGTGGCTGTTTGGGTTCCTCTGATGTTCTGCGTTCTGGACCTCAGTGAACGTACCAGGCAGAGATGTTTGTTGACCCTGGGTTCTGTCATTCAACCTGTTGTCAGGGATTTGGACTGATTGGGTTCAGTTTTTGACTAAATAAGGGAAATAAAGGGGAGGGGGGCTAGTGCATGAGACACTGGCGGTTCTGAATTACCTCCTGGGTGAGACCCTACCCAGGTACCCCAGGACATGGCAGATGAAAGCTGTAGCAGCAATTCAAATTGCAGTGACATTTTCAGTCCTCCACGAAGTCTAACCACCATTCGGACAACAGACATATGCTGGATTCCATATTCGGACAGCGGCTTGGAGTTTTCCTCCAACATCCTATTGTTGAAGATCAGTCGCAGGAATTCCATTTCTGTTGAAGATCAGACCAACAAGCCCAAAAGTTTTAGATATTCCGGTTGTTTGGACAAATTTCCCCACCTAAAGACATTTGAGATGCGATGGCCCTCCTCTGCCTCAGTTTGAGCTGTGTTTTTTACAGTTTCTCTGCCAGAAATATACTTTAAATATACTGCCTTACTTTTTGGATAGACTAAATATGTTTGTAGTACACTTACATAAACTACTTTTTGGATTAGGATAGCAAACTTTTAAAATTGGCATATTGTATGTATCTAGTTATCTTTAAATTTATTTTATTTGTCTAGTTACACTTTTAGGCTACTTTAACTTAGTTTGAAGAAACTCAACAAAGCCTGTATATCTGTAAAGGTCATGTCACACAGTCACTATGTACAGTTAGCGCATATTGCACAGATGAAAATTAGTTATATGTGAAATACATGAAAAAAGTGAGAAAAGTTGTGATCTTCAAGTGAAAATTATATAGATGTATCACGAAAGAACCACGTTAAAACCACGGGGAAAAAAAACAAATAACACAAAGAACCAATGTAGAACATGAAACATGCGTGATTATTGCGCTGTTTACATGCAATCATGCAAAATGTATACAATATAAATGTTGTACATTGGTGGTACATGTGTGTAAAGTCCATCAGACTTAGGTGGCCATACATGGAACGGTCGTGGAAAGCCACAAATTTGTATATGGGGTATAATTGGGTATATAAAATTGGGTTTATAAACCAGGCCGACGTGAAATAACGGTAAACCACGCAATTCTCAACCAGCTCAAAACCGAATTCAAAGACATCGGTCGAAAAACCCTAGATGGACATCTATACATGTCAGCAGATGATGAACACAAGAAACATTTATGAATGAATTACAAATTGGCCTATCACAAATGTTTTTACAAAGACCGAAATTTCATAGGTGGAAAATTGCATAAAATTCATGTTAGTGGCGATGTGACATGGCCTCAACACAAGATTGAATGAGTCATGTAAAATTTTACTTTATGTTTTTGCTTTCTAATACTTTCTTATGCATGCTTTCCATTAAATGAATTATCTATACCTCACTGGAATTAAACCACATTGAAAAAAGAAAATTGTATTGTGATCTGACGCGTGTGCGGGTGGGTTCTTGTTTATTTACCTGGGTTAACAGACAGTCTCTGAGCTATGTTCTCTTTCAGCTGCAGAACTGTCATCTTCTGCATTTGTCTTTCGCTGTCACACAAATCGATTATCATCGTCCGCCCTCTCAGACTGTAAACGACCACCTGGTAAATCTTCCCCATGCTGATCAGATTGCGCTCTGCTGTTTCCGCCGTCGGCGTTCTCCGTGAATCACTCCACCTTATGGTGACGTCAAAAAGAGGCGTGGCCTATTCCAACCGAAACTAGTGGCAATTTTTTAAATTGAACACTTGCAGAGTACAATTCAAAAATAAAACACTTATAACAGTGTTTTTCAACCAGTGTGCCGCAGCACACTAGTGTGCCGTGGGAGATGGTCAAGTGTGCCGTGGGAAATTGCCCTCATTCACTGATCTAACAATATTTCCCATCTCCAGGAAATCAGCTCTTTGTTCATCCAAACAGGCCCCTGATAAATCACTGAGTAGTTAGGAATATAAAAGATCATAAAATTATTTTTTATTTGTGTTTATTTGACTCTATTTAAGACATTTTGATAAGGTACCGCGATTTAGCTGCAGCTATACCTGTTTGCGGAAAAGTGCCGCCCCTTTTACTGTCTCCACCAATCATTCTTGAAGGCTTGATCACATGTCATCAGTCTGACCAATCAGAAGTGGTTAAAGTCTTCACTTCCTTGTTCCGATTTAGCTCAAAAAGTCAATCAGTTCTAACAAAAATACCAGCTAAAGCTCGTCTTTAGCGGTGAAGCTTTCCACAGAATCCGGTTTCAGACCGTGGAACAAGTGAACAAAACAATGAAGTTCAGAGAAGCTGGTCTTTCTGCGGTCGGCGGATTTTCGGCACTACATCTCCCATGATGCATTGGTTTAAACTGACTGTCTTAGCTTACGAGCCTCTCTTCTTAACGTCTTTAAACAACCAACACACATCAAACAGTTTTTGAATCTTTTAACTTAACTTTTAATACATCTTTTAGAAGAAAAGTAGTATATATAAATAAATAGTATTTATCCCTTTAAACCAGGGGTCTTCTGCTAAAATTTAAAGAGTCCAATTAGAAAAAAAATTCTTGAAGATCCAGGGAAAAAAAGATGTCTAAATATTCAGTGTGATATATAAGTAGTTGAGGATGGGTGGCACATCTGCATGTAATTGATATCTAACTCTCACTTCAAATGAATTCAGTACAATTACAAATGTTTTGACAGTATTTATTCACATAACATAAAGCACATGGAACTGTGCGAGACACACACAACAGGAACATTAC
The DNA here is from genome assembly GCA_023969325.1 of Oryzias curvinotus. Taxonomy (NCBI): domain Eukaryota; kingdom Metazoa; phylum Chordata; class Actinopteri; order Beloniformes; family Adrianichthyidae; genus Oryzias; species Oryzias curvinotus. The sequence goes on from CM043723.1 coordinate 26,545,275, forward strand.
CAGGACAACTGCTAACATCACCAAGAAAATGGGATGAAAGGAGGAGGATCCACTAGCCCTCATCAGCATCTTCCTCAAATCAAACACCTCCCCAGAAGAATGTACATTTGATCGAATTTTTCGTTTTCATTTAGACATTTTTCAATCTATCAGGGTTGCCTTTCAAAACTGGAAAATTCATTCATAATTCAGCCTTTCTGTAGGAAAAAAATCTTAAATGTCCCTTTTACAAGTTTCCTCAGATCAGAAACATCTTCAGCAGGTCGGCAATTCAATCAAATTTACAGAGAATTTGATCCTCCGTAATTGTTTGTTTGGTTTAAACTTAGACTTTGTGATGTCAAAGTGGAGGCTAACAACAGAATAACTTCAACCACATCCAGCTTTGAAGGTGTGATGGATAAATAAAGCAAGAAAAAAAACGACACAACCATCAGAAAACTGGTATTTTCTCAATATAAAATAAACATAAATCCATCGTGTCTGCATCCTTATTATTGAGAGATTATGTGAAACATTCGAGAGTCAGTCGCTGCATTCAACTATGCAAAGCAACTTGGTAAAACTGTCCATAAATCCATACATCGAGGAAAACTTCTGGCTTTGTCTGTAAACAACAGCTTTATGTTTCTTTAAAGTTGAAGGCTCTTTAAAGTTGAAGCATGGAATAAATAACTTCTTGGAATATCAGCAACTTAAGTCCATTATTATTAAAAGTTTAAATACAGAGACAACGATTTAAAGCTACCAGAGGTAGTTACCGCTCTGATTAAGTTTTCAATGAACAAAACTCTCTCCAAAATATACAAACTTTTATGTAAATTAGATAATAATATTTCACTTCCAATAACAAAATGGGATGCAGATTTGAGCATCAGCACAGATGAAAACTATTGGTCAGAACTTTGTCTAAACACCTTTAAACTGACTAAAAGTCCAAATCTGCAGCTAATCTATTTCAAAACTCTTCACAGGATTTACTACACTGGACAGAGGATGTTCAAGATGGGTCTCAGTAACTCAGACATTTGTGAACACTGTGATAGTAATCTACCTGATAGTTACATGCATGCACTGTGGTTCTGCACGCCTGTCCATGCTCTCTGGCAGCAGGTATGTGCCGATCTATCAGCCTGGCTTAAGGTTTCAATCACGGCTTCACCGTCACTTTGTGTGCTTGGTGACATGAGTGCCATCGAGGTAGAAGGAGAATTATTAAATATCATTTTCATTTCACTCTTTGTATTGCTAAAAAAACAACCTTAATAAATTGGAAAAACAAGAAAAATATAAATATAAGTCAATACAGAAATCTGCTTTTTGATCATATCAGCTTGGAAAAAATGTCAGCCCAAAGTTCAAGTAACTTTGAAAGAATTCAGTCTCTCTGGTCTCCCGTAGCTAACTCCATGACTTAGGGGGTGGGGGGCCTGGGCGTCGCTGCTCCCGGCCTTCTGCCGTGGTGCGGGGTGGGGGTCGGGGCCTCCGCTGCCCGGCGGGGGCTGGTGGGGGTGCCATTCGTTGGGGGGTCGGGTCCGGTGCCTGGGCGGGGCGGGCGGGGGCGCTGCGTTGTCTTCTGGACTTGGCGGTTGGGGGGTGCGTGGTAGGGGGTTGAGTGGTGGTCCGGCTTGGCTTGGGGGGTGGTCTCTTTGCCCGTGCTGGGGGGGGCTGGCGGGTGGTCCTGCTCGGGGGAGGCAGGTCCAGCGGCGCTGGATGGGCTGCCCATCTACACCTGGGGCTAGGATCAGCCCTTCCCTGGCTCTGGGACGGGGCAGGGCAACCCTTTTGGGGCCCCCGGTCGCTCTGGGCGTCACCCGCTGCGGCTGCGGGGTCTTGGGGGGTGTGGTGGGGGGCCTGTCGGCCCTGTCTTGTGGGGGGGCTTTCTGGGGGGGGGGGCACCATGGGTTCGGGACCTTGGGGGTTTGACGGGTCAGGGTCTCCGCTGGTGGCAATCGGCGGTTGCCCCGGCCGGCTGGCTGTCTTGGTCCCGTCGAGGCCTGACCAGAGCTCTCTCGGGTTCTGCGCCTGGGGGTGGGGGCCTGGGCTTGCTCCAGGGGGGGCGGCGCTTTCTGGCTCCTCTTTCTCTGTGTGGGGTGGGTCGTGTGGGGCCTGGGGCGTCGGTGCCTCGGGGGATGGGGCCCCGAGGCTGGGGGACCTGGGCCCTATACTGGGGGGGGCTGGGGGATGGCTGTTTGACCACCGGGAGACAGTCTACCAGCTGTCCCCAACTTACCCCCTTCCTCATATAATCTCATATTAGGGTGAGGGGGTGGGGGGTTTAGCCTGCGTTGCGCCTTGGGGGGGGGGGCTACTTGGCAGTGGTCCCCCTCCCATGGTTGCCGTATGGAATGGGCCCCCACTCTCTCTGTTTTTTTTGCACCTTAGACATGTAGGGCCCTTGGTAGGGGGGGTGCTTGGACATCACTGCCAGCAAGCAGCAGATGTCCTCCTAGCACCCTACCCGCCAATTTTAACCGCACCTTAGACATTTAGGGACCCTTGGTGGGGAGGGTGGGGGGACATTACTGTGAGTAATCAGGGAATGTCCTCTCTGTGCCCCACCCACCAATTTTAACTGCACCCCCCTAGTACACACACATTTTACTCCTCATAATATACATTCAAACACAAACACGCACACATGCACACATACACACTCACATATGCACGCACACACATTATGCAAGGAAGGTGGGTCCTAGGTCCATCTGTCCCCTACCCCATCCCTGGTGGGGGGTACTGGGCCCCTGGCAGTGGCGGCCGTGTCCCCTGGGTGCCGGTTTCCTGGGCCCGGCGGGGCTCTCTCCGCACGGGGAGGGGGTTCACATTACACCTGAGCCGGGGTGTCCGTCTCCCTGTGGGGTGGGTTCGGGTTTTTGCCCCTGGGCGCTGGGCCCCAGCCACATTCCAACTGTGGCCGAGTCTGGTCGGGCCATGTTTACAACACCCCTTGCGGGCCCCCCTCTTCTCCGGGGTGCCCCTCTCCTGGGCGGGGCCGGCTGTCCCCTACCTTGCTCCTTCCTGGACCAACCGTGGGCCGGGTGGGTGGCTGCCTGGAGCGCAGAGCGGGCCTCCCTTGGGGGGTTCTGGCTCGTACCTGGGGTTGGGGCGGGGGGATGCCCAGAACTCATGGGTGGTGATGAGGTGCTCGTCTGGGGCTGTGGGCACTCTTCCCGGGTGGGGCCCTGCGGTGGGCCCTCCCGGCGCGGTGGGGAGGCTGCTCCCCTGGTTGGGCTGGGGCGGTGCTCTCTTCCCCCCGTGCCTCCCTGCTCTCTGGCTCTGGGGGCCTCGGGGTGGTCCTGCTGGCCCTGGCCTGGGTGGCGGATGTGGTCGCCCGGGGGGTGGTTGTTCTCTGCTTCCTGCCGTGTGGCGTTGGGGGTTCTGGCTGCCGCTGCTGCTGCGGTGGGGGTGTGGGGGTGGCTGGGCGCTCTCCCTCCTTTTTTTCACATTCCGCCATCCATTTAGAAGAACATAAACACTTACACTTACAAGATTTTCAAACATGATGGAATCTAATAAAGTATGGCCTCAATTACAAAAGGGGTTTATTCAGACATTCCTCTGGTTTGTCTGAAGATTAATAACCCCTGCTGTTAAAGTAAAATCTGTCCAACATAAGAGGCCTTCAGCTCTCATCTGTTTGCCCAGCTGTTGGACAGGACAAAAAAAAAAAAAGTTGAAGGCTCTTCTTCAGTTTCATCACTGATTCTTTTCTCCTCAAAGAAACTTTCCAAACAATTCTTTTTGTTTAGCTTTTGTAAACGTTTAGCTTTGGGCTTACAACCTAGATAGTGCTCCGAGGAAGCAGCCGCTTTACGTCACACGAGGCAGAAAGACAGGCGGATAAGGTGAACAGAATACGGTAGTTTTCCAAAATAAAACTTCCTTCTGAATCAGAAGATTGAAAAGTGGAAAGAATTAAAGTTAACATATGCATTCTTTTTCCTGTCTGCGGCTCGGTACGAAGCTGCCCTTGGACCGCGGCCTGGTAATGGTTCACGGCCCAGGGGTTGGGGATGATTTAATGGTAACAGGCAGCACATCAAAAAATGTTGGGGACACCCAAAATGTCAAAAAGTGACGCAGAAGGGGCCCCGAAAATACATTTGTAAATGACAAGTTGCGTGGTTCCCGTCTTCTCTTGGTTGCAACGACAACAAGAGCTGTAACAATTTAAAATAAGTTTTGCGTCAAGTTCGGAGGGTCTCAGTCTACTCCACTAGTTAGTGACCCCTGCTATAAATAATGTCAAACTCAAAAGTTTTTCTGTTAACGTCCTCGTTAACTTCAACTGTAAACAAAAAATAACCATCACCAGCACCAGCACCGCCCTGAACCAATCTGGTGCCTTAAGCAAGATTTTTGGCGGAGCCCTCCTTGCATTGCATTAAATTCACCTACTAGTGTACTCTACACAAGAAGCTGAATAACTTTCTCTCTGACATTCTTTTATTTCTTTTATTTTATTACAATCTAAATAACTTAATTATATAATAAAATGTGTACGCAAATGACATTCACTAATAAAGGAAATATTGCGCTGCTGATGCAACTGCATCAGTGGTGGGATGTGCTGCGGATGTGTAAGCGACAGGATGACTTGCAGAGGAGGGACTGAGAAACATCTGCAGCACATCTAAAGACAAAAGACAGAGTAGAACAAATATATGATTTCAAGAATGAATAAAAATGAAATACTACAAATAAATAAAAGAAAACCTAGAGATACATGTGTGATGTAGACTATATGTATATTATTGAATGTACTTTTTCTGATGTGCAATAGTCATTTATATATTATTAATAACTTAAATTTTATTGCCATCACAGTGAAATGCCAAGAATGCAATGACTCAGTAAATAGAATAGCATAGCATAGCATAGTATAGCATAGAATAGAATAGAATAGAATAGAATAGAATAGAATAGAATAGAATAGAATAGAATAGAATAGAATAAGTGTATATTTGTCATTGTTACAATGAAATTAAAGGGCTTCCTGGTCAGTGCAACACTCAAACATTAAACAACCCATGCTTTATCAGGTCCCATTTTTATTATCATACAAAGCATTTCTGTTAAATTGTAACTTCAAATGATCATTAAGCTTACAGTAAACAAATTCACTTCCTGGACAATTTGAGCACATTAAGATTACATTAAAACCAGTCAAATCACTAGATAATCAGTATGTCTATATTCTTTTTAATATTTCAGGAATTTATTTAAAAGTTACTGATGTGGCCAAAGCAACCTAGAATATCACATCTCTAAGCTTATCAAGATCACATTTAAACATTTTAAATCTGGAAATGTTCATTCTATGATAAAATATAACAATAAAGTTATTGTACTATTATTGTGGTCCAAATCTTTTTCTCTAAATAAAATCTGCAGAACTTCTGTCTCTATGTGGAGGATGGAAAAATAATATTTATTTGGCTCTCTTTTTTTCTTTTGCTTTTCTTTCCTCTTTTCTTTTTGTTTTTCTGTTTGGTCTTAGATGTCTTGGCTTTCTCTAATATTTTATGTGCTTCACATTTTTATATCAACATTGCCCTCATAATATTTCTGGAGTCTTTATTACAATCTTGTTTGACATCTTTAGGCTGAGCTCCAGCAGGAAGTATAGTTCTGTTTACTAGCTGTTTACTTTTTAAAAGCCCTCTCATGCCTTCCTTATCACTAGTTTCTTCAAATCACTTACTGAGTCAGGATTATCAGAGACATGGATTTTCTGGTGACCCACTTTACAAGGTTTTGTATCAACGCAGAGAGCACAGAAAGAAAGAGTCTCATCCTGACTGAGAACTTCTTCATCGTTTTATTTTTTAATATTATTTTGAGTTATGGGATTTGGATCATCAAATCAAATTAAATCAAACTTTATTTATAAAAAGTGATATTCATGTATTGCAGCTCAAAGCGGTTTACAATTAAAAGAAACATCAAAATACAAAAAAGAGAAAAAAAAATTAAAATCAACCCACACCTTTGCCCCCCTTACCCCTCAGTTCATACATATACACCCCATGTGTACGTGTGAAATGAGGGAATGCTGGTGATCTGCTAAAACAAGAATATTGCAAGAATTATATGTTAGATCTTATACCATTGATTTTACACATGAAGTGGTCTGTGAAGTCCTCACATGCAGCATTAGATGATGGCATGGAGGACTTGCTGAAGTCTTTGTTTAGTGAAAATAGCAATTGGTGTAAAAGAAACTTGGGATTACTCTCTGAAATAGTGTTTGAAAAGTAGAGGGTTCTGGTCTTTTTAACTGAGTTATTGCTCTTTTTGTGTTGTTTTAAAATGTCTTGATGAATTATTAATTTCGTCTTCCTGTATCTCCTCTCTTCTTTCCTGCAGTTCTGTTTCAGACGCTTGATGTCATCAATCTTCTGAGGCATTTTAGAAGTGATTTTTACTGTTTTTGTCTTAAATGGAGCTACTGCATTTATGGAAGACTGAAGTCTGTTATTAAAATCAATAGTATAATCACAGGATGCAGGTTTAATCTGAGCAGGAGTTTGTTTAAAAATATTAATAAAGCTTGCAGCCATTACAGGTGTTCTGTACCACTTCCTCACAGTTCTCACTGAGGCTTCCTGCTAGATTTCACTTGTGACGTTAAAAACTCATAATAATGGTCTGATATGACCAAGTCAACAACAAAAGGACACTCCGGCGGACAGTCCATAGGTAATTACAAGGTCCAGGGTGTGTCCTCTGTTGAGTGAGCTGTGTGACATTTTGCTTAAAATTCATGGAGCTAAGAGGATTTAAAAACTCACAGGCACAGATATAATTGTTTTTATCAACATGTAAATTAAAATCACCAGTTATCAAAATCCTAAAGTGACAATAAGATTTTTAAAAAAAATCTGAAAAATATTCAATAAAACAGGAAGGAAGGTTTGGTGATCTGTAAACTGTGACAGATAAAATAGGTTGATCACCGAAAAGGAAAGCATGATTCTCAAAGTACAATATATTTTCAGTTGTTATTTTTTTGTGAGCAATCATTGCAGTACCACCACCTTTCTTTCCTCCCCTAATAGAAAATAGAAAGTTAAAATTAGTTGGAGAAGCCTTAGCTGGTGCATCAGTGCCAAACCAGGTTTGAGTTAAAGCAGACAAGTTACATCATTATCTTGAATCAGATCATTGATAATAAAAGACGTATTTTAAAGTGATCTGACATTTAAATGAGCCATCTTCAGTGTTGTGGGTACTTTCTGACATAAGCATGATATGGGTTTAGTGATTAGTGTTGTGTGAATTGGATGGAGACATCTGACATGAGAGGCACATGGATTTGAATTAAAATGATTATGATGTCGGTAATATGTACTGTACTGTAATGTACTGTAATATGATGCTGGGGGGCAGAAAATGATATATCAGGGGTGTGGGTGTCCTGGTTCAACCGTCAGTTGGAAATGGTTTTGAAAGAGCGGAGGGTGAGATCAATGTTCATGCTGAGAAGACGGGAACCACTGTTGTTAGGGTGTAAACCATCTGCTTTGAAGAGATATGGTCTTTTGTAAAACGTTGTAAAATTGTCAATGTATGGAATACTCATGGAATGACAGTATGTTTTTAACCAAATGTGAAGCTGGAAGACACGTGAGAACATAATGTCTCCATAACGGGGTGCAGGTAGTGGTCCAGATAAGATACAGTTTATGTTTAACAGTTGGATTTTGTCAATGAGGTTGATGAAGTCCATTTTCAGAGTCTCTGATTTCTGCAGTTTGAGATTGTTGGAGCCTGCATGTATGATAAATGTCTTAGCAGAGGGGTGTTTGACAGTGAGTCGGTGGGCAGAGTTACTAATGTAATTGACGACTGCTCCTGAGAGTGACAGTGTGCGGCACCTGAAAACCCGAACGTGCTGGACAATGGTGTCACCCACAATGAGTACGGGCTGCAGAGCAGGTCTGGGTCTTCTAGCGAGTCTTCCCCCAACAGCAGCTGGGGGAGAAGCAGCAGCAGCCTCCGCTCCAGCTGGCTCATGTGGGGATACGGGAGCTCCAGAGACATGTTTCCTGGCAGGCAACAATCCAAAGTGAATGTCCAGTTTTAATGTGGGATCCCCTGATGCCGGTGAGCTGGAGAGTGTGGTGTGCGAGCTCCGGGATAGCTTGCCAGAGTATTGGGCCACTGGCTTGTGCAGCACACGACGGCGTTTCCCTCTCATGGCCGGAACAGCGGAGGCCCTGGGCAAAAGGGCCGGTGCCGCGGCTCCAGCAAGAAGAGCCACCTGATCAGGCTCCAGCAAAGCGGACCCTGAAGCAGCATCAAATGGGACCGTCATCTTTATGTAAGGATGTACCTTGTTCAGTTTTGGTATCTGCATTAATTTTAATAAAGAGGTTTAAAATAAATAAATAAATAAAGGAAAGTCACCTTTCTGAAAAAAAATGAGTCAAATATCAAATTACCTTTCTTTCTGTAAAATAGAAGAAATGCAGTGTTGGATCTGTTGGGAGACAATTAAAATACCATTAAAGTACATCGCAATAATTAATTGGGATGTTTTACTACATTTTACAAGATAAAAATTAGACTTAATTGAAATTCTTTGATTCTCCTACTAAAAAGGAAAAATAGTTGTGAACCTTTGGTGCGAATTCAGAAAGGAAGATTGACCTAATTTCCAGGTTTGCCAAGTTGCTTATTACTTTACTCTGCATGCCAATCATCAGTTAAGTCTTCACTCTGAACCAATAGCTTAAATACAGACTTTTATTCCCAATCACAATCAAATTCCAGCCTTTAAATTCATGCATCCCTGCGACAGACTGGAAACCTGTCCAGGGCGTATCCCGTCCTCGCCCAACATTAGCCGGGACAGGCTCTGGCAACTCGGTGACCCCACAAGGGATTAAGCGGGTTTAGAATATGTATGTACATTCATGAATTTTTATTTATCTGCATTTCAGGCATTTTTGACAACCTGCAGCACCTATATGGGTCAACCCCCATACAGATGTGTGGGACTAAGGCATTAGATATCTCCTTATTGAAATATATTTTCCCTTTGTTTTGGAAAAAAAGATTCAAGCCCTTTTTTTTCCTTTGTGGTTTTGTTATATGGGAGTAACTAGCTCGAGTTTTGATGAGTAAATGCAACTCCTATCATATTCGAATGACTTGGAAGTTAGCGGCAGCAATGTTTGTTGGGGTTTGTCTATTTCTACCTGTGCAGTCAGAATCCAACGGTCCATTGTATGGCTGGTTTTTAAAGTGCTTCCATCTAGTTTTTGTTTTTGCTGAAGGGGTGTCTACTTTTTATTTTGTTGTTGTTGTTGTTTTGCTTTAGGTTTGAAATAAGTTTTCCCTAAAATAGTTTCTGTGTGCGGTGTAACAATATGTCATGGTTCTTTGAGTCATTATGGTCATAAAATATTTGGGGGCTTATATGTGATATGGGTGTTTTGATGGGTTGCTTGATATGGCAAATGGTTTTAGCATTTAGATCTTGAGTTGTGTTTGTAGTTCATAGGATTTGGTGTGTTTGAGGTTTACCTCATGTGTTGGGGTTTGGCCATTTGATTAATGTACAGCATATGTTGTCTGGCTGTGTGCAGGGCTGGCCCATGGGAAATCAGGGTTTCGTTTCCCAGGGGGAGCGATGAGTTTCATCCAGTGTGAGTCATTGGACAAGACCCTTCATGCTACTGCCTACCTATATAGTCACAAGGGTCCCAGGTCTATCTCCCTGTGCTGGTCCCCAGCCCAGATAAAATATAGGGTTGGGTCAGGAAGGCCATTTGGCGTAAAAATCTCTGCCAAACCAAATGTGTGAATCGGTAAAAGCTGATTTGCTGTGGCAACCCCTGAGGGAATATGCCCCAGGTGAACAACCACTACAATATGTAAAATCTCTGAGAAAACTGTGACACATATAAGTGTGTAAAAAGATACTCTTGGGAGAAAGAGGGTGGTGCTGACTTGAACCTGTTCTTAGTTACAGGAGGACTTTTAAAAAACAGCCTCAGATGTTGTTTCACCTTCTCAAGACAGGTGTAGAGGTGGGGCTGGCTTCTAAGTTAAATAGCAAAGTTCAATATTTTTTTTTTCTATTGACAATACTGCGTGCATCTACTTATTTTCCTCAGATCATAATGATCCTTAACATCCCCACTCCAACACTTGTGTACACCTTGGTTAAAACCAGAGTATTAACGTCCTGTCAAGGGTGTCAAGTGATTTAGACAACTTCATTTTACATATCCCTGGTAAAGTGAGTACCGTCTGAAGGCAGTGTGCACTGGAGCGGTGCCATCAAACACTAAAACCCTGCACTCAAGTTTTCCCTTGTTTCTAGTAACTATTGTGATGACAGTTCACTTTTCACTAGGAGTGTCCGATTTGTTTTAACAACAATTTGATTCATATCATAACTTCTGGTTGCTGATCCAATTCATAGTTAATATTGGTTCTTTTCGAACAATCTGATATGATCCGATTCACTGACCAAAAATAGATCTTTAGCAAAAAATCCAACAAGTGTGACTCAGAAACTTAGAGGGTGTATCCAGCATTCTACCCCACTGTCTGGTCACGCCTTTGCAAGATTCGTTGTTTCCACACATTGGACTGTATTGATGACTTGCTAATTTTTTTGCCGCCATCACGTCTGTTGGCCTCTTTGATTACACTTCTTGGTTTTTACATCACAGTAAAATAAACTTACCGTGTCTCAATCCAATTTGTTATTTTCCAATATCAATATAATGTATTTATTTTTGTTTTGAAGCAATTTTTTTAAGGTATAGGTAAATTTGATCAACAACTTGCCTAAGACAGATAGATCTGGTAGGATCGTAGGAATATAAATCAATTCATAAATTAAATAGATACATTTTTACACCCATTTGAGGTCCAAGAACTTCTGGATTTAGTCCCACTGAGCTCTGTGGTAACCTAAGACTTCTGAAGGACAAGTGGTTAGCAAGCTGCTGAAGTCAGTACTTGGGATTTAGAAAAAAACAGAATTATTTTTCTTTTCTCATAGTTTTTACTATAAATAAATGGAATCGCATCAAGTTTTAAAAATACAAATGTACGCATACATTGATTCATAAAACATAAAAACCCAAAAATTAATCGCTGAACAGAAGAAAATCCTACCTTTTAATATCGCTGTCTATATTGTAATATATCTGATGAAGATAGGGAACAGAGGTTATTACATTCTCTGCAGCATGGTCTTCAAAATGTGTATTTGTGTGGAAAAAACAACATTTTTGATGTCTTACCCGTGTAACCCATGTATCATTAAACTCGTACCATCTGCTGTCAACCTGGGATCTAATCCTGGAACAATAGTGTCCACCTCTCAGATCCCCAAAGTGGTCGACAACTGCATACAGCTCATATGTCTGATTCTGAACAACAAATTCAACATGTTAGGCTAAAAATTATGTATTACGTAAATGATTAAAACTCGACTTCAGAATTATTTACCTCTGGTATCTTCAAGACAGTTGGTACATCCACAGCGTTGTTGATTTTCATGTACGTCATGTATTTGTAGCTGAAGTCAAACCTCTTCAGAAGCAGAATCAAAACCTCTGGATGATGCTTTACCACATATTTCTAAACCAACAAACAGTACACTGAGTACTAAAGTGAGTATTAAAACAAAATCAAAAATAAGTTGAAAGAACTCACAGTACGAGCATCAACTTTGGTGTCACATTGCTTGCAGTACATCTGGTCTTCTCCAGTGAAAAAGGAGGCTTTGAAGAACTCACTGATGCCGGCCTCCTGGTATGAAAATTAAATAATTAAATGCCGGGGTTCGCCCATGCTTCCTGCTGCCGGATTCCTCTGCACCTGGGTGGGTGAGTGAGCGGTCCCCCTCATCTGTTTGCTCAGTTGTTGGACAGGACAAGTTATATATGTACATGTATAAACAAACAAGTAAATAAAAATAAATGGCAAATCCATTTTAGTTTCCTGAAGTTCAGCCCACTATTTTTCTACATCAAAATAATGCAAACAGGACATTATTAGAAAGTCTTCCACACTGTATGGTCACAGGTCTTTGTAAAAATTCAAAGTGTTACCATAAATTGGACTGTAATGAATGATGGTTTGATCATGTTTTGCTGACATCACATGTGTATTGTCCACTGTTATGACATTTGGTCGCTTTTATGTTATTGTAAAATAAACCTACCATGTCTCAATCCAAATGATATTAAGGCTGGGTTGATAAACTCGATTAATCAAGCTTAATAAATCAATAATCAATCCATAAAAGTAAAGATCGATCTTTAATGCATTTCCTTTGCTGGTGGCTGAACACAAAAGTTAAAGCCAAAGTCTGCCAACTTGATGCTATCATATAATGGAATCTCACATAGGATGGCTAATACTAATGCTCAGCCTAATTATACTTTGCAGACTATATATGAATAGCTTCATAACATATATTGATTAATAATGTATTTCTATGCAAATGTATCTAAATGTGTAAACCAGGGGTGTCCAAAGTTTTTTTGGCGCGGGCAAATACGGAAAAATAAGCAAAGGTCCGGGCCGCAAACAAGAGGTGACATAATAACATATGACTACTGTATATTTTTAACTCACCAATAATGTGAAGAACATTGCTCTCAGTGGGAGCAGTGATGCTGATCTGTGCCACATAAAATAAGTAAACGTAAAAATGAAACATTCACTCAGACAATGAAACCTCATTCCAACCAGGCAGTTCAGAACGGATTTATTGAGCAGCTGAAGCCAGCAGATCTGTACATACGTAGCCGTTAGTGTGGTTGACTGGCAGATGGCACAATTTTGTAGTTTATAAAGAGTCGACTGTTTTCTCAGAAAAGGAGACCAAAAAAAGGGCTTATGGGTGACCAACGAGGCCAATTTTAATATTTAACGCACACAATTTAAAAATCATTGTTTTAAAATTACACTCTGTGACAAAATATGCAGCTATGAACAAAACAAATTCCAAAAACAAAACAAGTTCTTTTTACATAAAGGGAAGACTTTTTCACAGTTCAGAATGCCTTTTCTTCTCCTTTTAGGTTCACTCTCTCTGTCTATCTCTAGATGGAAAATAAAGACGTCATTAAAATGTCTACAATAGTTCATAAAGAATGACATTATTAGCATGAGCTGAGGAATCTAAAGGCAGCGAGGATCCTGGTGTTGCGCAACAGGCAGCTCTCCGCGTGCCCCCACCTGGCAGACAGAGCCCACACCACCCCTCCCCTTTCGTTCTCACTCGCGCAGCCGCGTGTAACACAGACAGGAGCAGCTGCAGGGACGGGGATTCAAAGGCTTCAGGCTGTTACAAACTCTGATAGAACAGACAATATGAACCCAATAGGGTGTGGTATTATACATGTTGGGGGTTAAACCCTAGTTAAAGAGACGTCATGAGAGGCGGGCCCACTAGGGGGCGCGCTAGCGAGAGAGCAGTTCTGTATGGTTGTCTTCCGGTTGTGGAATAAAAGCAGTCTACAGCACGTCCCGTCCCGGAGCCTTCTTTATAAAGTAATAACACGACATGGTGACAGAAGTGGGATGCTGTTGGACTGAATAATTAAAAAAAAAAGTCAAGGAAAAAAAAAGAGCGCGGCGGAGCACGGCAACGTCAAGGCATGTCGGAGGACGAAATGGCAGCGCCGCAAGCTACCCCACCATGTGCTACGTTTACCATACAACCTCCAGAGTCGTTTGACTTTACAAAACCACAAGAATGGGAGCGATGGATAAGACGTTTTGAGCGCTTTCGGCTCGCAAGCAACCTAAGCGCGACGTCGGAAGAAAACCAGGTAAACACGTTGGTTTACTGCATGGGGGACGAAGCAGAAGACGTGCTTAGAGGGCTAACGCTAACGGCGGATGAAAGGAAGCAGTATGCAGCGGTAAAAGCCGGGCTAGACTCATTCTTTGTGCCCAAGAAGAACGTAATTTATGAAAGAGCTAAATTCAATCGGCGTGTGCAGCAGCCGGAAGAAACTGTGGATTCCTTCATAACGGCGCTTTATGGGCTAGCCGAACACTGTGACTATGGACAGCTACGTGACGAACTGATCCGTGACAGGTTAGTGGTTGGCCTGAGAAACACAGCCCTGTCGGAAAAGCTACAGTTAGATGACAGACTAACCCTGGACACTGCCATCATAAAAGCTAGGCAATTTGAAGAAGTTAGGCGACAGCAGTCAGACTTAAGAGGAGAAAGTAGCAGTGCTAAGTGCTCAAATGTCGATGCTGTTCAAGCTAAGAACTACAGAAAGCCCAGATTTCCCGCTAAGGCTCAAGCACAGTCACAAATGCAGACAAAGTTCAGACAAAATGCACGCCCACCTCATGCACAAAAGCTAACCTGCAAAAGATGTGGGAAGGTGCCCTCACATGCAAAATCAGAATGTCCTGCAAAAGAAGCTGCATGTCACACATGTGGAAAAAAAGGACATTATGGCAAAGTTTGCAGAAGCAATATAAAGTCTGTGAATGCAGTGACTGTAGAGGAAGAAGGTTTTTTTCTAGGAACAGTTAATGCTGGTGCAGACCCATGGTCGGTGCAGCTTCAAGTAAGACACAAGAAAGTATGCTTCAAAATAGACACTGGCGCTGATGTTACTGCCCTACCCGCCGATGTTTATCGGGAAATAACAGGAGGAGAAGCTGCAAAGCATCTGGCGAAGCCAACACGTCTGCTGTTTGGACCAGGTGGCAACGTGCTTCACGTCCTGGGGGTTGCAAAAGAAACACTGCGCAGCGGCAAAAAGACAGCCTCAGAGGACATTTATGTAGTGGAAGATCTTCATACTGCCCTGCTGGGGTTGCCAGCTATAAAACAGCTTCAGCTTGTGTCCAGAGTCAACAACATCACCATGGAGACGGTGAAACAGTTATATCCCCGTCTGTGTAGCGGTCTAGGCCTTGTGCGGAGGCCATATTCAATCAAACTGCAACCAGATGCTGTGCCCTTCTCTCTGCAGACTCCACGCAGGGTCCCACTACCTCTCATGGGTAAAGTGAAGGAGGAGATAGACCGCATGGAAAAAATGGGCGTCATCACCAAAGTTGAAGATCCCACTGAATGGTGTGCAGGGATGGTAGTGGTCCCTAAGAAATCAGGTGCAGTACGTATCTGTGTGGACTTTACTAACATGAACCAAGCAGTTTGCAGAGAAAAGTTTATCCTGCCTGCCGTTGAGCACACGTTAGGGATGCTAGCAGGTGCAACAGTTTTTAGCAAACTGGATGCCAACATGGGCTTCTGGCAGGTGCCATTAACGGAGGAGTCTGCTAAGTACACCACTTTCATAACACCTTTACTATTTTAATCGATTGCCATTTGGCATTGCATCAGCCCCAGAACATTTTCAGAAAATGATGGTGACTGAGGTGACCAGCGGGCTAGCAGGTGTGCTGTGTCACATGGACGACATTCTGGTTTGGGGCAAGACCCAGGAAGAGCACGATGTGCGACTGCATGCGTTGCTGGAGAAAGCACAAAAGGCAGGCATCACACTAAACATTGATAAATGTGAGCTCACATGCCACACAGTCAGATTTTTGGGTCATGTGATCTCAGCAGCAGGTGTCCAGCCAGACCCAGAAAAGACAAGTGCAGTTCAGGAGATGAGTGCACCCACCAATGTCAGTGAACTGAGGAGTTTCCTGGGCATGGTGAACCAGTTGGGGCGATTCATACCAAATCTGGCAGAGAAAGACAAAGTTTTGCGGGATCTGCTGTCGAAAAAGAACCACTGGTACTGGGGGCCAGAGCAGCAGACAGCTTTTGAAAGACTAAAAAAAGAACTTTCGTCAACACCAGTGCTCACACTGTATGACCCAAACAGTGAGCTGAAAATCTCAGCTGATGCATCATCTTTTGGACTGGGAGCGGTTCTGCTGCAGAAAAGCAATGCTGAGTGGGCGCCTGTGGCTTATGCATCCAGGTCGATGACGGGGACTGAGCAGCGATATGCTCAGGTAGAGAAAGAGGCGCTGGCTGCAACATGGGCCTGTGAAAGGTTCAGCTGCTTTGTTCTGGGCAGATCGTTTGAGTTGGAAACTGACCATAAGCCTTTGGTGAGTCTGCTGGGTGGCAAAGCGTTAGACGACCTTCCACCTAGGATCCAAAGATTTAGAATGAGGCTCATGCGCTACAACTACAAAATCACGCATGTTGCTGGCAAAAACTTATGGACAGCAGACACCCTGTCACGCGCCCCCCTCAAAAAATCAGGAGCACACACAGGTGCAAGCCTGCTAGAGGACACTAACATCTATGTGGACTCTGTCATCAGCAACCTACCTGTCAGTGGAGACTATCTGCGCAACCTTCGTGATCATCTGAGAGCAGACAGTGCATGTGCTGCGCTGATGGAGTTCTGCAGAGATGGGTGGCCGGATAGAAACAACCTGCAGCGGGTGTTGAAACAGTACTGGGCTGAAAGAGCAGTTCTTACAGTGCACGATGGACTGCTGCTGCGGGGCACAAGGCTGGTCATCCCATCTGCCTTGCGAAATGATGTGTTAGAAAAATTGCATGAAGGCCACATGGGTGTGACGAAGTGCAGGGAAAGGGCTAAACAAACAGTATGGTGGCCGGGACTCAGTAACCAGTTGAGTGGCATGGTGTTAAGATGCAGAACATGCATCCAAGAGAGAACCAATGTTAAAGAGCCACTGATGCCAAGTCAGATGCCGGACAGGCCTTGGCAAAGACTCGGAGCTGATCTGTTCACACTGGACAGCAAAGAATATCTGCTCGTTGTGGATTATTTTTCCCGTTTTGTGGAAATTGCACAGCTCTCATATACACGGTCCATGGATGTAGTGGTGCACCTGAAGTCGATTTTTGCACGTCATGGCATTCCTCAGGTTCTTGTGACAGATAACGGGCCGCAGTTCTCAGGTAGCCATTTTCAGGCTTTTGCAGCATGTTACGGCTTTGAGCATGTAACAAGCAGCCCCAGGTTTCCACAAAGTAATGGAGAGGCCGAACGCGCTGTACAGACTGTTAAGAGACTGCTGAAAAAGTCATCTGATCCATACCGTGCTTTGCTTGCATACAGAGCGACACCTCTGCAAAACGGCTACAGTCCAGCGGAGCTGTTAATGGGGCGTCGACTTCGCACTACTGTTCCTGCTCTTCCATCCCTGTTGGATCCAGCTCTGCCTGACTACCGCACGTTGGGAGCCAAAGAAAGGGAGAAGAGGTGGAGAGATGCAAGAATCTTTGACAAGCGACACAAAGCGAGAAACCTTGAACCGCTGGTTCCTGGGCAAGAGGTCTGGATCTCAGATGCAAGAGCTCAAGGAACAGTGATTTCTGCACATGAGGCTCCTCGCTCATATCACATCAAAGTGCCTCAGGGCACACTGAGAAGAAACAGACACCACCTGGTGTCAATGCAGACTGACGGTGAGGGAGTCGAACCTGTTGACGATCCTGTGGGAGAAGATACACCTACTCCAGCTCCAACAGACCGGACACCACACAGTGGAGAAAACATCACAGGGACGGTCCGTACAAGGTCGGGAAGAGTGGTCAGAAAACCAGATAGACTTAACTTGTAAATGAAAAACAAAAAACAAAGAGTAAATAAGGATGTTTGAGTTTATTAGAATGGGATGGTTTGGAAAAAAAAATGTAATTGATTTTGTTATATCAGTAAAGATGTATAAATACCCTTTGTTTTGTTTTAAGAAAGGGAGATGTGGTATTATACATGTTGGGGGTTAAACCCTAGTTAAAGAGACGTCATGAGAGGCGGGCCCACTAGGGGGCGCGCTAGCGAGAGAGCAGTTCTGTATGGTTGTCTTCCGGTTGTGGAATAAAAGCAGTCTACAGCTCGTCCCGTCCCGGAGCCTTCATTATAAAGTAATAACACGACATAGGGGGCCAGATATTTTTCCAAGCACTGAGCCGCTGTCACCACCGCTGCCCCCACGTTAAATTTGCGCACCGGACAATTGCCCGTATTGCCTGTGCCCCCCCCCCTCCCACCACATCGCCTCAGGCGCTCCCTACTATTTGAGAAGCACTGCCTTAAAGAAATATTCATTTTCCCTCCGTGCTTGAAATCTTCTACATACACTTGCTATCTTGCCTTTCTGGTGACTCGTAAATATTCGTCTTTGCATTTTTTTTCTTTTAGTGGAGAAGCACATTTCTGTGACCGACTCCGTCTAGTGTTGAACCTGGGAAGTGCAACAGAGTTGAGCTGAAGCGCCATGTGCGGGCCACATTCAATTATATTTTCACAATTTGCTGCGGGCCAATAAAAACAGACCCGCGGGCCGCAGTTTGGACACCCCTGGTGTAAACCATGTAAATTAAAAAACTAAATAAAATAGAGTGGATCTTAAGAATCTATCTAGGCTGAATCGATACGATTCAATATTGTTGATACCCAGCCATAAAAGGTATTTTCCAAAACTGATTATCAATATCTCATTTTTAATGGTATAGGTCGATTCAGTTCTGCCTTAGGCAGATTGATCTGGTTGGATTGTAGGAATAGAAATGGATTCATCGAATAATCGTTACACCCATAGTACTCACTGTGATTTGTTCATAAAAAAAAGCCAAGGAGGAACAAAAAAAAATTTAATGAAAGATTTCCTTGCCAATAAAGACATGAAGGTTTACAATAGATGTTACAATATCAGAACCTTTTTTATTTTTACAAACAAAATGAAGTATGTGTACAACTGGACATACAAATCAATATTCTATTAGAGCTTTTGTCTTTTAAAGACTATAGTTTTCTTTTTAATTAATGAAAATATTAGACAGGTTCCCAGGTTATCAGATGCTCACCACACTGTAAAGCTCACTGCAGGAGTCAACCATTGAAAGAGGAAGAAGCCAGAAGGGCTCATCTGTGTCTGTCTCTGTTTTACATGACGAACAGAAGCGTCTGTTTGTCAGTTCTCCATGGAAGATCTGAAAAAGAGGCATTTGTTCAACTCTTGTTTGTTTTGGTGGCTATTTTTCTCTTACTGTAAGGTTTTTAACCTTTGCCACTTGGGGACTGGTCAGCCTTAAAATCTTCTGACAGTACTCTGCTGCATCTTGCTGTTCGTTCACTGAGATGAGGAGAAAACCCTCCATTTAGTTGAAAGGAATGACAACATTCTTGAAGTATTTTTTGGGTTGATTTTATCTGATGTGATACACAGTAGTATTTAGTAATTTTACATTATGTAAAAAAAAACGTTTTAAATGATTTAAGCTGAAAATATAAAAATGGGGGTGCGAAGTTATGAGTGATGCTTTACCCGTGTCTATGTCCAGAGCCTTAATTAAATCAAGAGCATCTGAATTCCCTTTTACTAAGTGATCAAACAAATCTTTTAGGTGATGATCAATGAACTCAGCGTTGGATTGGCTGTAAACGGACAAATACAAATAGAAAATATAAGTGACTTGTATTTAAATATAAGTGACTTGTATTTATTGTCTTATGTAACAGAACCTAAAAATCAGACCTGTTCACAGCTTCTCTGAAGTCCTCAGTCATGAACAGAACCTGCAGAACACTGTTCAGGTAACAGGTTGCTCCATGGTTCTTCAAGCCATGGTATCTGATTTTAGGATCTGTAAAGATGAATGAAAACTGATACAAAGTTCTATAATCTAACAGGAACACAAACAGGCTAAATCTGACAACTAGCCAGCAAATAAATTTGACTTTACAGGCAATGAGGGCAGATACTAAATGATCTCCAGGAACACATAATATGAAGAAGATAAGAAAGTCTGATCTGAAAAGCAAAACTGTATATTTGCTGAATTAACTGCAGAGGTCACGCCTTACCAGAACTCGATGCACCCACTGCAGACATGCTGGTCCTCAAACGGTCACGTTCAGTCCAACAGCAGAAAGAAAGGAGCCAGTCTATGTAAGATCCACAGTTGAACTGAATGAAAGGAAAGCAGAAAACGTCCTATCTTTTAACAAAAGTACATGTACATTGGCATAGGGCTGAACTTAAAGACTTTCTATAGAGATAGTTTTTCTAGCAACTGTCATGAATGTTTGACAAACCAAAGAGGACTTTCGTTTTCACTTGTTCCCAAACTTACTGTACTTGACATACAGGGCGTGTTTCTAACTTCCTTATTTTGGCTTTGACCTTATTCTCGGACCAACTTAGAAATGTAGCACACCCAGATAGCCAGCACACAAAAATATGAACACAGAAAAAAAAACATACAGTGTATTCTATATAGGAGATTTCTTTATTGTTACTCTTTAATACACACAAAACACACCAACAGGTAATGCTCAAAACCTGGACACAGTAGAACAGAAGGGGGAGCTGTTCAATTATTTTGTATCAGCTGTTGAAAGTGAAAGTTAAACTGACAAACGACGCAGGGCAGCACCAAAGAGAACTGGGCTCATTTCGGGTAGAGACTCAAATAGAAGAGCAGGGTTTGTTGACGATCCAGTCCAAGAATGAGTTTACCGAATGTGGAAAAAAGATACGACCCCAAAGACACCACATTGAAATTTGTCAACAGGCCTGATGATCTGGACGCGCTACGTAAGAAACGAGCTCCTTTTTAAAATATATATTTCGTGGCCTTTATGCGTTGCGCACTGTGTGCGCCTTTCCTTGGCACAGAATGAACATTTCTAGCGCATTTCTGAGACTTTTTCATAAAAGTAGCGGTTTTTGTCTGTTTTATGGTCTATTTTCTCTCCGATTTCTTCATGCTCGCGTTCATCTCAGCTCCAGAGGAAGGGGACCAAAATCTGCGCGCTGAGATGTCCTGTGGTCACGCGGTCACACCGGAGTCTCTCACTGGGTGGTGTCGCAGCCTGCTGGATCAGGTCAGCAATCATCTCTTAAAATGTTCATCAAAAGTGAAACAAACACAGTGTAGGAGCCCTATTGAGAAATATGTCCTGTGGGTGTCGCTGTTTTCATATTTTGCTGTCCATTATAAATTGATTTATCACCTGACCACACACAGGTGTGCATGAGCCAGATGGAGAAATGGTTTTTGACCGCTTGTGCGGGAAATGAAGCAAAAGAGTAGTCAAATCCGCTCAGTAATGTAAATAATAAAAGAGACAAAGTAATGCAAAGTTGATCGGAGTGAAAGACTCATTTTTCTTCGTCGTATAGGGAAACGACAGCCCGCTTGGCGCGTCAATCAATACTGGCGTCGCACATCTCAATGGATTAAGGAGCTAGAACTTAGCTAAATAGTTTCTAGGTCTTTAGCTCCTACACTTATTAGTCAAAAACCTCTCCTTTCTTTGGATGGATTGATGGAATTCTCGGGATTCGGATGCCAGTTCGGAGCGTCGGTGGATTGTTTTGAGTGATCGAATCAGCTGGACCCACTGACAGCGCGAAGAGCCGTAAGACCCAGCGCAGCCTTCGATTCTGTTGGAATCCGATCGGGATATTGGAGCAGACATTTGGAATATTTCGTGGATTTGGACAAGGAAGAGCCGACAACTGAAGCGGCCCGTGAAGTTCAGCTCTGCTTTCGGCGCCCAACACGTCTAAACCCAGAGGTATGAGTAGCGCTACACCTTTAATGGCCATTTAAAAAGTGTGCACACATAACTGAACATAAAATCCAATGCATTGGTTGACTGATCGACAGACTGCTCAATAAGCGCTTTAAAACTTGTCAAATAAAAGAGGACGTTGGCATGGAGACGCGCGACGCAACGTCAGACGTAACAGTCGGAACTGCAGTGTGCACCACGAGCAGAGCTAATAGTTTGACTGGCGGTGAAATACAAGCTGAAAAACGGGTGGTTAGACTGACTGCAAAAGCTCTAGCTGATAAACTGGACAGGCTACAAAATAACAGGAAAAACCGATTGCTTATACTATTTGGAACAGTTTACAAGGGGACAACCACAAGAACTGGTGCGTAGCTGTCAACACATGACTCCTGAACATGGCTATGCAGTGGCCAAGGATCTTCTTCAGTACCATTTTGGAAATCCTTATAAAATAGCAACAGCTTACAATGAAAAGGCGTTGGCTTGGCAAACAATAAAAGCTGAAGATGTTAAAGCTCTAAAAGCATATTCTTTATTCCTGCGTTCCTGTTGTAATGTTATGACGGAGCTTCAGCACATGCAAGAACTTGACATGCCTGCAAACATGAGAGCTATAATCTCAAAGTTGCCATATAAAATGAGAGAACATTGGAGAGTCACGGCACATGAAATTATGGAAAGAACCAACAACAGAGCTCATTTCATTGATCTTGTCGCTTTCATTGAACGACATGTAAAAATTCTTTCTGATCCTCTATTTGGCAACATACAAGATCCTTTATCAAACATTACTCATGCAAAATCCTTTATAAGACCCAAGTCACTTCCTAAGTTTGGATTTAAAGGAAACACTGTGGCCACTACAGTAACATCAGATGTATTTAAAAAACCCAGCAACAACAAAGAGTTTCCTAACTGTGTTTTTTGTGCAAAAGGCCATCTATTGGAAAACTGCAAAGGCTTTACAATAATGAAACATAAAGACAAGATTCAGTGGCTTAAAGAAAGACAATTATGTTTTGCATGTTTAAGCACTGGTCACGTGAGTCGCATCTGCGAGCAGCGGCTAAAATGTGAGGCCTGTAGTCAAATGCACCCTACTGTGCTCCACATTAAAAGACAGCCCCTTGCTGCAGAGCAGTCAAAGGAGTCCATAGAGAATAAACCAACTTTACAGACAACATGTGGACATACAGGGGCCGGAATGGATTACTGTGCCCTATCTATACTTCCTGTGAAGATAAAAGCAAAAAAGGGTAATTGTGTAATCGAAACACATGCATTTTTGGACCCTGGGAGTTCAGCAACTTTTTGCTCAGAACATCTTATGCAAAAGCTGAATGTTAATGGTAGAAGAACTTCATTTCTCTTGCGTACAATGGGGCAGGAGACTGTTGTTCCAGCTTACTCTTTGATTGGTTTGGAAGTATCTGGTGTAGAAGACCAAAATTTTTATCCTCTGCCAGAAGTATTGACACAAAGGAAAATGCCAGTTTCAACTGAGAGCATGGCAACATCTGAACATCTGAAGAAACATCCTCACTTGTCTAAAATTCACATGCCAAAAATAAATGCAGAAGTCGACCTATTAATAGGTACCAATGCCCCCCAGCTACTGGAGCCTTGGGAAGTTATTAACAGCAATGGAAATGGACCATATGCCGTTAAGACAGTGTTGGGATGGGTCGTCAATGGTCCACTGAATGGAAACAGTGGTGTTTTGAAGGAGTGCCCACGCTCTGCTACAGTGAACAGGATCTCTGTGAATAAACTTGAGGAATTGCTGTCCAGTCAGTACAACTATGAGTTTAATGAAAAGGTTTCAAAAGAGAAAGAGATGTCAAGAGAAGATGTAAAGTTTCTAAATACATTGGAAAAATCAGTAATGTTGATTGGCGGGCAGTACTGCATGAATTTGCCCTTTAGAAATCCTGAGGTTCATTTTCCAAACAACTACAGTGTGGCTAAGCAACGACTTCAAAGTTTAAAGAAGAGATTTATTCATGATAAAGCTTGGCAAGAGGAGTATTCAAGATACATGAATGAACTTTTCAAGAAATCTTATGCTGAAAGGGTCCCTAAACAGCAGATAAAGGGCAGGGAAGGAAAGGTCTGGTATATCCCTCATCATGGTGTTCAACATCCAAGAAAAAAATCCCTGCGAGTTGTTTTCGATTGTGGAGCCACCTTCAAAGGAGTGTCATTAAATGGAGAGCTCATGCAAGGCCCCAACCTCACCAGTTCATTGCTGGGAGTTCTTACAAGATTCAGACAAGAACCTGTGGCTTTCATGGGTGATATCCAGGCAATGTTCCACCAAGTGAAGGTAATGGAAGAAGATAGAGACTTCCTGCGATTTCTATGGTGGCCAGGTGGAGATACTGTCAAAGAGCCTGAGGAGTATAGGATGACTGTGCATCTGTTTGGTGCTGTTTCATCACCAAGCTGTGCAAGCTTTGCTCTCCAGAAAACAGCAGATGACAACAAATCTAAAATCAAATCAGAGGTTTGTCAAACAGTCAAGAAAAACTTCTATGTTGATGACTGCTTGAAGAGCTTGCCCACTGAGGAGATGGCAGTAAAAATGATGAAAGATCTCATTTTTCTGTGCGCCAAAGGAGGGTTCATTTTGGAGAAGTGGATCAGTAACAGTCGTGCCGTTTTGGAAGCTATCACTTCTAGTCAAAGAGCCAAGGACCTGAAGAACCTGGATTTAGATCGTGATAAACTTCCAGTAGAAAGGGCTTTGGGACTGCAATGGTGTGCAGAGACTGATGTATTCATGTTTAAAATGGAGATAAAAGAGAAGCCCCTCACCAGACGTGGTGTTTTGTCAGTCACCTGCTCGATCTACGACCCTTTAGGTTTTCTTGCACCAGTCACATTGGGTGCCAAGATGATTCAACAGGAGTTATGCAGAAGAAAATGTGGATGGGATGACACTTTACCACAAGACCTTCGGTCCCAGTGGAAAAAATGGCTTGAAGAATTAGCTCTACTGTCCACATTTGAAGTGAGAAGGTGCATCAAGCCAGTGGGATTTGGAAAAATCAAATGTGCACAATTGCACCATTTTGCAGACGCCAGTGAATGTGGATATGGGACAGTAACCTACATCAGACTGGTAAACCAGAATGATCACATTCACGTAGCCGTTTTGCTTGGCAAAGCCAGAGTAACACCTTTAAAACCCATAACAATTCCCAGATTAGAACTAACGGCAGCTGTTCTTGCTGTTAGACTGGATGCAATGCTAAGAAAAGAACTAGAGATCTCACTGGAAAGTTCTGTATTTTGGACTGACAGTACTTCCGTGTTGAAGTACATTCACAATGAAAACAAGCGCTTTCAC
This sequence comes from Oryzias curvinotus, assembly GCA_023969325.1. Taxonomy (NCBI): domain Eukaryota; kingdom Metazoa; phylum Chordata; class Actinopteri; order Beloniformes; family Adrianichthyidae; genus Oryzias; species Oryzias curvinotus. Next base: position 26,570,175 of record CM043723.1, read on the forward strand.
ACATTCGTAGCCAACAGAATATCTGCTATAAGAGAAGCATCTGAACCCTCACAATGGAGACATGTTTGCTCCAAAGATAATCCTGCTGACAAAGCCTCAAGAGGAATGAAGGCTTCAAGCTTCCTAAAGGACAGTGTATGGCTTAAAGGACCTGAATTTCTTTGGACACATGAATGTGAAGAGCCAACATCATTCATGGAGTTTTCAGTTGATCCCGATGACAAAGAGGTCAGAAAAGAAGAAACTGTAAATGCAATCAGTGGCTGTGATGCTTCTAACCCTACAGAGAAGTTGATTGCATATTTTTCAGACTGGAGCAAGTTAACGACTGCAGTTGCCTGGATCCTTAGACTGAAATCCACACTGTTGGAAAAGGGTCGACAGAGAAAGCAGTTGAAAACTGTACAGGATGAAACCACAAGGACAAAGCAGAAAAATGTCACACCTGCAACAGACACAACATCTGGCAAGGTTGACTACTTAACACTAAGTGACGTGAAGGAAGCTGAATTAGCCATCATACGCTATTGTCAGCAGCAGCGATTCATGAAAGAAATTCATGCATTGATGTCAAACTCAAGTGTGAGTAAACAAAGTTCAATCTACAAATTGGATCCCATAATGGATGATGGACTTCTGAGAGTAGGTGGAAGACTGTGCAAAGGAGCAATGCCCGAAGAAAGCAAGCATCCTCTTATCCTTTCTAAGGACCAGCATATCTCTATGCTCATTATGAAACACACACATCAACGTCTTGGTCATGGCGGTCGGGCTTATACACTCTCCAAAGTAAGACAAAGATTTTGGATAACAAATGCCAACTCTGCAGTGAGGCGAGTAATTTCAGAGTGTACATTTTGTCGACGGTTTCATGGGAGATCAGTAACACAAAAAATGGCTGATCTTCCAAAAGAACGAATCCTTCTTGATCTGCCTCCATTCACCAACACAGGTGTTGATTACTTTGGTCCAGTGGCAGTGAAAAGAGGAAGAGGAACTTGTAAACGCTATGGTGTCATCTTCACTTGTATGGCTAGCCGAGCTGTGCATTTGGAGGTTGCAACGTCTCCGGATACAGATGCATGCATTAATGCTTTACGTCGCTTCATTAGCAGAAGAGGACAAGTGAAGCAACTAAGATCGGATAATGGCACAAATTTCATCGGTGCCAATAAAGAACTAAAAAGAGCGTTGTCTGCATTAAACCAAGACAAAATTGCAAAATTTATGACACAAGCCGGAATACAGTGGAGTTTTAATCCACCAGGAGCTTCACATTTTGGAGGCGTATGGGAGCGTTTAATCCGCCTGATTCGTAAGGTTCTTTGTTCCGTTCTACAGCAGCAGCAACTGGATGATGATGGACTGTCCACAGTACTCTGTGAAATAGAAGCAATTCTAAATGATCGTCCACTCACGAAGATGTCTGATGATCCAAATGACTTGGAACCTCTTACACCAAACCATCTTCTTCTTCTCATGAGGAAACCTGCTCTACCCCCTGGAATATTTGATTCGCAGGACCAGTATGTTAGAAAACGGTGGAAGCAAGTACAATATCTAGCTGATGTATTCTGGAAAAGGTGGATACGGGAATATTTGCCTTTACTCCAAGAGAGACAGAAATGGAATCAAAGGAAGAGGAGTTTGTTAGTCGGGGATATAGTTGTAATCATGGACTCACCAGCTCCCCGTGGTTCCTGGTTACTTGGCAAAGTCTTAGATGTTTACTCTGACAAAAGGGGACTTGTACGATCTGTGAAACTACAAACTAAATCTAATGTAATCGAAAGGCCCATATCAAAACTTTGTTTGTTACAAGAAGTGTAAATTATGTTTGGCTCCTTTTTGTGAGGTATTTGTAAATTGTTATTCAATTGTATAACAATTTAGGGGCCGGTGTGTAGGAGCCCTATTGAGAAATATGTCCTGTGGGTGTCGCTGTTTTCATATTTTGCTGTCCATTATAAATTGATTTATCACCTGACCACACACAGGTGTGCATGAGCCAGATGGAGAAATGGTTTTTGACCGCTTGTGCGGGAAATGAAGCAAAAGAGTAGTCAAATCCGCTCAGTAATGTAAATAATAAAAGAGACAAAGTAATGCAAAGTTGATCGGAGTGAAAGACTCATTTTTCTTCGTCGTATAGGGAAACGACAGCCCGCTTGGCGCGTCAATCAATACTGGCGTCGCACATCTCAATGGATTAAGGAGCTAGAACTTAGCTAAATAGTTTCTAGGTCTTTAGCTCCTACACACAGAAAGTGGGAAACCATGTTAATACAATCCACATATTTGTTTTCGAGTTATTTCTCTTTTTCTTTTATAGTTGAACCCTTTTGCAGGATTCTTTTTCCTTTAAATGGCTTTATTGTTGTTTTTTGTGATGAAAAGGTTTACCCTGTAATCAACATTATACTTAAAAATGTCAATTTAGTAACTCTAATAATAAAAAGAGATACAATGTGTAATAGACATTCATATAAGAAGTTTCCATGCTGAGTTATCATTAGACAATGTCTTTGTTGTAAATCCCTTGTCAATAATGTCAAGTCAAATTAAGTCTTAGATTTTAGTTGACTGAGTTCAAAACAAAAACTGAGAATGCAATAAATATCTATTTACTCTGTTTGCACTGACACAAAGGTTACTATATACTGGAAATAAATCTTGTTTGACAGCATAGACCAGGGGTCGGGAACCTATGGCTCTTTTGATGGTCACATGTGGCTCGCAGACAAATCTTTAATTATCCTTTTTTTTTTTTCTTCTCGTGCGCGATGAGATGCCAGAGGGGCGCGCAGTAGTAGCAGAGCTTGGAGAAAAAAAATCTGCGCCAGCACTATCAGTTTACTATTATCTATTATTTCACAGAGTTTATACCAGCCGGAAACCTGTGAATTGCTGTGCCTAAAACTGCGCGCTCCCGTCTCTGAGAAAGAGCGCGCAGTTGCAGGGACGGGATGTGTAAGGAAGAAAGCAGAGGGTGAGGGTGGGGGGGGGGGGGGGGGGGGGGGTAGCAGGTGAATCGCGCAGGGATTGTAAAAACGAAAAACCCGCTGCCCGTCACTCACTGCAGTGTGTGAGTGTGTGTTTGGCTCCACGTCTGCATGTGAGCAGTCTTTCTGTCACATCTAAAGAACATTGAGACCTACCATCACGTTTAAAGTCTCAACGCCTGCATGAAGCTGAAACTCACCACGTATCAACCAGACTAGACCATCAGCAAAACCACCACGAGAAATACTCATCATTTATTAGCAACAGCATAACGATGTTATTAAAAAGAATCCAAAGACGTATTTACTTTAAAAATGTTGAAATTACATCAAATGCTCACATTCACTTGTATATTTAGTTTTAAACATATTGTCACGGACTGAGTTGGGTCCGCTGTTGGGCCGCGTTAAAAGTTCTGGAGTTTATCGAACGCTTCAAGCAGAGATCTGATTGGCCCTCAGTTCTGTCGCTCAGCCTGTTAGGTAGTTTGGACCAATGGGGTTCAGCTATGGGCCGAATAAGGGAAATTTAAACTACACAAGAAACAGCTAAACAACTTCCTAAGAAACATTAACAATGTATAATCAATAAGGATGGCCCGTTTGACACGGCGCTTCGGCGCGCGGTTCACTTTCATGAAACAGAGTGTTTCGGCATAATGTTTTGGGGCGTGTCAACTAGCGCAGATCACGTGGTTGATGACGTATGATGCGCCAAATGCTTCGTTTGGTCGAACCACGGTTCAGATGTCACTTGCGTTTCGAACAGTTGGGTGCGGTATTCTCTAGAAACACGAAATGAATCCCGAACGTCTCCCGGTAAGTTCTATTGTTTCCCCTGTATCAGAATCAGCGTCAGTTCATTGCACTTTACCATGACTCCTGGGAAAAAACGTACTGTGGCTCAGGATCATTTCTACTCGATTCCCCCTAATAAAAAAATCGTGGTGTATAAAAAATTCTTCAATGAATTTATAATGGCAATTGTGTCTGGCATCTGTAGCGATAGCTCAGTGGAATGATCAACGGGTGTCACATCCAGAGGTCCTGGGTTTCGAGGCCAGCTATTGACAAATTTTTTTTTGCTTTGCGTTTTTTTCTTCTTCATGTGATGTTTCCTACATGTGTTGTTTTACGTTGTTCTTTTTAATAATCATCAACAACATTGTTTTGTTTTACGTTTTTTCATCATCATCATTTCCACATTGAAGTGTTACAAGGAGCTTAGTTGAAACATATGTCGATATACATCCAGTCTGCCACCAGATGCCGCTATTCGGTGTGGTTTCGAAGCCCTGAATGGATGGTTCATTTTTCTGGCACAATTACAAGAACCCCAATGAGGCTTCATGGGGCTTCTATTCCCATCCCTAATAATCAACTTACAAACACGTAAATTTCCCATCGCTCGCATGCACAGAGCCAACTCAGCATGAACGTGGCTGCATGTCCGTGAAAATGTGCTGAATTGAACTCACGAACACATGGTGAGAGCACTCACTCTGACATACATTTAAAATTGAAACTTAACAGAAACGACAGATGTCTCACTCTGACGATTTTCGAAAAGGAACTTTTAAGCATAGCTTACATAAACGAAAATGCTTCTTTTGACAACTTAACAAAAGGCATTACACCATGCAAAAAAAGAAATGCAAATTTGAAGTAAACCCTTGAGTTTGTGGGTATTTGTAACACCCATCAGGTCCTTTTCATTGTAATCCTCTCACAAAAGATCTGTCTCTGTTTCAGGGCCAGTACAAGTTCAAATGTCCCGCTTTAAAGAAGGGAACTGTGGTGAAGTGTGATGCTGTCTGGTCTTACACAGAGGTGCGGCGCCTGGCGGTGCTGACAGCTGAAGAGATGCAGCACTTTGAGGAGACCATCGCTCGTATGGCCGCCACTGAGTTCTGTGACTTCAAAGCTGTAAGAACCTCCATTCTTTCTCTACTTTAAAGCAGCTGTGATCTGCCTAAAAGTAGTTGGAGCCTGTAAATATTGAATTACCTGCAGCACTCAGTGTACGACAGCCGGGTCCGACGGAAGGCTGGTCGTATAGCTGTAGACCCCACCCACCCAGGACATCAACTGTTTGTACATCTTCCCTCTGGGAAGAGATACAGGAGCATCAGAACCCACACGAATAGACTGAGGAACAGCTTCTTCCCAAGAGCAGTGAGGTCCACCCCCCCCCCCCCCCCATCATACAACTGGGTCAACGACAACCCCCCTCCCCCAGACTTAACATAACCCACTAACCCCTGTCAGCACACAGCTGACAATGCTCTGACTGTACTATGTACGCAATATTCATGTCGTGTGTGCAATATTCATTCTATATGTGGAATACCCACTCATATGTGCAATATTCACCCCACTCTACTGTACAGTATTTATGTCTTATATAGCTCCTTATTCTTATTTTATTTTATTCTACCTTTTTTATATTGTTGGAAGAGAGTTGCTGGAAAAAATTTCATTGTGCACTGCAGAATGATAATAAAAGATTCTGATTCTGATTCTTATTAAACATAAAAGAGGATTTCTTTCCTCAAATAATAAAAAAGTAATTATCCTTTTGTTTGTTTGTCATAGTGTCCTGGTTGTAAGACCTATGTTGAGAGGGAGGACCTGACGAATCTCTGTGTGCAGTGCACAGTGTGCAAGTCTGACAAGAAGGCGGCATTCCAATTCTGCTGGCAGTGTTTTAAGCCATGGAAAGGGAGGGCTCCTCGCTCTGATCGTTGTGACAACGACGACTGCATCAACCACGATCTAGAGCTGCTCAGGACCTGCAAAACCACCATCCTCTCTCAGGTGCAGGGGGTGGGGCCTTGCCCCTCCATCCGGGCCTGTCCCACCTGTGGTCAGAAAACTGAGCACGACACGACTGGCTGCAAGAACGTCATCTGTACTCGCTGCCAAGTGGAGTTCTGTTTCGTGTGTCTGAAAAAGACTGTTGATTGTCGGAAGACGAGCTCTTACTTCATCCCGTGCAGTGAAGGCATCGCTCCCAGACAAACCTCCATCCCTGTGTGGCACCGAGGCTGAACACACCTGAGATTTTAAAAATGCTGCCTTTACATAAACCTTTATTTGAATAAATGTTCTTGTCCAGCTTGTTGTTATTATAACCACAAAAACTTAATAAATCGTGGCAATTTGGAACCTTAGATGTTTTTGTCATTATCAAGCAAAATCAATTTTTTGAGCTTTTAAGTATCTTATAATGTTCATCATTCCTCATGAAAAGAAACCCCAGAGCAGTATTTTTATCCATTCTTGCATTTCGGAGTTTTCCTCCAAAAACCTGCGCTCTGAGCACCAGCCCCTCCCAATTCACGAAAACGAGCACAGGTTCACACACTGCAACATAGATAAGTGGGATACAGCCCCTTCCAGAAAGGCTATCACAAAGTGAGGTCTTTTTGATGGTGTGGAGATGCCAGTGGACTTGACAGAGTGTGAGGACGATATGAAGAAGATCACTGTTCAAGAGCTCAAGGAGAAAATTAAAACACTACCCGGCAACCCAGATAGAGTTCTTTTCCAAAAAACCTGCAAATTTGATTAAACCTCTTTTTATAAAGTTCTTAGATTGTGTTTGACTTCTTCATAACAGTTAATGTGTTGCCTTTTGTAAAGTTAAAATGAAGTCCTCAAATAAGAAATTTGGGTGCTTGAATAGAATTTTTAAAGTTCATGAATATTGTATCTATTTTTTCTCTCATGGTTTGAACACAGCTCACATGACTCCAGATAGCACACTGACAGTCTGGATGCTATGGGAATGTCTTGGCTGACACATCTATGTAGCTTTGCATGGCAGTCAGGAACTTTACCACTGGACTGGCAGACAGAGGTGGTGGTTCCCCTTTTCAAGAAGGGGGACTGGAGGGTGTGTTCCAACTACCGGGGAATAACACTCCTCAGCCTCCCTGGGAAAGTCTATGCCAGGGAACTGGAGAGGAGAGTCAGTTCGATAGTCGAACCTCAGATCCAGGAACAACAGTGCAGTTTCTGTCTTGGTCGTGGAACAGTAGACCAGCTCTACACCCTCTTTAGGGTACTGGAGGTTTGTGGGAGTTTTGCTCATCCAGTCCATTTATTTTTTGTGGATTTGGAGAAGGTGTTCGACCTCAGCCCCCGTGGTGCATTGAGAGTATGGGGTCCAGGGAGCCTTACTGAGGGCTGTCCAGAGCAGGAGCTTGGTTTGCACTTGTTCCTGGTGCACTTTGGACTCTGGTAGGGCTACCCTTTAAAACAGGTTCTTTTCATAGTCTTTGTGGACAAAATTTCTAAACGCAGCCAGGGGCCGGAGGGAGTCTGGTTTGGGGACCACAGAATTTTTTTCTCTGCTCTTTAAAGATGATGGTGTTCTGTTTGAGTCACAAAGCCAAGACCTCCAGCATGCATTGGGGCGGTTTACGGCCAAGTGTGAGGTGGCTGGGATGAGGGTCAGCCCCCGGTAAGATCGTGAGATCCACAGGTGGATCACTGTATCCGCCATTATCCAGTCACTGTATTGTTCCATAGCGGTGAAGAGAGAGCTGAGCCAGGAAGCAAAGCTCTCAATTTACCGGTGGATGTTCGTTGGAATACTCACCTATGGTCATGAGCTCTGGGTCATGACCAAAAGAATGAGGTCCCAAATACATGTGGCTGAAATGAGCTTCCTCTGTAGGGTTGCTGGGCGCTCCCTTAGAGATGGAGTGAGAAGCTCGGGTCACCCAGAGAGAGCTTGGAATAGAGCTGCGGCTCCTCCACACTGAGAGGAACCAGTTGAGGTGCCTCAGGCATCTGGGTCAGATACTTCCTGGATGCCTTCCTAGGGAGATGTTTTGTGCATGTCCCACTGGCCGGAGGAAGACCCAAGACACACTGGAGAGACTAGCTGGCCTGGTAAAGTCTCGGGCTTCCCCCAGAGGAACTGGAGGAAGTGGCCCGGGAAGAGGGAAGTCTGGGTGTCTTTGCTTAGACTGCTTCCCCCTGTGACCATAACCCAGATGAGCAGAAGAAGATGGATGGATGGATGGATAAATTCATGTTTTTAAACAGATAATTTTTGAGTTTTTAATTCAAAACTGTGGCTTTTTTCTCATTTTAGTGCCAGTTGCACCTTTGGGTTGGTGTCCCTCTGTGAAAAACTCAAATTAGAGAAATGATGGGTTCATGTGGTGTTGGAATGATTGGAAAAATGACTGTCAAAATCAAAAAAACACACATTAATGTTAAAAAAACAAAAAATCTTCCAACACCACATGAATACAGAATATTTTTCTGAACCTTTAAAAAGGTTTATTTATTTTCAGTACATCTTGGGATCGTCTTCCATCCTCTAAATTCTAAAGAACATCTGACTTCAGTCAGCAAAAAGCCTAATATAAAAAGCCTTATCATCATTTAGTAGGACTGTGATCATGGGATTAGAGGAGGCAGAGCTAGAACATTTTATGGGGAAGGGCAGAAGACTTTGGAAGGATGGAAAATAAGAACAGCAGAGTGGAAGCCCAAATGGGGTGAAGCAAGAAATTTGAGGGGCTCAAGATTTCATTTAAAAATGTGCTTTTGTTGTTTTTTCTGTGCTTAGAGAAGCTTGTATTGATGAGTTCTTATATCTTTGTCACAACTGTTACCAGCATTGGCTCAAAAATTGGGGGGCAAGCTTGGGGGTAAAGCTTTTTGCTGAAAGGCACCTTGCTCCCCCCAAAGCTTTGCCACTTATGTAATTGTAGAACAAGTGACAAAGATCTTTTGATGAGTACAGGCTTCCTATCATAGAAAACAAGGCCTTTTTATTTGCACTGTTTTTCTTACATGTTTTGATGCAGAGGGAAAGCAGGATTGTTAGTGGAATGAGTGGCTGTGATGAGAAGAAGAGGTCTTATGAGAAAGTTTGTAAAATGGCTCTGCTCACCCCCGCGGAGAAAAAGTACTTTGAAATTTTCTGAAGATCAAAAAGATGACAGATGGAAATAATCAGGACCAGAAGATGACGGGACCGGACCACGTTTCACCAAGGGTTCTGAAAGCCTGCGCGGAGCAGCTAGCAGAGGTATACACTGACATCTTCAACCTCTCGCTATCGCAGGAAAAGGTGCCCCGAATCTTCAAGTCCTCCATGATCGTGCCGGTCCAGAAGAAAACACACGTCGCAACTATGAACGACCTGAGACCCGTGGATCACACTCTTGCAGCAATGAAATGCCTGGAGAAGCTGGTTCTGTCACACATCAACTCCCTGGTCGACGAGTCAGTAGACCCCCACCAGTTCGCCTACCGCCCCAACAGATCAGCAGAAGACGCAGTGGCCCTGGCACTTCACTCCACCCTGCCACTTCTGGACACCAAGAACACGTACGCCCGGATCTTGTTCCTGGACTACAGCTTTGCCTTCAACACCATCAGGCCCCTAAAGCTGTCTGCAAAACTCGCAGAACTGGGAATACCAACACCCACCAGAAACTGGATTCTTGACTTTCTCACTGACCGACCACAGGTGGTGAAGATGGGAAAGAAGGTCTCTGCTGAGCTGACAGTCAGCACCGGAACACCACACGGGTGCTGCCTCAGTCCAAAGCTGTTCTCACTCTACAGCCATGACTGCAACTCCCCCGATTCCAACAACATCATCCTTAAGTATGCAGATGACACAACCGCCCTCTGCCTCATAAGAGGAGAGGTCAAGTCTGCATACAAAGACCTGGTACACAAGATTATCTACGGCGAGGACAATGACCTTGTTCTCATTTTAGAGAAAACAAAAGAAACAATTGTGGACTACAGAAGGAATATTTAATGTCTTTGTGGAAATCCTGGGGATTTACCAAATCACCAAACAAAACCGAAAGTATTTGTCTTGTCAGTCACCTTCATTGTTTTGGAACCTTTTTTTGTCAGAGAAGAAAGATCCTGATCCTAGACAAGTTTGGCAATCATTTTTGGTTTGTTTTAGGCTCCAACTTGAACATGTTTTGCCATGGGCAACAACACATACAAAAATTCACTGCGCTTGGTTCGGGATTCCCCCACATCAAAATGAACAGCTGAGCTCTGTTTTACATACCGTAATACAAACTTTGCCTCAACTATTTACAGGAATCAACGGCTTGTCTAACAGAACCACTGGAGGTGGAGTTTGATATGAAACAGTTTTGCTTTCACTGCTCTCACATTAGTAGAAAAAGAAACAGCTTAACAAAACCAAACCAGTTCATACTTTTGCTGCAGGATTTTATAAAAAATAATTTCAGCAAAATGGGTGGCAACAAAATAAGTAAAATGGAAAAAGTCTACAATCTGGCTGATAAAACTTTCAAATTTGTGGATAGAGAGGATGAATTAGACTGTGAGTAACTCATTTCTTTGCCTACTATTCCTTGTTTCTGCTGTTAAAGCAATGAATACTTGTGGGAAAGCTTTAACTGCTTTTACTCTGTCTTGTGTGATTGTTTTGTGTCAGTTCTCTGTGAAGAATTTGCGTCTCCCAGAGCAGAGATGTCCTGTGGTCATGCTGTGACTCCCATGTCTCTCACCAACTGGTGCCGCTTGCTGCTTGAAAAGGTTTGGGATCATCTTCCATCATCAAAATGATCAGAAACATCTGACTTATGTCAACAAAAACTTAAAATCATTATAATTTAGTTGACCTTTGATCATATGATAGTAGACCAAGCGACACAAATCTTCTGATTCATATAGTTTTTTTTTTTGCAGTTGTTAATCTCATTGAAACTCTGTGTTTGTCCTGCAAATGATAGATTTTTTTTTTTAAATCATTGCATATTTTGTCAGTCTTCAAAGTTAGATGAGATGCAAAGATGTGTCTGTGCAGGGGGAGAGCCGGTTTGTTTGTGGCATGAGTGGCTGTAATAAGGAGTGGTCGTATGAGGAGGTCTGTAAAATGGCTCTACTGACTCCTGAGGAGAAGGAGTACTTTGAAAAAACTATGGAAAGCATCACTGAAAGAGAAAGCAGGAAAAATACTAAGTCGGTGAGTATTTTATGGAAAAGACAATGATTTTGAAGTAAACTTGTGTTTTTTTTTACTGATTTTTCTATCATTATTCATAGTGTCCTGAATGCAAAGTCCCTGTGACGAGGAAAGATGAGTCTAACCTGAGAGTGCGTTGCCAAGTTTGCACAAAAAAGAAAATAAGAGACTTTGATTTCTGCTGGCAGTGTCTGAAAGAGTGGAAGGGTCCACAGCCACGCACAGACCGCTGTGATAATGACGGCTGCTTCAGCGAAGCTCTGAGAACTCTGTGGAACTGCCCAGATATCACCTTTGAATCAGTTGGAGGAGTAAAGGGATGTCCCTCCATCAGGGCCTGTCCCACCTGTGGCTCTCTGGTGCAGCACAGCTCAAAATACTGTAAAAGCATTGTGTGTCCTCGATGTAAGGTGAAGTTTTGTTTTGTGTGTCTGAAAATCATGACTGAATGCACAAAAACAAGCGGTCCATATTTACCCTGCTCCAGTGGAGTCGCCCCCAGACAGACCTCCATTCCTGTGTGGCATCAAAAGTGATGTGACTTTACAGAATAGACATGTACAAATGTTCAAAAAATGTTTCCTTACAAAACGTATCAAGTTTACAATAAAGTGGCACATTTTGGCATAGATGGTTTAAATCCTTTTTTTAAGTATGTTTGTGTATAAATCCTTCACATCGTTAACTTTGTGATGGCTTTTGTAAATAAAAGTGATGTGAAAAAATTTTGTGCGACTGCAGTGATTTTCCAGACTACATGTTACTTTTTCTTCCACTTCAGTTGCACAAGAATATTTCTGTACTCCAATAACTTTCAGTGTTGTAAATGTTCAAATTTGAACATCCTTATATAGAATTAAACTAGAAAAAAATGAAATTAAAATTATTCATTCTTACCCTTGTGCTATCCTAGGCACTTTAACATTGGGAGTTGGGTCATCTAGACCCCACTATACAGTGCGCTGAACCTTTTTTCTTCAATGATTTGTGATCTTCACTGGTTTCCATGGATTACATGAAATCGTCTCCACCTTTATCCACCTTTGTCATGATAGGGAGAACATGTCAATGGTCATCTTGACTCCCTAGGATAGCACAAGGGTTAAAAATAAACAATCTATATTCCATCCCGAACATTTGATTACTTTTTTACTTTAATATAGTCCTATTGGGCTCTGTGCTGGAGGAAAGCTCACAAAACTGCATTAAAACGTTGTTTGTCCTTGAAATAAAGTTCAGTTTTGTGGGTTCCATCCATCTTCTTGGCTGGACGGACAACTCCTTGAATGAGGAACCGTGCCCCAATCCTAATCCAGGACCGGGTTGCGGGGGCATTAGTTTAAGCAAAAATGCCCAGACTTCTCTCTGCTTGGCCATTTCCTACAGCTCCTCTGGGGGGACCCCAGGTCCAGGCAAGCGTTGTGGTCTCGATAAGTGTTGTTGAAATGCCACGCCTACTCATGCCTTTGTGGAGCCCACAGGGAGTCTTCGGTCTGGACATCTCACTGCAACAATCAAGTGTCAGGAGAAAATGAAAGAGAGATATATTAAATTAAACAAATCTAAGGTGACAGTAGTAAGTTCCCTCTTTTATTTTTAACTACAGTTTCCTTAAAAGATCCTAAAAAACAAAGACATGGATGTGACGCTCAAAAAATATTTATAAATTGTTCCCTCAAAATAATATTTTGTGGGCACAATTTAGTATTTTTTGGGGGGCACAAATGAGTACTTTAGTATCATCAGTTCCTACTACCACTTTTTGTAAAAAAAATACTAATTTGTGTACACAAAATTCCTAAGTGTTAAAAGGGGTGTGTCTGTGTTGGGAAGGTAGATAGAGAAAAAGTCCCGGAATTTTGTGTCTACCATTACTAGGAGTTTGTTTCCTCAGACACATGTTTTATTTTGACAATATTGCTCTTATGTAATCACCCATACTGAGCTTTCACTTTCGAATGAAGAACCAAAATTACCCATGACGTCACATCTCTGATGCTTCAAAAAGAGTCCGCAGATAAAGGGGCATTCTATCTGTAGAAGACAGAGAACTCACAATGGTGGCCCAGGGAGGTGTTTGTGTGCCCCACAGATCAGCGGAAACCCTTTACATACCTGGGGTTCAGCTGGACGTGTGGACTCCTGACGGACTGAAGGTCCCGGTGAACTTGACAGAGTCAGAGGAAGACTTGAAGAAACTCTTTGTTCAAGATCTCATACGGATCATTCAGGCACTTGCTGGCAACCCAGGTGAATATTATTTTACAACAATCTGTAAATCTATTTAAAACTCTTCTAAAAATGTTATTTAGGTGTTTTGATTTGTAACTTGTATACAACATTTAATTTAAGAAATTAAACAAAACAGTGCATTTACTCATTTTTATTTATTTCTTTGTCCATCTGTTTTCTGTGTATTTTTGAACGCAGCCCAAATAACGCCAGACACCACACTGTCATTTGAGGGGAAAAGGCTGGATTCCAACTCAAAACCCCTGGGGGAATATGGACTCAAGTCCAAGTCTTCCATCCAGATTGTGGTGAAGGTCCACGGAGGATGAATCGGAAAGCGAGACCACGATCAGCAGCTCTTCCTGCTCTTTTTTGAAGACTTGTCAAAGCATTCAGTTACTTTTTGTTGCTGCTCAAATTTAAATTCAGACATTTTGAAATGATTCACTTCTCTTTAATTTACTACTCAAAGTTCCTGATATTTTTATCTTTTTGTAAAAAAATGGATGTATATATTTTATCAAAGCAGATGTATATTTTTGTTCTCTCTCTTCTTAATAAATCATTGAATGTTTAACATTAAAACTGGATTTGTTTTTTATTAAAAACAACAGCAGAAAAATTACCAAAAAAAAGAAATTCTCTTTTATGATACAATTAAGCTCTGTATGTTGTTTCATGGCAGACTCATCAAAAACATATTCAATTAAAAAAAAAACTTTTGAATTAAATTCAAACTCATAAATTGAATTATGCTTCAAAACTTTCCAAAAGCAGAACTTAAAATTATTTTTATTTTTCTTGGTTTATCTTGTTTTTTAGTTGGTTTAAGAAGCTAAGACAACCTTTCAAATCCTTTCCCAATCCTACACTCTCCATGGTGCTGAAATATATCATTTAGAGCAGGGGTCGGGAACCTTTTTGGCCGAGAGAGCCATAAACGCCACATATTTTCAAATGTAATTTCGAAAGAGCCATACAATAATGTAGCGTCCCTTTCCCACACTGAGACACGGAGACTTAACCTCTTTTAAGGTTCTTTATTCTGGTTACTGCAGACCGCAGCAAACGCCGTAAAATTCATTCAGCAACTCCTGAATCTCTCCCGCTGAGACGAGAGCGCCTCTCCCACTTTATATTCCTCTGCTCCCGCTCCAGTCCTCCTATTTCCCTTATTCGGCCCATAGCTGAACCCCATTGGTCCAAACTACCTAACAACAGGCTGAGCGACAGAACTGAGAGCCAATCAGATCTCTGCTTGATGCGTTCAAGGAACTCCAGAACTTTTAACGCGGCCCAACAGCGGACCCAACTCAGTCCGCGACAATATGTTTAAAACTAAAAATACAAGTGAATGTGAGCATTTGATGTAATTTCAACCTTTTTAAATTAAAATAAGTCTGTGAATTATTTTTAATAACATTGTTATGCTGTTGCTAATAAATGATGAGTATTTCTCGTGGTGGTTCTGCTGATGGTCTAGTCTGGTTGATCCGTGGTGAGTTTCTGCTTCATGCAGGCGTTCAGACTTTAAACGTGATCGTAGGTCTGAATGTTCTGGAGATGTGAGGAAGACTCACATGCAGACGTGGAGACAAACACACACTCACACTGCAGTGAGTGACGGGCAGCGGGTTTCACGTTATTACAATCCCTGTGCGATTCACCTGCTGCCTGTCCCCCCCACCCCCACCCTCTGCTTTCTTCCTCACATCCCGTCCCCGCATCTGCTAATAGGTTTCCTGCTGGAATAAACTCTGTGAAATAGTAGATAATAGTAAACTGAGTGCTGGCGCAGATTTTTCTCTCCAAGCACCGCTACTACTGCGCGCCCCTCTGGCATCGCATCGCGCCCCAGAAAGACTGGTCTAATGAAAAAAAATGGTATAAATAAAGATTTGTCTGCGAGCCATACGTGACCATCAAAAGAGCCATATGTGGCTCGCGAGCCATAGGTTCCCGACCCCTGATTTAGAGAATTTAAAGGGTTCGTTTTTGCCAAGCACTAAAGATAAAGATTTGCTCATAAATGACCT
Source organism: Oryzias curvinotus (assembly GCA_023969325.1). Classification (NCBI taxonomy): domain Eukaryota; kingdom Metazoa; phylum Chordata; class Actinopteri; order Beloniformes; family Adrianichthyidae; genus Oryzias; species Oryzias curvinotus. Next base: position 26,585,438 of record CM043723.1, read on the forward strand.
TTTGTTTGTTATTGAGCTGCAGGAAAGTCCCGTGTTTTCATGCAACAAAACCGAAAGTTCTACCCCAGCGTGCCTTTGTTTTACTTTGAGGCTGAAGTTAGTCTCTGGTTTTCAGCTTCTCATACGGCAGTTAAGAATAAAATGTTTATTAAAAATGCCAACCAACAACATCACTGGGCCGGTCACTTATTTCATAAATGCTTGTTTTTGTTTGGAGATCAGATTTCTTTTGGGGCTTTTTTCAAAATTGCAGCACTAAGACTCAAAGTAGAATCAACCTTCTTGACCAGGGTTCAATTTTAACAGTTTATGGTTGCTCTTCAGGGGGTGGAGCTTTAACGCCACGTGGCTCAGTTGTAAATGAAAATGAAACAGTCTTCTTTAGACTCAGTTGAAAATCCTTTTGCAGTGGACTCATGCAGATGAAACAAGATGAGTGAAAGAGAAAAGAGCTATGATCCCAACGACAAAACTCTCAAATTTGTGGACAGAGTTGATGAATTAGATTGTAAGTAACTGGTCTTTTTCCCCTACTGAGTCCCCAAATGTTTGTTTTTATTTATTTTTTTGTCTCAGTTCTCTGTGAAGGCTTTACGTCCCTGAGAGCTGAGATGTCCTGCGGTCATGCTGTGACTCCCATGTCTCTCACCAAATGGTGCCGCAGGTTTTTGGAGAGGGTATGTGGTTACACAAAAACCTGTAAAACCCACTGGGTCAGTGTTACAAAATAAATTATTTTTTATATATGGCATTACATTTTTACTATCTTACTAAGGAAATGTTCAAATATTTTTTAATTACAACAGAGTAACCTCCCAAAAATGTAATAATGTAAGCAATAAGAAAGCATTAACGAAATCTAAATCTTTTTCTGCTCTTTTTCAGTCACTTTAAGCTTTTTCAAGGAACATTTACAACTTAAATTAAGTAGATACATTTTTTGTTAGGCTTAATTGATCCAAACACAATGACATTTTTGTGTTTTTAATAGGTATGTATAATTCAGGGTTTTTCTCCCTGTTTTTGTGGGAAAGATGGAATCATTTAACCTGCATTCTTTTTATTTGTCATGATTTTTCAGAGGCACTGGGTCCTTCATATGTTCTTTGGTTCTCTTGGTCTCTGTTTTTTGTTGTTCCAGAGTGGATAGCTTTGAAATTGAATGGACTAAATTAACAAAAGCTGAGGGTTGATTTTAAATGTTTTTATCCTGTAATTTCTGTTGAAATATTTTATTATACACCACATCACTGCTCACCTGAATAGTAAAAACAGCTTTTACTAATAAAGTAACTTAAAAGTAAAACAAAAGCTGTACAATTCCTTTATTTCTGTGAAACAGCAATATTTGTTAAGGGATTATTTTTAACAAAAGCTAATAACTAATATGTTGGATATAGAAAGTAACGTAACACTGCACAGGGCACATTTTTTTCTAGCTTTTTTTGTTTAAAATTATTTATATTAACTATTTTCATTAGCTTCAGGCACATCAAACTTTACTATCAAACCACAACTCTGTTAAATTCTCATCTAAGATTGACATCTAGACATGGCTCTTGTTAGAGACATTTAAGCATTCTAAGATGTTTGTACTGAATTGTAGGACAACTTAGGAGCCTAGCAGTTCTATTGGCTGAGATGTGTGACGTGGTTGATGCGGTCTGCTTGGTGAGCTTGGCGTAGCTAGAGAGCTAGAGAGCACATTAATTTATGACTTAAATGTAAGTGTGGATCCGTCTAATTTCTGAAATACACACTTGTAGAGTCAAAGCTTATAGTTGATGCATCCTTCTTTAATTAACTTCCACAGTCCAAGTTCTTCGTTTTGTTACAGCTATTACATGCAATAAAATTGAAATCCTGTTTAAAATTACAAAATGTTTGTTATTTAGGGAATTAAAGTTTTTTTCTGATCCAGGATTAAGTTGGCAGATGTTCACAAACATGCTACATCTGTTGAAAAAGTGAAAGAATAAACATAATTTTTCCTGATTTAAGATTTATGTGTTCCTTTGCAGGGGGAGAGCCGGTTTGTTTGTGGCATGAGTGGCTGTGATAAGGAGTGGTCGTATGAGGAGGTCTGTAAAATGGCTCTACTGACTCCTGAGGAGAAGGAGTACTTTGAAAAAACTATGGAAAGCATCACTGAAAGAGAACGCTGGAAAAATACAAAGTCGGTGAGTATTTTATGGAAAAGACAAGGATTTTGATATAAACTTGTGTTTTTTAACTGATTTTTCAATCATTATTCATAGTGTCCTGAATGCAAAGTCCCTGTGACGAGGAAAGATGCGTCTAACCTGAGAGTGCGTTGCCAAGTTTGCACAAAAAAGAAAAGAAGAGACTTTGATTTCTGCTGGCAGTGTCTGAAAGAGTGGAAGGGTCCACAGCCACGCACAGACCGCTGTGATAATGACGGCTGCTTCAGCGAGGCTCTGAGAACTCTGTGGAACTGCCCAGAAATAGTTTTTCTTTCTGTCAAAGACGTCACAGGATGTCCCTCCATCAGGGCCTGTCCTACCTGTGGCTCTCTGGTGCAGCACAGTTCAAAATACTGTAAAAGCATTGTGTGTCCTCGATGTAAGGTGAAGTTTTGTTTTGTGTGTCTGAAAATCATGACTGAATGCACAAAAACAAGCGGTCCATATTTACCCTGCTCCAGTGGAGTCGCCCCCAGACAGACCTCCATTCCTGTGTGGCATCAAAAGTGATGTGACTTTACAGAACAGACATGTACACATGTACAAATGTTCAAAAAATGTTTCCTTACTAAATGAATCAAGTTTACTGTAAAGGCACAGATAACACATGTTACTTTAGCTGCATTAAAGCTTTGTTTTCAGTGTGTTGTGGTCTCCCTGAGAAAAGAGCACAGCCATGATACATGCCAACTGGAAAAAGAAACTCACTGCACTCCATGAGCGCCTGGCAGCACAACTGAAACAGCTGCCAAGAGATCAAACTCACCCCGAATGGCTAACAGGGGGGTGAACGATTTTGATCCAGAAGGGTTCACCTCAAAGGGTGCAGTCCCGTCCAACTACCAGGTGATAACCTGCCTCTGCACAGCATGGAAGCTCATGTCAGGCATCATTGCAACCAAGACAAATGGGCACATGGATCAATGCATAAGTAACACACAGAGGGGCATTGGTGGAGATAGAGCTGGTTCTGCTGGATCAACAAATCACTTGACCCAAAAACATTTTAAAGATCGCAATGGCAATTAAAACAGCAAACCAAATAATAAAAAAGAGGAAAAAACATTACATTTTTAAAAATTAAACAACATTCCAGAAACCAAAACGTGAAGAACAAAAACATAAAAAGATTTTTAAAAAAAGTAATTTCCAGACAAGAAAACAAAATGTTAAAAAAAAAAAAAACACAGCAAGAAACCAGAAAAGGTAGGTACTATTAGACATCACTGATTGGATGATGATATCCACTGTCACGTCATGTAAAATAACTTTCAGTTGAAATGGTGGACAAACTTTAACATCCAAAAATGTTTCCTATTTAATGGAAACCAGATCATCAACAGGATTCCAAGAGTCTTCAGAAGAAACTTGATGAGGTTATGGAAAACCACCCTTGTGGCCAATGGTAAGTCACTTGCATAGTTGTCCATCACCTATACGGTATGGTATATGGTGACATATACCAAAGAGATGCTCTGTCCCCACTGCTGTTCTGCACTGTTCCGAACCCCCTTAGCCAAATGATCCACAATGGCTATGGATACGACTCAGGAATGGGGCCACTATCAGTCACCTCCTCTACATGGACGACATCAAGTGATTCCCATGGGGATTGGAGGACTGAAGAGCAGTGACCCTGAGGTGGAGGAGTGGCTACATCTCATGCCAGAAAAGTGCAATGTGAAGAACAGGAAAGATGATGTGCAGGACCCTCAAGCTTCCAGGTCTCTGGTATAGGACCCAAGCTTGCATGAGAAACTACCTGTGGAGAGGGATTTGAACCAGGGCCTACTTATTGTTAGACTAGAGTGCTAACCAGTAGGTCACCATTGCAGCCCTCTCTGGCAAAATTTGATAACTACATGGTGAGAAGAATCTATTTTTAACATGCGCATTAAATACATTTTAAAAATTCCTGAATGTTTTTTGAAAACCATGCTAAAAAATATAAGTACAAGTATATCTCTTATCATTCAAATGTTTTAATCATGCTAAGCATATTCTTTCATTCCATTTTTCCAAATATTTCTTACATTTTAATAAAAATTGTTTTAGAATGCACCATAAGCGTACTTTAGCAGGATGTTTGTTTATTTTTAAAGAATTTTAAGAAAGTACACTTTAATGTTGGTAATACACAGGTCAACATTTCAGCTTATATTTAATTCACAAAGAGGTTCTTTTTTTTACCTGGACTGGCCTTTCATATACACTCTGACTTTATTAGGCACAAACGACGATCTGCTGCAGTTCAAATTGAGCATCAGAATGGAGAAAAAATATGACTGAAGGGTCTTTGAATGTGGCATGGTTGTTGGTGCCATGACGGGCTGGTATGAGTATTTCAGAAACTGCTGATGTACTGAGATTTTCACCCACAACCATCTGTAGAGTTTACAGAGAATGGTCAGAAAAAGAGAAAATATATTGTGAGTTATTTGGGCAGAAATGCCTTGTTGATGCCAGAGTTAAGAAGAGAATGGCCAGACTGGTTCCTGCTGACAGAAATGCAACAGTAACTCAAAGAACCACTGGTTACAACTGAGGTCTGCAGAAGAGTATCTCTGATGCAGATGGGCTACAGCAGCAGAAGACCACACCGGGGGCCACTCCTGTCAGCTAAGAACAGGAACCTGAGGCCACAATTCACACAGATTCACCAAAACTGGACAATAGACGATTGGAAAAACGTTGTCTGGTCTGATGAGTCTCCATTTCTGCCACAACATTGGAATGGTCAGAACTTGGCATCAACAACATGAAAGCTTGGATCCATCCTGCCTTGTATCAATGGTTCAGGCTGGTGGTGGGGGTATTATGGTGTGGGGGGATCTTTTTCTTGGCAAACTTTGGGCCCCTTTGCCAATTAAGCATCATTACTAGCCTAACAGTATTGTTCCTGACATGTCCATCCTTTTCTGACCACAGTGTACCATCTCCTGATGGCTACTTCCAGCAGGACAAGGTGCCATGTCATAAAGCTGGAATCATCTCAGACCTCCACAGTCACCAGATTTCAACCCAATTGAGAACCTTTGAGATGTGGTGGAACGGGAGATTGGCATCATGGATGTGCAGCCGATAAATCTGCAGCAACTCTGTGATGCTATCATGTCAATATGGACCAAACTCTCTGAGGAATGTTTCGAGTTGAATCTGTGTGACCAGAGGATTCTGTTCTGAAGCAGATCTGAAGGCAAAAGGGGGTCAAACCCTAGCAAGATGGAAGTGGCCAGCGGATTTATGGGCTTTTTTATGTCTGCCAATTTTTATTTAACAGAATGCCTCCAAAAATTAGTTTTCTTTCTACACTCAATTCCTGGCTTTGATTCCTTTGCTTTTTGTCTTCAATGGTTCTGACTAAGGAAAACAGAACTCATCCATCTGTTATTTTCAGTTTAAGGAGGACTTTAACTTGTAAACTAGAATTTAACTTCAGGGAGCACTGCAGGACCTCTCAACATAAAAAAGCATGACTTCAAAATTTTATGCCAAAAATGCAAAACAAAGATTAAAGGATTTTAGGGAGCATTTTAAACAGCCTAGAAGAAGTAGTTTTCTGAATCCAATGAATCATTTTTGACCTCATGTACACAATAACCAATTTTCTTGGCTCCTTTCACTTTCACTTGGGGTGTTTCAGAATAAACTTGTTAGTGAGCATAACAAAGCTGTGACAAACAGCAGATAAAACCAGCAGTATCGCCTGAAATGAAAGCTAGCCGAACCCTGCTGAAGTATTCGGTGCTTTCCTTTGCTGGTTTGGTGGTTTTCTCCCTTCCTTTGTTTGCTGCTAGTCACTTCAGGTCAGAGGCAGAAACATGCTGAATGCACATTCAACGGGAACCCATGGATCCTCAAGCGTTTATGGAAACAAGAGAGGAAAAAAAAAACCTAGAACACATAATTGTCTTGTGTTATATTAATCTTGACAAACTGGGAGTGCATGGGATGAGAGGAACTGCACTAACTAGGGTTAAAAGTTATTTAACAGGAAGGAATCAATTTGTCAAGACTGATGAATTTACATCAGAAGCCAAAGAGATAAGTTGTGGTGTCCCACAAGGACAAATTGTGGGCCCGCTGCTATTCAATATTTAGATAAATTATATATTCAATGTTTCAAAAACTTTTAAAACTCATATTATTCTGAAATGTTTTGATTACAATTAATAAGCTATTTATTTTCTTTATTTTGCAATGTGTAGCAATAATTACTGGTTTAATGCAATAATGTGTTCCAATGATATTTAATGATTATTACATAATGGTTACCGTTACTGTTTGCTGAAATCAAGAATGAATGTATTCTGAAGTTAATCGGCACTGGATTTCATCATTTGAAAATAATCTTCTGATCAGAACTGGATCACAAAAACAGTGTAAAACTATAAAATAAATTAACTCAGAAGGGGTGAGATTATATAAGCTTGCTTCTTCCCACTCCTTTTCAAGCAATAAATCAAGCTCTAAGTGACCTTAGTTAATGATCACTATATTTAGTTAAGCAAATGATATTCATCAATCAAACATACTTGTGATCAACCTCCCCCCATCTGCTCAGTGGAGAATCTCAGGGTGCTGGAGGATTTATAAAGAGCTTCCTTGTCTTGGTGTTAGTAGTGGTGGCTGGATGCCTCAGTTGGCTGTGTATAGGACTGGTGCACGGGAAACCAGAATTAATTTCTCAGGAAGCACAATGAGTTTCATCCAGTGTGGGTCCTTGGGCAAGACCAGACACGCTACTGCCAAACTATGTAGCCACAAGTCTGGGTCTCCTGGTGAAGATCCCCAGCTTGGATAAAATACAGGGTCATGGAATGGTATCCAGCATTTAAAAAAAATTGCTTCCAGACCACTAGTAGTGACGCCTGAGAAGACACACCGAAAGGTGAACCACAACATGTCTTGTTATCTGCGGATTCTATCTCCTCTTGTGGCCAGTTCACTGGCATCTTAGATCAAGTAAGAATTATTTTCCATCTAAACCTTACAGTCTTCAAGGATCAGAACTGTTTGTCTTTCAGTTAGGCATTCATGGTGGGTCTCAGAGCGGAGCTACAGGGGGGCAACCCAACATAACGCTCCCCCCCCCCCCACACACACACACACACACACAATTTTTGAGTCAATATCTTTGATCTTTCACCAAGATGGCCGCCAAGGTGCATACACACAGGCTGGCAGGTCATGTGTGTTTGTCACAAAAAAGGCCTACAAAAATCAAAACGCCCTGGAGTCTCCCATTAATACGTCTATCTGCAGTTTTTATGGCATTTTATCTTTTCTGGAGTCTGATGTGTCCTCGAAAAATGGATAATAACACAACTCTTTATTCAACAAAGAAGAGTCAACAGTTTCTGTTTGAAAGGGTTCTGGATTTTGGACATGCAAGGCTGCCCCCAGGTAAACATGAACAAGTAAAATCAAAAAGGCCCCTCCAGGGGCTTATCAACCTTGTGATGATACTCATTTTGGCTGGTAATATTGAGATAAATCCTGGACCTGTTCTGAGCTCTGACTTGGATGGACTACAGCCAGCAACACAGCTAACCAGGCTATCACTACATAAGGCTTGGCTATCACCCCAACTACACAGATTCTCTCATCAGCCACAGCTAAGTGGGCTCTCACCTCAGCTCCCTGGGCTACAGCTGCACCTAACCAGGCCTCCTCCACTTCAGCTCCCTGGGCTACAGCTGCAGCTAACCAGGCCTCCTCCACCTCAGCTCCCTGGGCTACAGCTGCAGCTAACCAGGCCTCCACCTCAGCTCCCCAGGACACAATTATTGGATACAGGTACACCGCAATTAACAATGTTAAACACAAAGGAACATTGTTTCACAAGTTCTTCATCAATAACAGACGCAAAAACCTTTTCCTCAACTGCAAAGATCATCAATGCTGCGATAAAAAACAACAGAAAATGCGATTTTTCCAAACACTCAATAGTGCAAAAGTTATTTGGGATTCCAGGTCAAAACCAAAAGGAATTCTACTTGGCCACATCAATGTTCGCAGTATTGTTAATAAAACCGAGCAAATTGAGCATCTGCTAAGTGAATCCAATATTGATATGCTAGGAATATCTGAAAGTTGGCTGACTTCGACTTCACCTACAGCTGCCATCACTATCCCAGGATACAAATTATTCAGAAAAGATAGAGAAACAGGAAGAGGAGGGGGGGGGTTTGATTTATATCAAAGATCATTTTAAATGTGAGTGAATTAGTTGGCCAGAGGAAACAGGAATTGAATGTATAGGTCTAAATGTAACACTTCATTCTACAATGTCTTTTACTGTGATCTGTGTGTACATGCCTCCTTCTGCCAAGGACATCTTTTATGATCAGTTTGAGTCTATTTTAAATCACTGTAATTCTTCAAGAGAGATTATTGTTATGGGTGATCTAAACATCAATTGGGATAATATACCAGACAGGAAGAAATTAGAACAGCTTGTTGTTAAACACACATTGACACAGATCATAAATGGTCCAACAAGAGTAACAACTTTGTCTAAAACTAAAATTGATTTAATATTTACTAACAAACCCGATAGAATTACCAAGACATTTAATTTTCTGTCTGGTCTCTCTGACCACAACTTCATTTTCTGTGTGAGAAAAATCAGGAACCAGCGCACAACACGATCAGTCAGAGGGATACCTTACACTTTTATTCCTAAAAATATGCAACAGCATTTAAAAAATGATCTTGAACATCTCAATTGGACAAATGTAGTTGAAAACAATAACATCGAAGAAAGCTCTAATCTCCTTATACAAATGATCAATGACACACTGGCTCATTTATCAAAGAAAGGAGTATCCAAACAATTTAAAGAAAACCTACCATGGATTAATAACGATATTAGAAAATTAATGAGAGAGAGAGACAGTGCATTGAAAAAATCCCTAAAAACCAAAACTACAAGTGACCGTCAGATATTTACATCTCTTAGAAACAAGGTTATTAACCACATGCGTAAAGCAAGGGCAAACTTTTTCATTAATTCAATTATTGAAACACATGGAAATGGAAAGACTGTATGGAAGCACCTAAATAAGCTATTAGGACGCAAAAAAGAGCATAACAGCAGCGAGCTCCAGCTTAAGATAAATGGTGCATTAACGGACAATTTGGATATTATTGTCAACAGTTTTAATAACTTTTTTATTAGTTCAATTAAAGATTTAACACGGCAACTAAAATGTCCAGATATCCCATGGAAATCTGTAGACAATAGTAAGCCAATATTTCATATTAAGGAAATATCTTCTCCTGATGTTCTAAAAATAATCTCATCCCTTAAAAGCTCCAAAGCTAGAGATGCATATGGTTTCTCTAGTCATTTTATTAAGCAACATAAAGATGTTCTCGCACACCCAATTGTACATCTGATTAATCTGTCCATTAACCACAGCATAGTGCCAACAACATGGAAAATTGCTAGGGTTATACCTGTTTTTAAGTCTGGGGCCAAAACAAAACCTGAGAACTACCGTCCAATAAGCATTCTACCAATTATTTCAAAAATCTTAGAAAAATGGGTCACAACACAACTAACTATACATCTCAACAACAGTCAAACCTCTCTCCATCCAATGCAGTTTGGCTTCAGAAAATATCACTCCACTGATACAGCCACTTGTTATTTCCTTGAAAATGTGAAACAGCTGCTTGACAAGGGAGGCTTTGTGGGTGCTGTATTCCTTGATCTGAAACGTGCTTTTGATACTATCAATCTTCTTGCAAAGTTATCATATTTTAATTTCTCGAACAGTGCCCTCTGCTGGATGAAATCATATCTCCATGACAGAAAACAAGCTGTACAAATTGAAAATTCACAATCATCGTTTCTTAGTTGTTCAGATGGAGTTCCTCAAGGCTCAGTATTGGGGCCACTTTCATTTAGCTTGTATGTGAACAACCTGCCAGATGTATGCAAAAAAACAAAAATACAATTATATGCAGACGACACAGTTCTATATGCTCATGCCAAAACAAAAGCTGAAGCAGCTGCAGTTCTGTCTGGAGCCATGGTTCCAATCTTTCAGTGGCTCCAAAGGTCATGCTTACATCTCAATACTAAAAAGACTGTATGTATGTTTTTTTCGCGTCAGCCAACGAGGGAAGAACAACCATCTGTAGTGGTAAATGGGGAGCGATTGGAAGTTGTACAACAATTTAAGTATCTTGGCATAATCTTTGATTCAAACTTAACTTTTAAAGATCATGTAAAGAAAATATCCAATATTGTTAAATTTAATCTCTCAAATTTTAAACAAATAAGGTCTTCTTTGACTACTGAGGCTGCAAAGGTTTACATGCATTCATTGATTTTTAGTCATATAACTTATTGTCTTACTACATGGTCCCAGACAAACGAAAGCACTTTGAAACCCCTCAAGTCTCTGTTTAAGAGAACCCTGAAAGTTTTAGACAAAAAGCCTCTGTGTTATCATTACTGTGACATTCTAACCAAGTATGGCATAATGGACTTTGAAAGTTATAAAATGTACATGGATGCCTGTCTCATTTTTAAAGTTTTGAATGGGCTGGCCCCTCCCCCCTTGTTAGACTTTATAAGTAAAAAAACAAATGTTGGAATAGGCACCAGGGCTTTAACTCGAGGGGACTGTAATGTTCAAAGGCGTAGGACTAAATTCAGCCAAACTGTGGTGTCAATTAGAGGCACACAGTTATGGAATACACTGCCACAGCACATCAGGAACTGGGAAAACTACCCTACCTTCCAAACAGCTCTTAAACAATGGCTAAAAACAAACCAGTCCTGCAGACATTAGTTATTGTTGTTTTTCTGTGACTATCTTGGAATTTTTATTTATTTTATTGTAATAACCTTTGTAAATATTTTTACCTCTAATATTGTGCTATTTCATTGTGTTGTAAATGTAATTGTTGATATTTTTACCCTGGCCTAGGACAACAGATGAAATTTAGCTCCTGTGCTAATTCTGGCATATTTATGTTAAAGCAGCTGCTGAAACATTGTTTAATATGCATTGTCCTAATTCAAATAAATAAACAATAAAAATAAATATCAGTACCATTATAGACACATACCAATACAAGCTCTTTCAAGCATTGGTAATTGATCCTCAGCTACAATAACTGCTGTTTTTAAAATGATTAATATTTCTAACAATAATAAAACTTCTTGAAACACGTATTTTTGATCCTTTCATTTGTAATGGCCTCTTATTCTGCTGTTCCCATTTTCCACCCCACTAAAGACTTCTGCTCCCCCATATAATATGTTCTACCTCCACCACTGGTGGGTCCCATCCACCAGCAGCTGGTTCAGTGGTGTTGTCAGGCTCTCATGTGAGTGTCTGTGGCCAGCAGGTGTGGATCGTGTCAGGGTCTGTTTTGTCCTGTTCCAACATCCTAATGAAGGTATGAATGAAGCTGTAACTTATCAAATGTGCTGAAAAATTAACAAGTAGATTCATGCAATGGTGGTTTGATTAAACTTTTTGTGGGATTTATGCGTAGCTTTTTTATGATTAAATTGGCTTATGCGATCCAACACAGAGACATGATACAATTCGTATAATAGATTCAACTTCAATGGAACTTTGTTTACTACTGACATGAAAATTGAAGCTGTGGAACATCACATACAGAAAATGTGTGTCAAGATGATAACATTGCATTTGAAAAGATTGTGCTTTGTAATGTATCCACTAGATGGTGCTCAAAGATAAACTCAAAGTCTTTTTTTTTTTCGTCCAGTACTGTGCAGACTGCTTATTAATGTAATGACTAACAGATTAAGTGTTATAGATAAAATAAATAGACAAGTATTTTGTGTGAAGGCACATGTACAGTTTGTCTGTTTGCCAGATGTGCTAAATGCTACTTTTGTCCATTAAAATGAACCGATTGTTCCATTATGATGTTTCATCTTCATCCAATTATCCTTCATACAGAAACAAGCAATGGAAAGCAAAAGGTCAAACTGCTCCTGAATCAGAGCTGTACTATAATAAAATCACATGGACTCAAAACTGTGTCTTTAAAGCAGGATCCTAACCTTAGGTTTGAGCATCATAATTATAGTGCTTTAAGTGCTATAGAGCTTTAAGTCTAAGTTATTAACAATCATCAACTGTATCAAGTTATAGGATAAACAAAGCTCCCATCAAATGACAAAAAAGAAGAGAAAGTTCACAAGATCTCTTAATTTTCAGGTTTTTGACAACATCTGAAGAATTGCATGAAAACAGAACTACAAAGTTGCTGCCCTGATGATAACAGTGCCAGTAAAAATATTGTTTGTACATTTGTACTTTCAACATGGACATGTTGAAAGAATGGAAAGGGAGCGATTGGTGAAAAAGGTATATGACTCTGATGTGAGTGGAATGAGATTGAGAGGAAGACCGCGAATGGGATGGACAGAGGGTGTAAAAAGAGCGCTAAATGCAAGAGGGATGACTGTGGTGCAGGGGAGAGAGGCTGCTCAGGACAGGGAGGGGTGGAGAGAGTTTGTGTATGAATGAATGGATGGGTGTGGTAGAGGTCTGGTCTTGGTATGAAGCGGCAAGGGGAAACCAGCCTTGGCTGAGGCCCTGCTGTGGAGATGCCCACACTGGACTGTGCAGCTGACCCTGGTGCAATGTCAGATCAGAATCAGAATCAGAATCAGAAAGCCTTTATTGTCATTGTTACACAAGAAACTTGTGACAACGAGATTTCCGGTGCTCTCCAGCTGCTTAAACAATAAAAATAGATAATCTTCTAAAGAACAATAAAATTGTGTTTGACTGAAAATATACATATGTACAAAGCTACATAACTATTTTAAATTGCATTATATTGCACTGGGAATTGTTAATATTGCACATTAGTTTCAGATATTGCACGAGTTACAGCTTTTGTGGGATTCACATTTATTTATGAGGTTGACTGCTCTGGGAAAAAAACTGTTCTTTAGTCTATTTAGTCTATTTAGTCTATTTAGTCAATGTGATGTGGCTTAGACCAGGCCTTAGACCAGTCACACACGCACACACACACACACTGAAGGAGGAGGGTTTGGGGAAGAGAAGGAGGGAGGTAAAAATGCGTGCCCTGTCTAGGCTACCCCACTTTGGTGGGACACAGCCTGGGTATATAGATAGATAGATTTGTACTTGTGTATTTATAAACATGTGTGACATTATAGACGTACAGAGATCATAAAATCATAACATGAAAAAGTTAAACATAATTGGAAAATATGCTTTCTGTTGAACTGGGTTTAATCTCTAAAGACATAAATGAAAAGTGAGTTTAAGGGATAAGGAAATAGTTTCAAACAGATTTTTGGGGGGTTTTGAACAAACCAAAACCCTTTTCAAAACTGAAAGTATGCACACAGATCCCACATCGAATGTGTTCAAACACCACCTATATTCTTCATCATTTCAAGTTAAAACAAGTCCTTTAAAATTGTTTATTTATTCATTCATTTTTATCCTGTGTAATTTTCAAACAAAAATTTTACTAATAAATTAATATTGTGTTTTTAGAGTCTTTCGAGGACGATGTGAGACAAACACATTTGCAGTGACACACCCTCGTGTAACATTTCTGCAGAAACAAAACCTAAATCTATGCTGCCTTTGAACAGTAAATGCTGTTCAGTGAAACACTTTTGGTTTCTCTCAGTGAGGGGGGGGCTAATATAACATCACAAAGTCCTCATGGGACTTTTCTATGTATTGGAGAATTGATCCATTGTTTTATGGTATAAAAAGTTTCTAAGAGTATGAATATTCATAGATACAGCTTCTTCTTCGGCTGAATAACGACATAAAAAACTGTTCCTTAAAAAAAAAATCCATACAAGTCCACCACAAATTCAATTTTTTATTTTATTTCATTTTTTCCACACAATCTTATCTCCAATAACATTTATTTACAGCAGAAATGTTTGATCTCCCATTCTCAAAATATTTCATTGTGTTTATGTCAACAAATTAAAACAATTAATCAGCATTTTAACATACATTTACTTTTAAAGTGATTAATTAAGTTATTTTCATTTAAACAAGACATTTTTGAAAAGTAATCAAGTTTGCATTTAACCATCACTGAATCCACCAAAAAATTATTAGATCAAAACATATTTTTTGTGCCGCTTTCACCTGAGTGTTGCTCACTTTAGAAGCTTATCAGTTTGCTTTATTTTACTTCAATTACCAATATTTATGTTTCAGTTATTACTATCAATACATTTGGAATCATATTAAAATTTTGAAATTCATTAGTGTGTATTGTGAGTAATATTTGCAGCTGTCAAAAGTAAATATTAGTTTCAATTACTTTTTGAATTCAAATTTGCCTTCCTACATCTTAAACTGAAACACGTCATTGTTTTCTTTGGTTTTTTTGTCTTAGATGTTTCTCCTCGAGTTTTTATCTCATTTTGAGGATCAGGGATTCTCTCCTGTTGTTTTGCCTTTTTAGCAGGACGTGCTGCAGAGTTATTCTCCACGCCGTTTGAACTCGATCTATTGCCGGTCACACTTTCCTCTGCTACTCTTTCACTAACTTCACCGTCTTTGGGCTTCTTTGACTTTTTCCGTGAGATTTTCCATGTTTTCCAGAATCTTTTAGATTGTGTAGTTTTTGCTTTTTGCTGGACTTTTTCTTGGCTGCATGTTTCTGGTTTTGTGTGTGGATGAAGAGAGCTCTCTATTATCTCATTTTGGTCATCACTCCCTTCAGTTTTCTGCTTTTTCGAAGAACTTTTTCCACTGGCATCATTTGTTGGTTTTGGTTTCTCTTCTTGTCCTCTCTTGCTCTGATTTTTTACACAATCTTTTGTTTTAGATGAACACCTTTTCCCTGATGTCTTTTGATCCTCTCCCCTGTTAACACTCCAGCCTTCTTGTTTCTCATGACTTCTGTGCATTTTATGTGTGGTTTCCACCTTTTCCCCTTGGTTCTGTTTGGCGGACTCTCTGTCAGGTTTGTCTCCTCCATGTTTAGCTGGAGAATGTTTTTGGACCTCCTGCAGGCTTCCTGATCCAGGCATACCAGTGTCTGGTTTTTCTGTTGCTTCTTTAATCCTCTCTATATTCTCATCTGTCACATGTTTCACAGGTTTAACATCTACTTTTCTTTTCTTTCTCATATTTTCATCAAAGCTTTCCTCTTTCTGGTCACTTGCTGCCGTGTTGTAGGACTTCCTGTCCTCGCCCTCCATTTTTACATGTTGATTATCTTGGTAATCAAGTGATGGTCTGCTCTGATGGACAAATACTCCCATGTTTTGACCTGCTTCAATACTGAGGCCTGATTCTGACCTTCTAGGTCTTGCATCTGAACAGGTGTCCGTTCTTCCTTCTTCATCTCTTTCTAACTCATCTTCCTCATCCTGTTTGTTTTCCACATTTTGACAATGAGCTGGGTTCCTATTGACGTCATGCAGGACTCCTCTGCTTTTGGACACATCTCTGTTGTTGGGGAAACCTCCACCTGCATGAGCTAAAAAGTTTAGATAAAGTAGCAAAAAAAAAATTACAAGAATCTTCAAAAACAACCAAAGGAAAGTATGTTTCTTACTTTTCTGTTTGTAAAACAGAAGATAAGCACTCTGGGATCTATTGGCAAAAAAAGAAAAGAAGAAAACTCTGTCAAGTGGTTCAGGTGTTGAAGAAAAATATACAAAAAAGTTCTTACTTTAAAGTCTCATGTTCCTGGAAAGGTTGGTGTTTCAGCTGTAATGAAAAGAAAACAGTGTCTCTTTTTATTTTCAAACATGTACAACTTTATTCAGAATATTTAGAAAAAACAGAGAATCAGTCTTACCAGAGTGACGCAGGAGTCATTAAAGCAAAACCATCTGTCTTCTTTTCCATCCTGACATCTGATTGTTGCGGTATAATGTCCACTTCTCAGACTCCCAAAGTGCTCCACAAAGGCATAGATTTCATAGATCTGATTCTGATAAACAAAGAAAATAATATTTCTATACCAATACTAGAAATCAGCTTTGAATTCATTTTATATCTCATTCTAAAACCCTACCTCTGGTATGTTTATGGTGTGAGGAACATCCACAAATCGGTCATTTTTGACATATGACATGTAATTGTAGTTGAACTCAAACCTCTTCAGCAGCAACACCAACACCTCTGGATGACGTGTGATTAAGCATTTCTGAATAAGAAATGAAAGACGGTCACTTTACGTTCTTGATAAACCATATTCACAAACCGGAAGGTACTCACAGACAAAGCATCACATTTGTGGCCACACTCCTCACAGTACAGCTGGTTGTCGTCATCCAGACGGGACTCCTTAAAAAACTCCTGGATGCCATCCACCTGTGGAAAGCACCTGTCTTAGTTAAACTCACCGTTCTCCTTACATGGATTTTGCAGAACACTCATTATAGTAGGTGCAAACAATGATAGCTTCAAACCACAGCATCAGTTCTAGTTTTTTTAACCATCAAATTTATTAAATTTGGTGTTTATCTATATGTTGGTTTAAAACAATAAAACTCACCACGCTGTAATATTTCCCATGTGATTTCACCAGTGCAAGAGGAAGACTCCAGAATTCAGTTTCTTCATCAATTCTATCATTACACTCTGTGCAAACTGTCCTGTTTGTCATTTTTCCCTGGAAGACCTGAAAACAGAAATATGACAACAGATGAGAACAGATGCTGTTGTTTGTGAAAATGACATCTCCTGTGGCCTCCGTGTTTCACCTGGGATGCCTCCTCACTGCAGAGAGTTAGGATCTTCTCAAAGTACTCCGCTGCATCACGTTGCTGATTCACTGGAGGAGCAGGAAGGAGGATTAACGTAAAGATAAAAAGTGATGCTTCTCTTATGTTTCCTTTTCTGAGGCATTTATCCTCTGACATGTATAGAGTTTGATTTATACTACAAACTCAGCAATATCCATTCATTTTTTTAACTTGCTCAATCCCTTTTGAGATCATAGGGTTGCTGGAGTCTAGTTGCTGAAGTTAATTGTAGTTGTGTCCTTGGGCAAGACACTTCCCCCTCCCTGCCTCCAGAGTGGTTCCATTGGTGTGTGAAGGCGTATAAATGTGATGGTCAGAGGGGCTGTAGCCGCAGCCACGCCTCTGTCAGTCTGCCCCCTGTAGCTGTGGCTACATCAGTAGTGTACCAAGACAAAGTTTGAATAAGGAGAGAATCAATAATGGATACATATTGTAAGCGCTTTGAGAGTCTGGAAAAGCTCAGAAAAAATCCAATCCATTATTATTACAAGGAGAACGCTTATGATAATAATGGGGTTCAAGCAAGGGCCAAGAAAGCGAACCACTACACCACTGTCCAACCAAATTTGATCATCATTTAATACCTGGAAAGGGCAGGAAAAGGAGCGGCCACTGGCTGGTTAGTAGTAAATACTGTTCGGCTACAAAAAATGTAATGCTATTTGGTTGATTAGAATAAAAGAGAAGCAACAAGAAGAACAAGAGGAAAATCCATGGTTTTGTCATTCTTCTTGCTGATTTGCATCACATACATCATTACATTAAACATTTTTTTCTTTTATCTTTTATCATTCAAGAAACCCAAACAAATATTTCACTGATTGTATGTTTATTATACTTATTTTCTATCTGCTTTTGCAATAATATTTTTGCATGTATACATTTGATCATATCATTTAATTTTAATTAAAGGTGCTAAACTTTTGAGAAAGTATGATCTTTTAGTGTTCACAAGCACCAGAACCATCCATGCCTCAACATGTATAGATTAATTACTTACATATACTTTTATACTGTACCTCTGTCAATGCCCAGCTTGTTGGTAACCTGCACCGTTTCTGCTGTTTGTCTGTTTAAATCCTGAAACAAGGCTTTGAGTACAGGATCTATATGAGCAGTGCCATGAATATTGCCTCTGAAAAAATCCAAACAAACACTTATTGGAGTTAGAAATATATGGTTGATGTTAGTTTTGACTTTTTTCTTTTTTTTAAGTTAAAATTGTGTCCCAAACCTGATCACAGCGTCCCTGAAACATCTGGTCCTGAACAGAACCTGCAGAACACTGTTCAGGTAACATGTTGATCCCTGGTTTATTAATCCATACACGTAACTTTCTGTGAGAGATCATATAAAAAAGTTGCAATTAAAAATGTAGACAAACTAAGTTTAGCTAAAACTATTTAGTCAGAAGATCACAACAACTTTCTTACCTTGATTGTTAAACGTCCACTGAATTTCTCTAAAATTATAAAAACTCATGTTTGACTCTTTTTCCTCTCATCTGCTCTCAGCTTTTCTGTGACGGACGGTCAGCAGGATCACAGAGTACCATCGCCTTTCTCGAGAAGAGAAAATGGTTCTGAGCTCGCTTTCCTTTGGTGTGCAGAGGCGATGTTGCATTCAAGGTCTGTCGGAAATGCCAGACTTCAGTGTTAAGTCCCAAACGCAAGAAAGGGATCTTATTTTCTGCTAAATCCCTGTGGAATCATAAACAATAATAATAAATATAATGGTAAAGGACTTGTTTTTGTATTTGTATTTAGTATTTGTTGTGTTGAATCAGTGGGGAGTTCACATCAAGGAAATTAAAATAAAAGACTCAATAGGAGGGAAAACTCTTGTTTTTAATGTTAAATTATTTTTAAAGGAAAACGTATTTTCTTAAATTATGTACACATCAAAACCAAAGTTAGATTATTATCCTTAACTTTCTGAAAATGCCGTGCTACATTCAATGACAGTGGAAACTCCCTGAAAGATATTTTGCATGAAACAGCCTCACAGTTCAGTTTCTATACAAGGTCAAAGCAAATGTGTTATCTTCTGTCACGTGACTTCTGGGAAATCTCTCAATAGGAAAACTGCAAACAAAAATCAATGAAACATCTGGTCTGGATTCTGGAGGACAGAGTCACAGCGCAGGTATAATTTTTTTTGTAAGAAAGTGTCACAAAAATATACTTTTCTCCTAAAAACATCCTGTTCTGTATGTAAAAACATAAAGTTTTTTTTTTCCTTTAAAAGAAAAAAGATGTAACATTTTATTTAAAAAAAAAAACTTTACTAAACTTATTTTGGCACTAACAAAAAGTGATTTTTGCCAACTGAACTGATTAAAAACTGTGTTTTTAATTTGTGTTTACTCAAAGCCATAAAAGTCATTGTGTGTAAAAGATTAAAAAGTAGATAGCAGAAAGTCATGCAGAAGGCAGTAAATAGATAAAGAGGTATACTTTCGGTTTTGATTTTCCTCTTTAGAGCATTTTCTTGAAATTGAAACAGTGGAACATTCAGGATCAGTGACAGTAAAAAAGGAAAAGATGAGATAATCTATGGTCCTATCAATGCTTCAAGGTCCAGAGCTGAAAAGCCTTGCAGAAAAAGAAACTACAATGATAAGAAATTTAAATACATATTTGATAGGACTAACATTGTTAGATGCTAATAATTTGGCCGAGTGTTAGTTTACAGTTAATAGTTTTTTCTTTTTTTTCTTTTTTTTGACAGATCTTGTATACAAAAAATAATAGGAATGAAATAGCATTTAAAGATCCACTCTGATGAAAGCATAAACCGCAACTCAACGGTAAATTCCTAATAAACTCCTGTTGCTCTGCAGAAACTATGTCCTAGAAAACGATTTGATGAAAATGATTTTTGCCAAAAATGCCATAACCATAATCGAAAGACCACTGGAACAGCTTTAAAATAGATCAAAAGATGAAGCACAATTATCCAAACAGTAAGGGGGGGGGGGGGGGGGTTAAATTATTTTGTTCAGTTAGATATTGAAGGTTTTGAAAATGGCAAAAAAACATAATAATCACTCTTCAAAGCATTTCTGTCCCCCTGGATTGTTTGCTTTTCTAATCATGTTCACATTTCAAACAAAAGCAGTCACAGTGCAGGTTTAAGCGTGGGTTTATTCAGAAATATATCCAACAAGCATCGATGCAAACATAAAGCCATATTTTTTATATACAATTACACTTTTTTCATGTATATATTGAAAATGTAACAAAAGTTTAAGATGAGCCTTTATTGTAAAGCTGCTATTCTCAGGGGGTAGTGATGGATCAGGATGTTTTTCTTGTGAGATAGCATCAATGACTACAGAGGTGCTGTTAGACATATTCATTTATTTTCTGCTGTGCATCATGCAATAATAGTGTTAAATTGAACTCTTGTTTTTCATTTTTTTTGCTGTTTTTTATTGTTTTTGAAGTTCTCTTGTATTTTGTTGTTCCTATTGTCCCCTTAATGTTATCATTGTTGTACAATGTAGCTCAATATCTGTGCTGTTTCATCAATAATAATAATGTATTCTAATAACAATTTATTCTATTTTAATGATGTAAAAGATAAAGGTTAGACGTCTTCACTGATGCCACACAGGGATGGAGGTTTGTCTGGGAGCGACGCCATCTGAACACGGTTGATAATGAGTGCTCGTTTTCAAACAATTAGAGGTGACTTTTAGACACACAAAGCAGAACTCCACTCTGCATCGAGGACACAAAAGATTTTTACACTTTTTCGAGGTGTGCTCCAGCAGAGATCCACAGGTGGGACAGGCCCTGATGGAGGGACACCCCCTGACGTTTTTAACCGATTCAAAAAGGATTTCTGGGCAGGTCCTCAGAGTTTTAAGAGCCTCGTTGAAGCAACCATCATTATCACAGCGGTCTGTGCGTGGCTGTGGACCCTTCCACTCTTTCAGACACTGCCAGCAGAACTCGTAGGCCCGTCCTTTCCGTACTGTGCAAATCTGGCAGCGCACACTCAGGTTAGACTCAGTTTTCCTTGTAACAGAGTAATTGCATCCAGGACACTGTAATAATAAATAATAATACATTATTAGAGGAAAAGGGTTCTTGGATTCAGATTTGGAAATATTTCATTTTGAATGAGATACTCACTGTTTTGGAGTTGAAATATTCCCTGGCGGTATTAAGAGCCATTGTGCTTTCAAAGTATTCTCTTTCCTCCGGGGTCAGCAGAGCCATTTTACGAACTTCCACATAAGGCCACTCCCTATTGCAGTTCGGCTGACCACAAACAAACTTGCTTTTACCCTGAATGGACACATGAACAGAATGTAAAGTTAGAAAAACTGCCCTTTTATTAAAATAAATAGGTGCTTATAGTGTGGTTGTGCTGCTACATTTACATGCAGTTATTCAGCAGATGCTTTTATGCAATAAGTTTAAAGGTAGGGTTCGATCTGAAAAAAGTGACTAATTTAAATTAGTTAGATTTTAAACTACATAATGTAATCTTTCATTCATTCATTTTCTACCATTTTATCCCTTTCGGGGTCACGGGCCTGCTGGAGCCTATCCCGGCCACTTGTGGGTAAAGGCAGGGGACACCCTGGACAGGTCACCAGTCTGTCGCAGGGCAGAATGCAATCTTGAAATAATAAAACTAGATGTATTTTTTATTCCTGTACTTTCCCACATCTTTTGACTTTATGTGTTCATGTAAAAGCTAACAAATATGTTAATCTATTTTGTTATAATGAATGTTTGTTGAAAATTGGTTTAGTTTATGTCCTTTTCATGCAAAACCACTTTATCAGAACCAAATAAATTTAATTTTACAATAATAGTTGAAAATGTGAACTAATATTTATTTTGAATCAGTCGGAAACTGAAAGATGAATCATCAAAACATGGATTCAATTGAATGAAAGAGGATCGCCTGATCAGGAAACACAGTTATAAGCTTCAATGAAGGCGTATAATAATGGTGGATAAAACAAACGCACCTCTTCCAACAACCGGCGGCACCAGTTGGTGAGAGACATGGGGGTCACGGCGTGGCCGCAGGACATCTCTGCTCTTGGAGACGCGAATTCCTCATAAAGAACTAAACAAAAACAACAACCACACATGCAGTCACAAAATGAGATCACACTGCGACCAACCTAACACTAAAATGCGATACAAAACAAGCCTTTAAACCACACAAAACTTACAATCCATTTCATCCTCTCTGTCCACAAATCTGAGCGTTCTGTCGAGGAGGTTGTAGCTCTTCTCCATGGAGCTCATCTTCCTGAAGGTCTGATCTGTCCTGTGGAGACGAGACGCTGCAACATGAATAAAACAGGAATACTTTCGATTCCGCTTAAGTTTCCATATGGGGTCACGTGACCGCCATTCAAAAAGCACAGCAGCGTCGCATGGAAGTCTGTTTCATTTGGAAGAAGAAAAAAAGCGCACATTTACCCCTTGAAACCGACAGAAGAAAAGTCTTGGATTTTTTATTTCTGTGTGCTTAGGATAAAACTAAAAATCGCCATCATTTAAATCCAGCGATTTCAAATTAAAAGTTCCAATGGAATCACACATTTCCAGTGATTTTAATAATTTTTCAAGCATGTCTTGTGCTTTTTCACATTTTTTTTGGTAGTTGGATAGTTTTTATATTTTATTTTTGCTGAAATGAAAGTATAAAGAAAAAGTCTTGATTTTAAATCAAAGCAACGTTTCCGAGATTTTTTCTTTCTGTTTCGATTACTGTACTTCCATGCCCGATTAAAGCCTTATTTTTCATCACTGGGTCTGATTACTGAGAGATCGGCACACGCGTATAAATTGATATGAGCAGACCTCATGTTTTTGTTTCTTCTC
The DNA here is from genome assembly GCA_023969325.1 of Oryzias curvinotus. NCBI lineage: Eukaryota > Metazoa > Chordata > Actinopteri > Beloniformes > Adrianichthyidae > Oryzias > Oryzias curvinotus. Next base: position 26,608,285 of record CM043723.1, read on the forward strand.
TCTTCTGGATGTATTACAGTAAAAGTAAAAGTAAAAAGGGTAATCTCTGTTTTTCAGCACTTTGGACAGTTCCTTGTCACCAGGTGATTTTACAGCATGAAAAACCCCCAAACTTTGCAAAGTCATGTCAGGACTGAAAACTGGACCGGGGTATTTTTTTTTTGTCTTGAATACTTATATCATATTTTATTTAATGCAAAGCAATGAGGGAAACAGACTCAAAACAGGCTTACTAATTTAGGATGAAAACTAACTTTATATCACATTAAGCATATTTTTTTTAGCGGTATCTAATCAAAATGCATATCTGTTTCAATAATAGACCACCACACTTTAAGTTTTCAACATTTATTTGTGCAACAAATGATCAACTCCAACTGGGGAGAATTTGACAAAAATACAATGATTATAAAGCATGAAAGAAACAAACAAGTATAAACATATTTTAAAACTGTTCGTTTGATGGAATGATGAATATGAAGCAGCTGGACGTCTGAGCCCCTGCTATTATGCTCCTCTTCCTCCATCCAGAGACATCACCATCTGGATCAGAGACTTGTGGACGATCCCGAATTCACACAGCAGTTTGTTGTCAGAGTCCAGCCTCTTATCAGCAAAGATCAGCTTCATGTCTGCTGTCATCCGCTCTGCAAACAAACTTTTTTAGTCACTAAAAGCAAAAAGAGAGCGCCTGCAGACTGAAAATCATAAGCAAGTGTCCCAAACCTGCTTTCCCGGGAAGCTTTAGTGCTATTTTCTGCTTCAGTTGCAGCACAGTCGTCAGCTGCAGCTGTTTCTCATCTTGACACAGGTCGACGGTTATCTTCTGGCCCTCATAAGTGCTCACGATCACCTGGATCACCATCGTTTCAGTCCCGCTGGCAGCGCTGTCTTCATCATCTAAAGTGAAACGGGAGGCAGATCGGATTTTAAACGGACCCGACGTCACAGAGGGCCGTTCTAGTTTCGCTTTAGTATTTTATCTTTTTTTTTAATAAATAAATAAATAAAATAATAAAATAAAATAAGTAGTGAATAAAGTTATGAAGTTCAGGAGAGATTGGGAATTTAAAAGAAACTATGACCTGATGAACTTATTTGTCAGCATATAGTAAAATTCAATGTCTTCAAAATCTATTAAAGAAAACTAAAAACGACAAAATAAAAATAAACAATGAATTGTTGGTTATTTTTTAAATGGACCAGTTCGTATAATGATTTATTTCATTCTTTCACTTGTTTTTCCCAAAAGTTGCTGGAAATGGAAAAATCCAATTACCGCAAATGCAGCATTTGAGCGGCAGCACGAGAAACAGAAAGTATCAGTTCAGTCGTCATCCACAGTTCAGATGAGACAGAGACTGTTTTAAAGGACAATAGTTATTATTTTCTATTATTGGGTAAAGATTTGTTGTTTTGTGATGGGGCGTAAAAAAAACCGGAAAAGACAAATTATAGATAAACCAGATACTATAGACCACAGATATCATGGCTTAAGGAATCAGGGGGCAACGTGTTACCTGAACAGTGTTCTGCAGGTTCTGTTCATGACCAAAGACTTCAGGAAAGCTGTCATCAGGTCTGTTTCAAAACTTTCTTCCTCTTCGATCTTTTTTGTTGTTGTTGTTGTTTTTAGAAGCTTCTCATGTGTTTGTTTTCTGTAGTTCCTCTGAGCCTGAAATGATTGATCATCATCTCACCTCCTTGTTTGAGAACTTACAAAAGAATTCAGCAAACACCCATGCCATAACAAAACATCTGGGCATTACTAGAGGTAAAGTTCGTGCTTTATGTTTCATAACAATCATTTTGATGATTAACAAAACTCATACAACTCCATGTCCATCACGTTTCCAGTTCATGAACAACAGGATGCTGCTGAGTGCCTTGAAAAGATTTTACATTGCACCAGTTTCAAAGCATCTCAGGTCATACAACTGAAAATTGTTTCGATTTCTCTTAAAAAGAGTAAAGAATCTAACTCTGTGACTGATATTTTCTGTGCGTTTATGAAATTTCAGATATTCAAAGGAGAGCTGACTCACAGGAGCACCTGCTCCATATGCAGAAGAGTTTCTGAGGACAGCAGGCTGTTCTGGAGTTTACCCCTCACTCTGATGGATCCACAAAAACACGACTATTCTGTGGTCAGAACATATGAAACTCTTTATAATTCACACAATCGAATATGGAAACTTTTTGTTTTATGTCCAGTAGTCCTGGACTGCAAGTATCAGATTATTTTGGCAATTTTTCTTTCTCACTGACTGCTTAAGTGAAAATTTTGCCCCTGCCACAAACGCACACGTGCAGGACACAAAAACTCACCAAAATTTGAACACCTAATACTCAGTAAAAATCAATTTCAGACAGTGTGAACTCACCCACCAAAAAAGGGATGACATCACCCTCAAGCGACTGACAAATAAAATGGTTGCTATAGGGAAGGGATGCCCAGTTTAGTTTAGTCTGTTCAGTTTAGTTTAGCTATTAAATTCTATGACTTTATTTTCTGGATGATTCATGTTTATTACACAATCACCAACATGAAACCCATTGAGATGACTATTGTTGTAAATATTGGGCTATTTAAATAAAATTGAATTGAATTAAAATAAAACTAACAGAAAAGTTGCCATTTTGAAAAAAGTGGACCTTATAACTCCACCTGTGGCTTAAAGTTAGTCAGTGACCATTTCCACAATTGCATTCAAAAACTCACATGCTAATTTAAACAAAGAGTTTGATCTTGATTATGCCAATATGGGTAGAAAAATGACAAAAGTAATATTATAAGTTGATTTGCACACATACATGTAGAACCAGATGCAACAGCTGGCTGTTTTAGATGAAGAACTCTTGAAAACGACAATACACAAGCACAGGTGCTAAAATGCTGACTAAATAAAATCTACCAATTTACTGAAATACATCCACTCCATCAACTAATGTACATTTTCTAATTCAGAATTTGACCTGCCTCTGGTTTTAGTCAGCAAAAAACGAACAAACACTAAAACTCAAATTCTTGACTAAAAAATTTCTTTTTCGCACCACATTTCTTAAGCTAGAGTTAAACATTTAGTGTTTCTGGCGTTTGTGATAACAAAACAACTCATTACATCTGGGGTTCAAAACTGTAAGTGTGACAAAGACGAAAACCAATTTTACTTTGAAATCACATAATTAGACATTTTTAAGGTGGATTTGATCTGTTTTTCTAAATTTATAGTTTGTGTTATTGCCAATCAAAACACATCTTCATTTGTTCAGACGGAGGGGATCAAAAGTTTCCTTGGAGAGTCCAGCATCAGTGGAGACGACCAGATTTATTGTGAGCAGTGCAGCGCTAAAACTGATTCTACTAGCGTAAGTATAAAGATGCAGATTCTGATGACAGTTGTGGTTTTTGAAGCAAACCCAAAACACAACATGTTTCTGCCTGGACACCACAGCAATCAGAATACTATTTGCTGCATGTTCTCATGGATCATCATTGAAACTCCAAGCACGTCCTGATGTTCCTTGTATTTGAATCAGAAATGTGAGCTGAAGCGTCATCCTCAAGTTTTGACGCTGTTGCTGAAGAGATTCAAGTTTGACTGCAGTACCATGCAGTATGTGAAACTCAAACGCAGAGCGCAGATTCCTCTCATCCTGCAGCTACCTAGCCATGGAGATCAGGTAAAACGCTCATTTAATCTTTCAGAAATACCTTTTCTTCTTCCTGTTACTGATTCTCTTCTTCTGTTGTACACAGAGTCAGGGGTATGAGCTGTATGCTTTGGTGGAGCACTCTGGAGAGCTGAGACATGGACATTACACCGCAACCATCAGGGCCCAGGATGATAACAGATGGTACCACTTCAATGACATTTCAGTCACAGCGGTAAGAATAAAGATTTTACTTCGTTTTACGACAGAAAAAAGTATTAGCATGAATAGACACGCAGAAAAAAAGTAATTGTTACCAAAGAAATCACATTTTTGTTTATTTCTTATGCAGGCGCCACAGCAGAAAACCATTCAGGACTACTTTAAGTAAGTATTTTTTATATCTAAATGTTTGAAAGGTTTGTTTTTATCTATTAGAGATATTCATTCTTGTGATGAATAGTTTTTTGGCAAAACTCTTAAACATAAAAATATGTAATCCTTTTCTGCAGAACTGTCTCTTTTAAGCCTTGAAACCTTATTTTTCCAATGGGAATTTTACCATTCCATAGGATAACTTTTGGGGGAAACCCAAAACCAATAAAAAATATGACATTTATTAAAATGGACTTTTCTCTCAATTTTTTAAAAATAAAGTTATTTTGAATCCCTTTGATCAAAAATAATCACACTGTACTTAGTTATAAGTCAGAAATTATTAAAATTAGAAAAGATTTCTTTGAACAAGCAAAAAATCTGCCGATAGGGTAAGAAGTCTTAGTTTAACAAAAATATATAATGACTTAGTCTTATTTTCTTAAACTAAGTTTGGTATGCTATTGAAAAACAGAAAATAAGACAATTTTTGTTGAAACAATGTTTTTTTCTTCAAGATTAAGTTTTTGCAGAGCAAATCTGAATACAATCAGTGAGTCATGTTTTTTTTAATGGTTTTTACACATGAAAACAAAAAACTCCTTGACAACAACAAAAAAGCTGTTCTCATATTATTTATATACCTGTGTTTGACTAAGATGATAACTAAGTGTTTAAATTGGTCTTTCTAGCTCCCCGACCGCTTATCTGCTGTTCTACAGGAAAAGTAAGAAACATTTATTGTAAAATGGATTATTTGAATGATGTCAAGACTGTGTCTGATTTATCTTTCATTCAAATCTTTCAGCTGAAGACACTTCAACTGTAGACACTTCTGAAATGTCCAAACCTGAAGCTGAAGACAAACCCTGTCGTGACCAGGATGTTAAGTCCAGCAACAACCAGGAGACGACTATTAGAGGACCCACTAATAACAAGAATGTAGCTGATAATGACAGGGACAGAACAAAGAGCCCAAAAAAATCAAAACGGGGGAAACGATCTGGAGCAAAGGACAATGATTTAGAACCTGCTTCTCCGAAAGTCATTAAGATAGAAAAAGCTCAAACAGGGTCAAACTTTGACCACAAAGAATTAGTTTTTGATAAAAAAGATGAAAAAGAAAAACCTGATCAGGGCCTGAAGTGCAACAACTGTGAACCGTCTAGCTCTCCTGCAGAACAGATGGAAGAAAACAGAAAAGTAGGTGAAGAACAAAAATTAACAAAAAGAGAGTTGGCAGGTCTTCCTAGTGAGGGGGAAGTGGACACAAAACAATCGGCTGAAAAGAATCCAAATACAGGAGAGAACCTGCAGCTTAAAGAAACACAGGTGACTATTGAAAATGAGGTGAAAGAGAAGGAAAAGAGGATAGAAGATGAACATGATCATTTAAATTTGGAAATAAGTGACATGTCTACTTTTAAAGACTCCACAAATACCCACAGCAGTGACGTAAAAGCCAGTGTCCCAAAAGATAATGAGGGGGCCTCACCTGAGGAGCAGTGCGGGGCAGACCCACAGAAAATGGATGAGAAGAGCGAGGAGGAACTGAGGCAAAATGAAAAGATGACAGAACGGAGCAAAGGCACATACAAAGGGAGTGATAGAACCATCAGATCAGATCAGATCAGTAAAATAGAAGATCCAGGTAAAGCCACTCTAGATGATGTTAGTTCAGACAGAGCAGAAGAACGTATGGAACAAGAAAAGGATACATTCAAGACTGAATGTGAAGCTTCTGCTTCTATCCAAGAGACTCCAGATGTGGATGTTTTAGCTGCTGATTTGACTAAACTCAGTCTAGAATCACCAGAACCCCCAGGACAAAGTGCCAATGACCTCAGAGGAGAACTACAGAGTAGCACAGAAACTCAGAGCTTTGATGAGAGGAACGATGAGGCTTTGAAAAAATCAGAAGCTCTAAACTCAGGGAAAAGAAAAGGATCAATGAAAAAAGAAAAAAAGGGAAAAAATAAACAAAAGAATGTGATTTTTCAAAGGGGTCTTGTGGTACTTTGAATGAAGATAAGTTCAACTTTTCATGTCAACATGACTCACATTGTTATCCACAAACCACTTTTTTTTTATCATGTCAATCAATTTTTGTGTTCTAACATCCCTTGATGTGCTAATTGTAATTTGAAATGTTTATTTATTTGAACAACTGAATCAGATACTTTGATTGAATTTATCTGTATAAAAATATGTGTAATAAAGTACATTAAGTTTTTTGTTCTGCTATGATACTGCATTGCTAAAATGATGCATTTTTTCTGATTGATCCTTTATAATAAAAACTAATATTGATACCAAATGTTTCCATATGCTAATTTTGCAAAAACTGTCCTTTAAAAACAAAAGAGAAAGCTCAACAATGGCCTGTTTTATTTTATCTGTATGTTCCCTGCTATTGTTCTCTGAACTTTGTCCTTTCATTATTGCATTAGTTCACTAGTTTGCAAAGTGCACAATTCTTTCAGTATGTAATATAGTGTACTTACATATGTTGTACAGAAGGTTTCTTTCCCTGAAACATTTTTAGAGGTTTTTAAAAGAAACAGGCCAAAAAAAACGGCTTCAACCTCTTCAGACCTGTCATATACACATACAGGGAAATCACATTTTGAGTTATATGACCACAGTAGTTAATTCTGCTACTATTTGGGTTCTGTCAAAGATAAATAAAAAGAAATAGCTCTGGGACTTAAAGGTTAAAACAGCTATTCCATTTTTTTTAAATGAATTAAAATTGAGTTGTTGGAAATGGAATGGAAACTCATGTCTACAAACTGGTCTTTCTGAGTCACCGGGCTGAGGGGTCATTTAACTTTGAGTCAAAAGGTTTCAGCATTTACAGGAATTCACTTCTGTGACTGTAAATACACACAAAGACACAAACACACTTTCCCACAAACGAAACTGATCGTCTTCGTCTTCACCGGCCGTTTTATGGTCTGTCCTGGGGAAAAAGGGGAAGTTCAGAACGCTTGTTTTGTGTTTTAGGTTTGATTTGATTTCATTTTAACAGTAATTAGCCAATGCTCCTGTATGTCTGCTATTACCATATTTAATTTTAATTAATGTCAAATAAATCTAGAAAAGCGTTTTGTGGAAGTCCGTAAGTTTTTGTGTGTCCATGAACGCACCACAACAGGGGCGTGTCATAAAACAGAATAGAAACCGCTCCGTCCGGTGATTTTGATACATTTATTTCTAAAGTTGTGTAACTGCTCAGCTTTCAGTGTTTTCTTCATTAATTTTCAGGTAAGCTTTAACATTTCCTAAACCGTCTTGTATCTTTGTTTACATTAATTAATCTTTATGTTGTCAGATTTTAGAAATATTTCTGCGGGGGAAAAACTGTTCTGTCAAAGAAACCGAAATGTTTCCATGGTCCAAACAAAATACTGGTAACAAGAACGAATACAAGATTTATGTATATTTTCCGACATTTTTTCGTGACTTTAAAAGCCACATTCATGCTTGTGCTCGTGCATGAAGGTATTCCTTATAAGGGGCTGGTGAACCAGGGAGCGACCTGCTACCTGAACAGCGTCCTGCAGGTCCTCTTCATGACCACAGACTTCAGAGAAGCCCTCCAGAGGTTTGTCGCGCACGCGCAGGACAGTCTTTTCCATTGACCCTCAGAACCGTTTCTCATGTTGTGTTTATGGTCCACACAGAAGTCACTCCGGATCCCTAGATAGTCGTCTGAAGGAGCTTTTTGATGAGCTGAAGGAATATGACGGCCTTACTTTTAAAATCATGAAGGCGCTGGGAATCACTGATGGTAAAATTAATCACTTTTAGTGGAACTTTCTGTTGTATAGTCAAATTTCTTAACATAAATAGTTAAAGATTCAAGCTGGAATTTAGCTTAATATACTATACAGACATCGTGGAACAATTTAAACTGAAGAGTTTGTATGTTTTTATCCTCTGAAGGGTTTGTTCAGGCTGATGCTGCTGAATGCTTTGAGAAAATTCTGAGGAACGTGACAAATCAAGAAGCGGCTCAGGTATGATCTTTATGTTAAATACAAGACAGGTATGTGGGAGACATTGACTGAATTTGAGAACTGGGGAGAGTAAGTGACATCACCCATAGGAAATGGTTTACTTCTGGCTCCAACAAAATCAAGTCAATTCAGTCCTATTTTAACCATCAACAGTAAATGAGAACTGGACTGAGTGACCCCTCCATCTTCACGTTCTAAATAGGAAGTACCCGCTGGTCCCATTAAGCTGAAATCCCATAGACTTCTATTGAGTCAAAATAACTATTCTTTCTCTACTACCTTTTTATTAACATGTTCCTGCTAATCATTGGTTTTTCATGATATTTTTGTTGTAGCACAAATCAGATGCCAGTGATTGGCCAGTTTACAACTTGAACAACTTACACTACAGAAAGCAAGAACACGTTAAAAAAAAAGGTATCAGAGCAAGAAGGTTTATTCTAACATATAGATTGACTGAGTTAGCTGTTGATTTCTCTATAGAAGTCTATGGGATTTTGGCTTTTTGGGTACTTCCTGTTTGGAACACCCAGGGGAGGGGTCGCTCAGTCTAGTTCTATTCAGTCAATGGTTGAGGCAAACTCCTCCACCTCTGCACATAGCACCTCTCTGAGACCTTCACACACCTACTTCTTTGATTCTTTCACTCATTCATTTATTTCTGTTTGCAGCATCTATGTTCATTGTGATTTAGAGTATAAAAAACATGCAGGATGGTCAAAAGAGTGTTTCACTCTTAGGTCCAAGGTTACAATTACGCTGCGCTTGACGCTTTAAAATATCAGCGTCCAATCACTCCGTACAAACAAACGACACGCCCACTGTCTACGTGGCTGTCAATACACAAAAGTATTAAATCCTCCAAAGCTTAACAAACTTCAACTAATGGAAGGCAATGTCAAGTGAATGAATTCAAGGTTTATCAAAATATGCCTAACTGGCTCCCACAGGGTGAAAGGAGGAGGAAATGTGTGTGAGCTTTGCCTTCTTTCGTTGCAGATATTTCAGGGTGTGCTGACAGTCAAGAACAAATGCTGCGAATGCAACACTGAGACATGTGATGATAACCCATGCTGGAGTCTTCCTCTGGAACTGGTGGATTCTGAGGCGGAGTACAGAGTTGTGAGGAATCGTTTTGTTACATATTGTTCACAATAATATCACTTTTTTTATTCTGATCATGTTGCATTTGTTTTAAGCAAAGTGACACCCAAATTCAGGAAATATACTTAGCTGACACTTCTGTTCAGCGACAGAAATGCAAAACAGGATTGAATTTCTCTAATTACCTAGAAGATTTCGATTTACACATACAATCATATTGTGTGATTTTTTTTTTTGTAAAGAATTTGTTTGAAAAATGGTGCACAAAATAACTATGTGATAAAAAACAAAACCCTAATACTTTCAAGTTTATTTATTTATATGGTGCCTTAAAATGACCGCAGTGAAGCAAGGCACCGTACATTAAAAGCTCAAAGACATTAAAAACAACAACTAAGAGGTTAAAACAATAAAAAGTATAAACAAGTGTTGTAAAGACATAAATTAAAAGCAAAAGCAAAACAGTAAAGCACACCAGTAGAGCAGAGTCTCTAGCTGTGTCAAAGGTCTGGATATAAAATAGGTCTTGAGAAGCTTTTTTAAAAATGAACAGTGAGGAAAATGCTCAGTGGCAAAGCATTCCACAGCTTCGATGCACAGATTGAAAATGCTCGTTCCCCCCTGAGCTTCCTCTTGGACCTCAGTACGGCTGATCAGCTGATCTAAGGCACCGGGTTAGGAAGCTCAGAGAGGTATGGCGGTGCACAATTAAAGTTGTAAGTTGTAATGCATTAATTTAAAGATTAAAAAAAAAAAAGGATCTTAAGATGAACTCTAAAATTCACAGACAGCCACTGAAGGGCAGCCAGGATGGGGGCGCTGTGGTCCCTCTTACATGGTCCAACGAGAACTTGACCAGTGGGGTTCTGGACCAGTTGAGATGTGAGAAGGACAACTGGCTTACTCTAGCTGAGCCAATTGAGTGCAGTACCTTTAACCCCAATCAAATCTTCCAACTTGGAAAGTAGGAGATTGTGGTCCACAGTATGGAATGCTGTGGACAAATCCAGCAGAAGGATAATATAGATCCCATCATCAGTTGCCTGGAAAGTATCATTAAAAAAAGTATCATTAATTCTTTGATGTGCAGGGTTTTAAAGTCGGACTGAAACTTCTCCAAGACAAGATTACTATTAAGAAAAGATTTTATCAGTAGGTAAACCACTTTCTCCAAATTTTTTCAGAGAAAGGGCCACCTAGATATTTTCCTGAAATTAGCCAATGAATGTATCCCTGGTTGGTGATTTGATTGGCTCGTCCCTGTCTTGTTCAGGTGTACAATCTTGTCGTTGGTGTCCTTTGACAGCTCTTTGGTCTTGGTAATGGATGGTGTATAAAAGCTGGACTGAGTGACCCCTCTCCCTTGTGCTTCAAACAAGGAGAACCCACTGGCCATAAGATGCCCAAATCCTAAAGACTTCTACTGATATCACAAATAATTTAGACCACTTTGATATAATTTTGTTGCACCCAGAAATAGGCCATTTTCTATAGGTGACGTCATACTCACTCGGCTCAGTTCCATAGACAGTTAAAGGTCATGATGGAGAGATTACAGTTTGACTGTTGAAGGGCGCGGACAGGTGTCCTTTATGCAGATATTCAGTTTAAACATTTTACATTTCTACAGGTAACTCGTGGAGTATAGAAGGGCTTGTTAAAGAAGAAGTTACAGGTCTGTGAGGACCAGCAATTTTGCTTGTTTGTTGGAGCTAAATACTTTTTTACTGCACTACTATACAAATTTTAAAAATTATAAAATGACAATTCCTGAATTCTTTTTTTACATTCCGTTTCTCATAGACAAAGTTTAGCTGTGGGGAAGCAACTGATTTCCTGCTAAAATATGTCTGGTTTAAATAAGAGTGTTAACCCACAGTTGGACCAGTGTGTTTGTTTCCATCATCACATCACTCTGACGTCCTTGGTGATCCAGTGATTTTGTTTAAACCAAATCTGAAATAATAATAAAAAAGACAAAGTAGCTCTAAACTAATACAGAAAAGAATTAGGTTGCATGAAATACAAATTATTCAGACTAAATCAATAAGTTCTCAAATAAATTTCTGGTGCAGAAGCGCAGCTTTCGACAAAACACGGCATTTAACATTATACAGTGCTGCCGCCTAGCGGTCACTTCATTAAGTGCAGCAAAGTTTCATGCTTAACAATACATGATTTTAGACCTTATCCATCATAGTTTCACACAATATAGAAGAGTCACAGATCCCGATTCTATATATATTCAGGAATTAATATTTAACAGAACACATTTTAGTTTCTGGGGAAATTATAATGTTTGTCATGAGTCCACAGCAAAAGACTGAAACATAACTAATAAACATGTCCTACTTGTTCTTTATGCACTTCCACTGAACCACTTGGTTTGAATAGTTAACATTTCTTAAAAGGAATTAGGAATGAGATAATTGGTGGAGCACTCTGATTGGCCAGATGGTTGGATGAGTTATGTTTTATAGAGAAAGCAAACATGAAAAAGTCCAATATTGCAAATGAAATTTGTCTTTTTCACAGCTCTTGTGATGAACATTACAGACCTCTATCATCTTACAGAACCCCTCACTGACAGTTTGGTCCACTATTTATGTGGGGGGTGTATGGACACTTTTGTTGATCAGGCTTTTTCCAATGATCCTTTTTATGAGCATCCTTGTTTCACTTTGGTTACATTCATAGACAATTAAAGCTGTGACTGTCTTTAGTTCATGTTATAATAGTTATGGGTGTTATAGGAGGACGGCATCAGTCAATACTTCTGTCCGTCAGAGGTCAGTGGTCCGGACCAGCTGTTCTGTGGGGACTGTAATGCCAAAACCGACTCTACAATTGTAAGTTTCTATTATTTTTACATTTTATTTGTTGATTTTTGTTTTGATTATTTGTATTCATGGCCTTTGGGGTTGAAAAAAAATTATCGTTAATGTTTTTTATTTTATTTTTCAAGCTATATTTTTCCATCTCTTAAGTATTGATATTTTTTGGGTGTTGAATTTTTTCGAACTCCTTTTATTATTGTTTTTATCAAGGAATATCAAACAGGGTTAATAACTTTAATTTTTAACAAAAATGACTTAGGTTACAAGAATGTAAGTGAGAAATAGCCGAACTTTTAATTTATCAAAATGTGTAAATTCCTTTTTCACGTTATTCTGTCCACAAAAAGAGTACAAATAGAGACAAAAAAAGCAATCCAGTACAAATGATATTAATTCCTTTGTTTTCAATTAGGAACTTGAACTGAAGCACCATCCTGAAGTTCTGACGCTGCTGCTGAAGAGATTTAAGTTTGATTACAGTAAAATGTGCTACTTTAAAGTGGAACGCAGAGTGGAGATTCCTAATATTTTAGAGATCCAGGTAAACTGCATAACCTGTTGTGTTTATTTTGTTGTGTTTATTTTGTTGTTTCTTATGTCATTTACATCTTTATTTTATTTTATTTTCCCTAGAACCAGACATACGAGCTGTATGCATTTGTGGAACATCATGGTAATTTGAAATCTGGACATTACACTGCAACAATCAAGTCCCAGGAGGATGAGAGATGGTACAGCTTCAATGACAGGAGAGTTGATGTACGTCATGTTTAGTGCTTTTGTCTAAAAGACCAATTGCATTTCACACTTTATTTATTTAATAAAGCTTTCCACATTGTTTTGCAGTGTTGCTATCAGCTCTACCAACTTGATAAAAGGGAGACGTAAGTTTTGGCAGTTTCTTTATTTAACTCCACATATTCCTCAACTATATTAATGATGTCGATCATGTTGATCCCACTAGATTCCGGAGTGCTTATCTGCTGTTCTACAGGAAAAGTGAGATCTCCAACATGCTTTTTTTGGTATTTTTCTGAATGTCTAAGAGATTAGGTTTTTTTTAAATGTCCTTTTTTTCTTTTTTGTGTGTGAACTTCAGTTTCTGCAGCGGACGCGTTGAATGAAGAAAATAACAAGGCGAGCGTATCTGAATCCTCAGAAACACACAGAAGTGAAACAAACAAACCACACGAATGTGATGAAGAGACTGTAAAAAGTGAGACGAACTGTGGAAGGGCACAGAGCTGTGACAGTGCAGAAAGACGAGAAATGGAGGAGAGGGAAGAGGAGAGATTTAAGGGAAAATGTATTAATGTGGAGGGAGAAAATGATTTGAAAGATCAGAAGAGGATGAGTTTGAAGAAAGAAGACATCTTGAAAGATCAGAGGAAGATGACTGAGAAAAAAGTAGAAGACTGTGAAGATCAGACGAAGACAAATTTGAAGATAGAAGACGACTTGAGAGATCAGGCAAAAAAGAGTTTGAAGAAAGAAGATGACTTGAAAGATCAGATGAAGATGAGTGTTGAGAAACAAAAAGATGAAGAAAACAAGTCAGAAGACCAAGCACAAGCTCCAAAACTTTTGACCAAATATGACCTTTGTACGACTTCAAAACAGAGCAGTGGTAGGGAAGGTGAACACAGAGTGAGATCTTCAGAGAGGAGTCAGGAACTTGATGGAGAGAACAGGAGAGGAGCATCACTGCATGAGCAACAAAGTGACAACAAATTCACTGAAAGCAAGATCCCTCCAGGAAATCAGACAGGGAGAGGAAGTATCCAGAGCAGCATCAACACTCAAGATTTCAAACTTTTAGAAGGTTTAGACAATGATGGCCAGGGTCAAAGCAGAGAGGGAAACTCAAACACGAGTGTGAAAGATGATGCAGGGAGCAGGAAAAACTCATGTTATCAACAGAGGAATGACGGCAGAGATGCTGGAAACAAACAGAGAAATAATGGAGGAACTACACTGACAATTGATGGATGTGGTGATGATGGTTCTGGTTCTGTTCAGCCCTCTGGAACATTATATCGTTCTTCCATGTCAGTTATCTTACAAAATCAAAGTTCAGGAAAAAAATGTGATTTTGTAACAAAGAGAACACAAAATGAAGACATTGTGTATGTATTACCCAAAAAAAAATGTAATGAAGAAACTGATGATCAACAACACAAACACAATGAACGTACGTCTGAAAGATATGGTCGATATGAAGCAACTTTAAATCCTCCTGCGAGTTCATCTGAAGACAAGGAAAGAACTAACAGATCTAATGTGGGAAAAACAAGAGAGTCAGACAGATCCTGTGACCGAGTAGATCACCAAACTGAGCACTCAAAAATCATTCAGCAGGATGCAACATCTGGATTTAACAATGCTTCACAACATCGTCATGTGGACCAAAACAGCACAGAGATGACGCCTGTGCACACAGCTCCACCAAACTCTGATCCAGTGAGCCATTTGACACAATCTGTACAGGAGTTGACTTTGACAGACAGGCAGACACATGAAGATGTTCTCACAAAAATGCCTGTGAATACTGATCACAGGGGTCAGCTAATGCTATGTAGCACTCAGTATGAGTCTAGCTACAATCCAGACTCTCCAATCCATGGTCATTCCTGTCCGACTTACCAAAATTCACAAAGTAATATAGCACATCCTTATTTCTCCTCAGGGCACAACATGCCTGTGAATACTGATCACAGGGGTCAGCAAATGCCATTTAACACTCAGTATGAGTATGGCTACAATCTGGTGTGTCCAATCCATGGTTCTTCATGTCCAATTAACCAAAATTCACAAGGTTATATACCAAATTCTTATCCCTTCTACTCGGGGCACAACACACCTGCTGAAAATGTCACTGCCCCCATAGGCGGTTTGGTTATTCCGAAGGTTTTTGGTTCCTCTATAGATCCAATGCACAATATTTCTGCTCCGCCTGACCCAGTTGGTCCACAGTTAGGTTCTGGAATCAGTACCAGCACAGAAATTCTGAGGAGAGAGACTCAAACAGGGTCCAGTCATGAAAACACGGAGCGAGGCTTTTCTGAGTCACAGGTACAAGTTATAACTGAAGACTCAGCTAATCCTGGTTTAAAAAGAGCGGTGTGTGGTTGTTTCTACTATAAAACTCACCAGTTGTGACCAAAAACAGTTGTTAGTCAGAGAAACATGCAGATTGTTGATTTTTGTTTTAGTTGGAACTTTAACTCTGTGCTGTTGTTCTGCACTGTAAAAATATCTTTGATACATCTTTGTTTTTTGTCTTTTTTCTTGTTTTTATTGCTTCAAACAAACCAAATTTCAATAATGTATTATGTAGTATATTGAATGTTATAAAAAAGATATTTTAATGTGTTTTTCCAGCTTGTATACAGTCGTAAGTTTTAAATCTGCCAAGAAACTGTTTATTCTGATGATAGAACCTTAACTGTTGTACAGTACATAAATACATGTATTGAAACATTAAATGTAATGTAATCTTTCCATTTTTTTGCTCAGTAACATCCTTTGGTGATTTTTTGAAGCATAGTAATTTGAATTCAGTTTTTCAGTGGAGATGCTCTCATGATTAAAGACTGCAGGGTTCTGAAAGGTTCTGGGAACATGTATTGAGGCTAAGTCCATGTCACCTCCATCCCATTTCACTGTTTTTAAACTTATAAATTAACATTTTCATTACAATTCACAAACTAACTTTAACTACATCTTCACTCATTTGAATGTTTACAGTTTTCCATATTGTATTAATTTTTAGCAAACGTTTGAGGCGTTAATGCTGCATTGTAAAGTCTAATCAGTGGTTCCCAAACTGGGGGGCGCGCCCCCTAGGGGGGGCGCGGAGGTATTGCAGGGGGGGCGCGGTGGAGTTTTCTTTTTTAAGATTGACAAACAACATAATACAATAACAATGTGAATGTCTCAGGGGGAATTGAAATGTGTACATATTGCAGAAAAATATAAGAAATAAAAGAAAAAGTATATAAATATAAACACATAATAACGGACTCTGTCCGTTCCTCGGCACCACCATCACGCAGGAACTCAAGTGGGAGCCATCCATCTGCTCTCTCCTCAAAAAGGCCCAGCAGAGGATGTACTTCCTGCGGCAGTTGAAGAAAGCCCGGCTGCCGGCCCGGATGATGGTGCAGTTCTACACGGCCATCATTGAGTCCATCCTCACCTCCTACATCACCGTGTGGTACACTAGTGCCACAACCAGGGACATTAACAGGCTACAGCGTATTGTGCGCTCAGCAGAGAAGGTGATTGGCTGCAGCCTCCCATCTGTCCAGGAACTATACGTCTCCAGAACCTGGGGACGTGCAGGCCGGATAGCTGCCGACCCGTCTCACCCTGGTCATGGTCTACTGGCGCCACTTCCTTCAGGCAGGAGGCTAAGGTCCATCAGGACCAGAACCTCCAGACACAAGAACAGTTTCTTTCCCTCTGCAGTCAGACTCTTAAACACCCGGTAACCCCCCCCCCCCCTAAATTCCACCTCAATGTCCAATCAGTCACCAGCCAACTACCTGCACCTTGAACATTCTCAGTTT
Source organism: Oryzias curvinotus (assembly GCA_023969325.1). Lineage (NCBI taxonomy): Eukaryota > Metazoa > Chordata > Actinopteri > Beloniformes > Adrianichthyidae > Oryzias > Oryzias curvinotus. The sequence goes on from CM043723.1 coordinate 26,624,848, forward strand.
GCACTGTCTTGACACTCCTTGCACTACTGCCTCTATTTATATTTATATTTTTGTTCGGACCATTGTGTACAAATTTTGTTGCTCACTGTTCTTCTGTTTTATGTTGCACATTTGCACCGAAACAAATTCCTACTCTGTGTAGCTACACAGAATATGGCAATAAAAAAAAACCTCTTGAATAAATATACAACATAAGAGAAAAAGAATGTTTACTTCAAAAATCTTGGGGTTTAATAAATTTTAAAACTTTCAAAAATTAAATTAGTCCGAATAGCTTTTGGTTTTTGCAGATGTTTGATAATGGTACATTACTGATTGATTTCACTCAAAAACTGCTGGAATTTAGTTTGGAGTTTGACCATTTGGCTTTATAGATATGGAATTTGCCAATAATAAAAAACAATTGTGTAATGAAGATACAATCTTTGTCTACTTTGACATTAAGGTAACCCAGAATAATGTATTTTTCTAAAAATGTAACAGTTTGTTTAGTTATATTTCCAATATAGTTTCCCACCTCAATCCAAACCTTATTTGTATGTCTGCAGTCCACAAACAGATGATAAATAGTTTCCTCCTGAGTTCCACAGAATGAACAAAACAGGTCCATGTCCAACAGATCTACTCAATTTTGGTAGGATATATACAATGCAATATTTTGAAGGACACCTCTTTTTTCTTTGTTATTTAGACAGTATTTATTACTAATAGTCCAAGCATAAGTCCATTTAATGTCCACAAATTTGGATTCCCAGTAAACCTCCCAGCAGGTAAGGTTGTGGTATGTAAAAGATTTCTTATTTATTGGAAAACTGAATGAACACAAATATCCACATTGTCCAAAAAAAATTGTCTGGGTTCTTAATTGACTTGTGTTTATAAATCCCTTTAAACAGTTGTAGGTAGACTGGTTGGAACGGCATCGAACACTATTGCATATTCTCTGGGTGGAGCAGGATACAGAATTTTAAAAGAAATTCTTCATACATCAGAAGATGTCCATGAGAATTGACAAGGTTGTTCTGATTAAACAATATCATTATCATACCATCTAGGAAAAAAGTGATTTATTTTGTATTGTAAATTACTATTATTCCAAATCACAACAAGTTGTTTGGAGAAAAATTATGTTTGATAAACGAGTTCCCAGGCCAGCAGGGCTTGTTTTTTATAAAGTTTGAAAGTTTTGTGGGGTAATTTTTCAATTTTACAATTACATTTTAGCAAGAATTTAATGCCTCCCAGTGTCTCAAATATATATTTGGGAAATGCATTCCAGATATTGTCTCCCCTTTCAATAAATTGCTTAACCACTTTATTTTAAAAGAGTTGTTTAAAGTTTTAAAGGTTAATACATCCATGCCGCCATGTTTTCTGGTGTTTACACAAAACAAATTTTGCTTAAGTAATGAAATTTTTTCCTCCAAATAAAATCAAATAAGGTTTGTTTAATAGGTTACAGATGTGTTTTGGAATTTCTAAAGACAGAGACACATAGACAGATCTAGAGATTCTTTCAGCTTTAGATAACAGAATTCTACCGTTCAGAGAAAGATTTCTCATTAACCACATGTTATAAGGCGCGGTGGAGTTTAGAAACAAAGGATTGTATGTTTGTGTCAGTGTGGGGGGGCTCGAAAATATGGTAATTTTCAGAAAGGGGGGCCCTGCAGAAAAAGTTTGGGAACCACTGGTCTAAATGATTTTAAATATGAACATTTTAAAAATAAATTAAAGAAAAAACCTCTCAATGACAGCTTTATTATATCCTTTGGAGTCAGAAAAAGAGGGGATGAGTTTTTGTGTAACTTGAAAGCTGCTTACATCCCAGATGATCAAATGCAGAGTCACATTTTTACTAATAAAAAGGGATGGAAGATTTTTTTCTGTAAGCTATAAAACCGCATGTGATAAAAGTCACTGTTTTCCATTTCCCTCTATAGAAACTCCTCTGTAGAGCGTCATCACTTCCAGGGCTCTTTAGGTGTCCTCTGCCTCCTCTCCAGTCTGCTGTTTGCAGAAACAACCCGCTGGGTTTTCTCCTGATTTCTGTTTAAGCTGCGGGACCTTCTGTCCACATCTGGTGAGCCACGGCTCTCGGTTGGATGGCTGATGGTGTAGACGCTGTTGGAGCGTCTTTTTGAAGGGAAAACTGAAGAATTCAGATTCATACTGTTGAAATAAGTCTGTGGTTTTACAGCTTTTCCTTTACTTTTAGCAGCAGTCGTAGCTTCCCTGTGGTTGCTTGTGAATGCAGGTGGTGCAGGATCCTTTCTAGCTCTTGCAGGGCTGCACACATGTACATTCCTAATGACCGCTTCCTGAATTTGACCCTTCCTGTTTGGTTCAAAGTGACGTTCTGCAAGGAGTCTGTCAGTGATGAGACCAATGGACTCTGCTTCTGCTCCTCTCTGATTGATGTCAGGATGTTGCATCCCCATTGCTGCTCCCTGGTTGAAGGGTTCCTCTTTTAAGAAACGGTCATCTCCACTGCTGCAACGTCCACTGCTCAATGGAGGAAAATTAGCAAAAGTCTGTTCATCTCTCCCCATCCTTCAGTTCTTGGGTCACCATCATCAGTCATGTATGGACATTCACTTGCTTGAAGGGAAGCATAGAAAAAAAGCATGTCACAAGCAAAAGTCTAGA
>CM043723.1:26635059-26816575 GCA_023969325.1 Oryzias curvinotus
CCATCCGTAACTCCACTGCCACATCACTAGCAGAGACTTTAAACGTCCACATTCAAAGTAACACATTCCTTCTGTTAGATGTGTCCATTCTATGCACAAAGCATCATACTGAAAAAAAAACAAAAATGCAAAATCTGTATTGGATTTACCTGCTACACTGAATATGGCTCTTTTAAACATCCGATCTCTTTCAAATAAGTCTTTATGATTTGAATACGACTGATTGTTTTGGCTGCTTCTGTCTGCCTCCCCCTCCTCATGTTGTTTTTGTGTTGAGGAAATGGGAACCAGATGTTGCTTATTGTGCAGAACTCACCAACGGAGGGAGGGGGCTTTATAGGAGGAGGGTTAGGTGAACTAAAGAGCGAACTGAAAGAATGAGACAGATGTGGCTGCATCTGTGGATTAACCCATCGCCCACTGAAATTCTACCTCTCAGCTGGCAGATGGAGTGAGGTGGAGGTGCAGGAAGTTTTTCTGGAGGCTCTGGTGCAACGACTTGACTTCCTCTTTACTTGGCTGATTCAGGACTCTGATCCCACATTTAGAGGTTACTTTTTTTTAACAAAACTTCAAGAAAATGCGAAAGAATGGAGTGTGAGTTTGAAAGACCCTAGTCCAATAAAAATAATGTTTTTGGTGCTTTTAACATGTTCTTGTGGTGTTTTTCTGATGATGGAGGACATATATAAAGGAAATTAAGCTTAACTTTGCAGTTCTGAGTATTTCTTTATTCAAATTGTTGTGAATCAAGAGCACAGGAAAAAATGTAGTTGGAAAAAGCAACAAGGTTCCTGCTCCGCTCCATTCTGATGCATCCACTTGGAGACGACTAGATCCATGTGTGTCTTCATTTCCCCCGTCTGAGCTGGGATCTGGGTCAAAACTGGACGGCTAGATAGCTCGGATGTTGCTCACCATTTTTGTTGCACCTGTAATGTTAGGTTTGAGTTGTGAGGGGCTGTAAGATAGCGGGAGAGCATGAAAAACGGGGACAGACTTTCTCCAGAATGGCACCTCAGGTCCTGTCTGTGAGGCCTGTCAGAGGAAAAGTAGAGCAGATCTGAGTAAGCTTACACTGCACCAACATTGCCACCCACATTTAAGGTGAATTTCTAACGAACTACTGCTGCTCTGCAGAAACTACATCCTAGAAAATTACGCAGATTTTTGGCTTCTGCATTTGGCTTAAAAAACGGAATAATCATAATTAGAAGACCACTGGGAACACTTTGAAAAAAGATAAAAAGATGAGTGGAGTAGGACTTTAACCACTTTTTCAGTAAACAAAGAAGCTGGATTGCAAGCACTAGTTGAAAAAAAAATCATTTCTGACAGCTATTAAATGAGTTTAAAATGATGTAGATTAGTTGAAAATACCATATTTTATGGTTTGAATGCAACATTTTAAAGAAATAGTCAATTTGGACAGAAACTATAAGAACTGATTAGTGAAATCAAAACATTTTATGCAGTTTAAACATGAACCTTAAAGTAAAATTAAATGTTTGTACAATTAGTCATTTAGTGAACATCAGTAAGTCCCCATAGGATTAAAATCAACTTGTGGTGTGGTGCTGCTGTTATTTTTTCTTTTTGCATTAAACGTGTAAACATTGTGAACCTCAAATCACAAGTGGTGTAAAATTAAATCAGCTTTCTTAATAACAGAAGTCACAAAAACTGTAATAAAAGGCAGAAAAATTGCTGCCACATTTACAGTAGAAAGTACATCGCTCTGCAAAGTAGGTCACCCAGCTCCCAGGTTGAATTGCAAGCAGCTGTCCCGGCCACTTCCTGCCAGGCTTGGAGAAGGACTGCTGAGCCTGATGGTTCCTGCTGCACCGCCCGGCCACACTGTATATATGAGTTCAGCGTTAATATGGCTGACAGAAGGACAGAGGACAAAACAGACTCTAGGATCTGCCTAAGGTCCTGTCTGTGAGGCCTGTCAGTGGAAAAGAAAAGCAGATCTTTGGCAGACTCAGTTTTGCTTTATCTCATTGCGAACTTCCACTTTAGTGAATGAGTGTCTAAGGCCAGGGATGCCCAGTTTAGTTTAGTCTGTTTGGTTTAGCACTCTATTGTATTTTATGACTGATTTATGAAGGATTCCAGACAGCATTGGAAACAACAACTTTCCTGAGAAGTTATAGTTTGTTCATAAACATTTATTACAGCCCTCCTTTCACAGCCGTATTTCAGACCTGCTTAAACTGCAGTAAGACTGCGCAAAAAATGTGCCCAATTACTCATTTGGTTGAAGAATGTTACAGAATAGTTAAAAGAACAAGTCAAAACCTGACCCTAATTTTGCTGGAATTACCAGATTTTACAATTAACTCCTGAATGAAGGAGCCAAAAAAAGACGAGCATGACCCACAAAAAAGAACAATAAGTATTTTTTGTTTTAAGATTGTTTTTTTTTCCAGACATCAGTGTTACACCTTCACATTTTACAGATGAGCTTAGTAGAAAAACAGAAAGAAATCAAGTGCAGAAGACAATACAATGAAAATAAATACTTTTGAATATATAACTTTAATACTTAAATAAAAATATTTAATCCCTAATGATATAATTAACAACTTCACGGAATTTTACACAAGATAAGATATTATTTAAATATATATTCTATTCTATTCTATTCTACTTTAAGTATTTTTTTTTTTAGAATCAATGAAGAGTTGTTTCATTCTAGAAGATTCCATTTGCTGGTCATTAACTCTCACATAAAATTTTTAGGCTTTTCATGTTTGAAAATATCTCCACTTTGTAAATGTTTTTTTGTATTTTAGTTAATAATTCCTAAAAATGTTGCTGAAGTAAATATGCATACGTACCAAATTATGTTTAGAACTGTAGAATCTAAGTAAAAACTGATACATTAGTAGGACTTAGAAGGTAAATTATACCTCTTTTTAAAACACAAAATCTATTAAACCATAAAGAATTAGGCTTCTCAAAATTGTGCTTAATCCTTGTGCTATCCTAGGCAGTTTAACATTGGGAGTTGGGTCATCTAGACCCCACTAGACAGTGCGCTGAACCCTTTTTCTTCAATGATTTGTGATCTTCACTGGTGTCCATGGATTACATGAAATCCTCGCCACCTGTATCCACCTTTGTCATGGTAGGAAGAACACGTCAATGTAAGGGTGGGGTCATAGGACAAGGGTTAAAGGAGCCACAGGCATAAAAAAGGTCAGTTTAAAAGCAAATCTCAGATTTATTTCTGGTCAAAATGGAACAGACAGAAATTAGAATATTTGCTTCATTCACCAAAACAAACAAACAAAAAAGAATATGTGAGATTAATGTCTTTCTTGTGCCTCAAGTCCCCAGATTTAAGTCCAAACCCTTAGAATGATAAATTCTCATAAATATAGAGGAATCCTCAAAGTAGAGTTACCTTAGAAGAACCCAATACCCACCACGTTACCATAAACCAAACCTTATGCATAAAAGTTTTCTCTTTTTAGTTTGGATCTAGGGGTTCTTTGGCTTAAAGTTGTGGTTGATTTTGGCTCCAGTTGTTTACAGTTTTTCTGTCAGTCAGTAAAGAGTTATAACAGAGAGGAATGAGGCGAAGATGAGAAGAAAGAGCAAAGACGGAGAGTAAAAACAGACCATAGATATTTGTGGTGAGAAGAGGCGGAGCCTGGGACAAAAGTACTTTTGCAGTGGGTGAGGAAATAACAGAGGCAGGCTGTGATGGGACGCGCTGAATGAAGAATATCCCTGTTCCTGCAACGGATGTCCTGCTACCTGTCTCTGTTTTTCTTTTCTTTACACAGATTTTGTTCTCCTGCAATTTGTTAGCAACAAAGGATGGATCCTTATACTTCTCTTCGGCTCACTTTCACACATTTTGTTTTTTTCTGTTGCGGTGGGGCCCTTCCAGAAACTAAAGCAGCCTCTTGACCTGACTTTTTTACGAATTAACAAAAAAAACCCTTGATGGGACTAAATCTAACCCTAAAAGAAAGTAATCAGAAATAGTCCTAATTAGGTATATTTACAAATGCCCTAACAAGAGTATTTAACCTTCTAAATAACTGAGTTTAATCTAGTTTAACCAAATAAACTGAGGTACAGCCACACATGGACGCCCACATGCAGGCTGACCGGGACGCTCAGATGTTTAGGAATACCAGATGCTCAGCTGGAACTCATTTCTCTGAAAAATGTGAATGTTCCATCCCTTTTTTCCTCCACACATGACTGCTGGCTCTGTGTCCAAAACTGCCAGCGGCTTAACTGCATCTCTGTGGCCTGCCAGCATCTGAGAGCCAAAGAATGGCCTGTAATGAGCTCACTCTCAGAAGATGAACTTTAACATGCCTGTCAAACTGTGTCTTTCCACTTTTTTTTAAATCTTTTTTGGGTCCCTTTTTGTGATCCTTGGCTCTAGATTCTAGTCTCAAATGTATTTATTAACAGACAGTGTGCACTGTGTCGCATATACTGAGTTTGCTTTCTGGAAAACCTTCTGGTTTCACTTCACAGATGTTGATTTGGCAACAACCAAACAGAAGTGGAAGTTTACCAGAATGACGTGATGCATCCAGAGCATGTGCTGAAAGCATAGAGGAACCAGGACAAACAAAAAGATTTATGGCATTCCCCTGGTGTGAGATGTAAACGCTTACAATCAGATGTTTCCCAACAACTTACAAAAAAGCTCCCTGTCCTTCTTCACATCTTTCAGTTAAGGATCTCCATTTTCTTGTTTTTATAATGATTTAGAAAGTTATATCCTCTAACTTTATCTTATATTTTTGGCTCGGCCGAAATGATTTGGGTAGGTGTCCACAACCTTACGGGTCTCACTGAAATGTTATTCTTCAGAACCAGTTGAGCTGAAACATTGACTGTATATGAGAACTGGATTGAGTGAGGTCATGCATAAAATAGGAGAATCAAATGTTTTGAGTGTTCAGCTTGAGAAAAAACTTTTATTGAGACAATCTGATTGGTCAATTTATAACTTAAATAACGTTCAAAAAGAAAAAATATAATGAAAAAAAATTAGGATTGGCAAGAAGATGTTAAGTAAAAGGTATCAGAGCAAGAATGGTTATTCTGACAAATAGAATGGCTATAACCATAAATCTCTATAGAAGTCTATGGAATTTTGGCTTCTTGGAACCAGTAGGTACTTCCTGTTTGAAAAGCTAGGGGGGAGGAGTTACTCAATCCAGTTCTCATATACGGTCAATGAGATGAATATAATCTGTAAACCTTCTTGCTCTTCCATTTACCTCATTGGCAGGTTTTTTGCTTATTTAAAGAAAATCTGCCAATGGGGTTAGAATGTTTGACTTATTTCTATGGGGCCTGTTTATGCAGTGTCTGTGCAGATGACTGAGACACAGTTTGGAAGATGCTAGTGTGGAAAGGTGCACATATTTGCTTGGGTTTCTTGGTTGATTTCTTTTTATTTTTCCATGAAGTCAACCAAGAAGAACTAATGGTTGCCAAATAACAGGCCTGTAACAGCAGGAAATCAACTTTAGTAATTTTCCAAACAGTTTGAAACCACAGTTAGCTCTTTTTCAGAGTTAGACTTTGAGGAAAATGGTTGACATTTCCTAAAAGCTTTTTAAAAAATCCTCTTTCAATAACTCTTCAAGTTTTTTTGAAAACTTTATTGTGAAAGAGCTTGTCATCTAAAATCAATTGTGAAAATAGAGATGTTTTATGAACTGAATAAAAATATGTGAATGTATGCAAGTTTGAAAGTTGAGAGGAGCAAATTTCTTTAAATGAAATATAAAAAAAAGTTATTCATCTAAATAAATAAAACACAAACAGAAAAACAAATCATTCAGTTTTATTAATACGGTCATCATTATAAATATCATTACTATTATCATTGTTATAAACCGCATAAACTCTCACATGGCTGTAATTGATGTGAAAAAAAAAAAAAATTCAAGGAGCACCATCTATGTCAAAGTTTATAAATAACATGGCCGGTATTCTATGCCAGCATTTGAGGGACATGTGGTATTTTGTCATAAAAAAAAAAAAAATCTCCCTGGACTCACTTTAATCTTATATGATGTAGTATTGGGTTCAATTCAATTGTCATGCAACGCCTCTGCCCAGCAGGACTGCAAATGACAACACATGGAAAGCCAATGTACAACAATAATAACAATAATCATACTTATAATCACAATTGTCCTTAAAGCAGTTCTTTAAAAACATTGCACCTTAGTTTCTCTGGAGACTTGATTAATTATTTTTGCAAAGCCCCTTTTCTTTCTGACAGCTTGCACAGAGTCTCTTTGGCAAGTTTGAGCGTCTCAAGTTTGAGTTACAAAGGAAGTGAGCACATTCTTGAACCAGACGGAGCATCTTCGTTTTTACCAGTCAAAACTTTGAGGTTTTTGCAACACAATCGATGGGCAATCGGCTCGAACAACCTTAAAGTCTGACTGACAGATCTTCAAGTCTGCACTAACAGCTCTGTACTAACACTGTGCACAAGGGAGCTGCTACACACAACTCCATCAAAACCCCCAACCGTTGTATCAAAGTGGGAGAAGCAACAACAACAAAATACAAGAATTTCTGTACCGTGGTTTCAAGAAATGCTTTTTTGGAGAAAAAAAAACTTTATTTTTTTTATTTAACTGAAACTGTAGCATGGCATAAGATGAGCAATTTCTACATGAAAAAAAATTCTTGTGGATTTGATTAAGGAAAAAACAATTTCCCATGGCTTTTTTTAGTGGTAGAGAAAAATCCCTTTCCCAAACAGCATATCAAACCTTTTTAAGAGTGTCCTAACTGTGGGAAAATATATTTTTTACAGCAAAAAAGAAAAAAAGAGAAGATTAATTTCTGAGTACGTTTTTCAAGCAGGAATTGAATCGAACAGCAGTTCTGCTACAGTCGTCCAGTTGTAAGAAAAACGTTTTCTCTGTATATAAAAGGGGGGGTGTTGTATAGTTCCCTTTTCTTATGGTGGTTTGTTTTTAACTTCTGAACACAAACATGACATCTAAATAGGTAAAATTCAAATATACATTTTCCTGAATTCAGTTTTATGGGCCTTTCCTATCCTTTTGTGGCACTTGAGGCAATTGTCCCCCCCTTTTACACCTTATTCCTTCTTTCATTCTTTGCTCTGTACTTCTTCTCTTCTCAGTTTCTTTCATCGGGCCCCGGTCCCCTTAAATTCTCTCCCTTTTTCTGCTCGTCCCTCTGTGGCAGTCAGTCAGCCGCTTGCTGCTCCGTCTACACCTTATCCAGCAGCGATCTCTTACAGTAGAGGAGGCGTCGAGGCATGCCGTACTTCCTGAAGAACAAAAGTGCTCCCAGCGTGACCAGTACCAGTACGAGTAGGATGAGAGGGATCACGACAGCCACGGCCTCGGCGCCTCCTGATCTGTCTGTGGCATCGTTCCGACCCTTTTTGGGCTCCTCGTTTTCACAGCCCATCCACTCGCGGAGCACTGACTTGGGGTAGCCAGGCTCCACCTTCATGTGCTGGTTGTTGAACTTCCAGTATTTATTGTCTTTGTAGAAGTAAGTGTAAGCTGAAAAAAGAAAAGAGACCACATCTTAGCTAGGAGGATTTTTTCGTAATCATAAAGACCCGTTCAAATCATCCTTTGATCTATTGTGAAAAGCGTTCCCAGTGTTGTTTTATTTATGATTATGCCATTTTTAGACAAAATAAAAAAAAACCTGTGTCATTTTCTAGGACATAGTTTCTGCAGAGCAGACACTGTGTATTAGAAATTTGCGTCTGAGTTGTGGACGGCAGTGTTGAGTAAACCCGTCCCTACTTTCCATCATCCATCTGTTTACATGCTCTCCCACTTGCTTACAGCCCCTCACACCCCCAACCTAACATTAACGGTGCAACAAAAATGGCGAGCAATATTGGAGTTTTTCAGCCGTACAGTTTTGAACCAGATACAAGCTCAGGTGAGGAACATGGAGACGTACATGAATCTAGTCGTCTGCAAGTGGATGCATCAGAATGGAGTAGTGCAGAGAGCTTGCGGCTTTCCCAGTATAATTCCTACATACCAAGCAACATTTTTTCCATCTGCTCCTGATTTACAAGCAATTGAATAAAAAAATACTCAGAAATCCAATTTTGAGCTTAATTTTCTTTATATATGTCCTTCATTATCAGATAAATACTAAAAAAACATGTTAAACAAACTAAACACAATTTTTAGTGGCGTGGGTATTTAATCTACTATTGTATAGATATTTGTTGTAGATTCTTTTTTTCCTTTTTAAAATAATAATAGAAATTGCTGTAAAAGGAGAGGGACAGCTTTTCCTTCTTGTATTTCTTTACACAAATAACTCATCAAACACCCCAAATTTTATGGGAAGAAAAACTCACATCCATCTTCACTCATAATGACGGCTTCAATGTTATCTGGTGCTCCAGTCCATGTGTTGATGGACTTTGGATAGTCTTTGTCCACTCTGCGCGTTTTCTCGTTATAGCGGAAGTATCTGCATGAAAAGAAAAACAGTCTTACAGACTAGAAGGATAAATTTAGAGAAATTATGCTCTGAGTAAAAAAACCTTCATTCATCTCTGTGTTCAGGACACTAACAGATATTTCTTGTAGGTTTGAATGTATTAAAAGGATTGCTATATTGAAAATAGTGACATCTAGGGGCAAAAATGCATATTGCATTAAAGAAATTCTACTTCTTTTGCGTGCAGAATGTAGGCAGTTAAAACCACAAATGGCTGACTGCGGTAAACAAAAAAACAATAGAAACTCAACAAGTTGTTTGTGCTTTAATTGAAACTATATTTTCTGGAATGCACACCTCCTCTGTGGTCATGTGTTTAAATATCATACATCAAGATAGAACAGTTGGTTTAAACAACATAAGACTTCAACCAAACCTTTGTTTTAGTTGCAGTAAAAACAGCAACAACCAGCAACAAATGTAAAAATATTTTTAACTTAAAGCATACAGATGGACTTTAATGTGGAGTTTAACACTTTTACAATAAAGAGGCAAAACGTGTAGCTGGTTTGTCTGCAGCATGGCTTACACCTCCAGTCTTTATTTTTGACCAATTTTGAACCAAGAAAGTAAAAACATAACATCTGAACCGAATACCAATCAAAACGAGTCAAACTGAGCACGAGATGAAATGTAGGTTACCAGAAGGCTGCCAATCAACACAGGGTTTAACTCTGCTAAATTCAAACCCTCCATAAATGTTTGTGATTGTTTGAAAGGTTTTGGAAAGTTTTAAACATCGGGGGGGCATTAACTATTTGTCACCTGTCAATCTTGTAGTTTGGAAGAAAAACTTACTGAGATCCTTTAAAGAAGAATGTCTGTCCTGTGTGTGTGTAAAGGAGAGCAGCATCAATCCTGTCTTTTGGAAGGCCAGCGCCCAAATCTCTCAGGTTCTTTGGATAATCCTTCTCCAAGGTAGACTCACTAAAAACCCAATGTTTGTCACCTGGATAACAAAATGGAAAGAAAACAGAAATGTTACAGATAAAAAAAGCTACCTGCCTTAACTCTGAATCCAAATTGAATTTACCCTTAAAGAAGACAAATTTCCCATCAGTCCTCTCGTAGGCTGCATCAATGTTCGAAGGAAGACCTTTCCAGAAGTGACCAATAGGCATGGGATAGTTTGGCAGCACCTTGTTATTCCGAACTCGCCAAAACCACTTGTCCTGCAAGCCCAATGTGAGAAGTTTGACTTTATTTATGAATGGAAGGCTTGTTAATAAGATTTCCTCCCTCAAAACTAGAAATGTTACTTTTTCATCCTTATGTTTTTTGGTTCCAATCAACCAAAGAGTTGGTCAACATTAAAACCTCAATGAATGAAGATGGAAGCTGTGGGTTCAGTACCTTAAAAACAAACTTCTCCCCTCTGAGGACTGCGATGGTGTCAAAGTGTCCATCACATATGTCCGGGCCGTGGTCAGGCTCGTCAGGCTTTGATGGCTTAGTGGGCCGCGGGGGAGGAGGAGGAGGGGGCACCCCTGACTTTGATCCTGTTAGGAGAGATTTTGTCAAAGTCAGGGAAAAAGGGTTCATATGAAGGAGGACCACAAACCACACTTCTGAACCACCATGTGTGTCATAGACTGTAGCATAAGCAGAAAATAACAGGAAATAAATCTTTTTATAGCAAAAAAAAAACCAGGCTTGCTTAACTGTCATTTGAATTTCCTTTTAAGGCATAAGTGATAGTGACCGTATCAACATTGAGTCTTATAGCTTGGTTAACTCCTATTTTGAATCAACTCACCATAAATAGCCTGGATGCCTCTTCGGTCATCATCTGGAAGCTGGAAGTTTTCTGTGTCAAACCACTGATAGAAAGGGGCCATGATGGCTGAAGGGTCATTCGAGTGCTCCAGACCCAAAGCATGACCCAGCTCATGGACCGCTACCAGGAAAACATCATTTCCTTCACACAAAACAAAACAATTAAACATTACTCAACCAATTACAGCTCTGTTGTCCTCCTTTGGTTCTGTCTCCTATTTACCTCCCTGGTCCGTGGTCCCTGTTGTCCACGGCTCTGCGAGGTCAAAATGAGTGTCTCCCCCAATACCGACGCCTGGAAAGTAAGCATGTGCCAGAAAGCCACCCTCGCCGTCAAATGGCGTGCTGTCGCCGTGGAAGCCTTCAGCGAAGGATAACATGATGTCCGCGTACTTGTCGACTTTGCCTCGGATGTGGCTGAAGGGGATCTCACGGAAGGTGAGTGGGATAACACTCTCCCAGGCCTTGAAAGCCTTTCGTATGGCTTCAGATGTGGCTCTTTCCCCCACTTTGGGGGTGAAGTTCTCTATGCTGCGGGGAGAAGGGCAGAAGAGAGGATTTAGGATCATAAAAATAAAAGAAACGAGCAAGGGAAGGTATAAATGTTATCTGAGAGAACATTTTAAAATGTTTTCTGACCTGAAGGTCACCTCAGACTTCTCCCACTTCAGACCCTGCCTTGCGTATCTCTTCCTCCTCAAGCTGGTTTTCAACTCTGGGCCGAATTTATCTACGACTCCACAGCGAGGGCGCTTCATGGCTCTGAAAAAAAGAAGAGAAGAATTTACTCAGTTACCACTGTATGCTTTTTAAAACAATGGCTGTATTTATAGGGTAGTACTAGTTTCGTAAAACTCTATTTTAAACAAAAACATTACAAAACTAGATTGAGTAAGGTAAAATCCTTCCAAAAAAACTTTGATTAGTTTAAAGCTACTGCTTGTTCACCCTTTGTAATGCACGTTCAAGTGACCACTTCAAATGAAAAGTCTATGTGAACAAGTGAACATGCGTCTCAGGTTTCCACATTCTCGTAAATTTCTTCAACAGTTTTCGGCCTTACGTACATAATGTGCATTGAAAGTTAAACCAGGTCAAACGTTTAACAATCAGGGACTCGAATTCAGTACTGATGTTTAGGTGGCGTCCCTTTAAACTTAAAGGGGAAGTGCCAACCGTTGGAAGCTTGATCATGAAGGAGAAATTATGTTTGTCCACGGCCAGAATAAGACACCAAGTCTTTAATATATGGAATAAAGGTTTGAAAGAAAAAGCCTGGAGTAAGATTCACAAAATTTGCACCACTTCAACATTTTGCACCAAGACTCTTCTATGAGGTTCCGTTTGTGCCAAAAATATGTTTTTGTGTCCACTGTCTATGTCTTTGGTCCATTGTCTTTGTCTACTGAACGAGTTCATTGAACATTGGTTCATGCGTTATATTTAAAACTTTGCATTTGTCTTTGTTATTGTCGTTACTCTCTGTCGTCTCACTTGTCGTTTTATTTGTCTTTGTTATTGTCGTTACTCTCTGTCGTCTCACTTGTCGTTTTATTTGTCTTTGTTATTGTCGTTACTCTCTGTCGTCTCACTTGTCGTCAGGAAGGTCCTTAGCAACCGTTGCTAGTGTCGTTAGCTACGACGTATCCCCATGTCGTGTCGTTAGATCTTGTCGTTTTTCAAATTTTGCCAAAGTTGTCAGAAAAGTCCTTTGTACGTCCGGTAAATTGTTTCCTGTACTACCACGGAAGGAAAAAAATGTTTATTAAAGCCGGCGCAAGCGTTAGCCATGAAAAATACGTTGTTAAAATGAACTTTATTGATATTCCCCCAAACGCGCATTGCCAGAAAGAGGGGGGCGCGCGCATGCGTACAATGCTTTCACGTTCCCGAAGCGACTTTTGCCAATTGTTTTAAGTTATTTATAGTATGGCTTCAATTAAATCTGGAGATGAAACTATTATTTAAGTCTTTTAAAAATTAACTGATCTTTTTCAAACATGTTGTCACAAATTGGGAGGATAAACGAGGAGCAGACGGGCCAAACTCTGTCTGGATTTTGATCTTTTCTTTTTAATCTGTTATGTATTTATTTGATCATGAGGTGGCGCTCTCGGGACCAGTATACTTCTCTTTTGGGTACCTCTGCTCCTCGTTTATCCATCAGATTTTTAACAACATGTTGGATAAAGAAGTTATTTTTCAAAAGTCTTTTAAATAATAGTTTCACCACCAGATTAAATTGAAGCCATTCTTAAGTTAAACCTAAATAACCTTAAACGGGACCGTGAAACCGTTGTACGCATGGACCCCCACCCACCCCCCACCCCCCACCCCCCACCACTTCTGGCAATGCGCTTCTGCAGCGATATCAATAAAGTTTTTTTTTTTTTTTTTTTTTTTTTTTTACATGTTTCGTTCCGTGCTGGTACAGGAAACAAGTTACCGGACTTTTCTGACAACTTTGGCCAAATTTGAAAACCGACAAGATCTAAGGACATGACATGGAGATACAACGTAGCTAACGACACTAGCAACGGTTTGGCTAAGGATTTTCCTGACGACACGCGGAAACGACGCTGCAAACGACAGTGTGACATTAGCAACGGTTGCTAATGACTTTTCTGACGCCGTAAGGAGACGACATGGGCAAACGACAATAATAAAGACAAATGCAAAGTTTTAAGCATAAAGCAAGTGTATACATCACAAAGCAAATACAAAGCAATAATCAAAGAAGCATGGGCATGCAGAAGATATTGCTTAGTAGTACATAGACATGAACCAATGTTCAATGAACTCGTTTAATAGACATAGACAATGGACCAAAGACATAACAGTGGACGCAAAAACACATTTTTATAATTTTGGCACAAACGGAACCTCATACGCATGAACCAATGTTCAATGAACTCGTTCAGTAGACAAAGACAATGGACCAAAGACATAGACAGTGGACACAAAAACGTATTTTTGGCACAAACGGAACCTCATACTCTTCCAACTGTAGGTGGCGGACATGCTGTAGTAAACAGTAGAGAAAAGAGAAAGGAAGCCCCTCCCTAGTTGTTCAGTGTGAACACTATGGGCTATATGCGCGTTCAAGAACCCGCATTTAGCTTAAAGGCGACTCACATGCCTTGTGTGAATATAGCTTAAGGGTTACAAAAAACATCCTAACATGCTATGGTATTTAATTAATGATTGCCAGAGAGAACTCACTCTAATGTCTCTGTGTCTATTGTGCCAGTGACAGTCAGTCCATAAAACCTCTGCATGGAGGCTATCGCTTTTTCTATGGACTTGGGTGAGCGGATGGCCTGAGCTCGGACATCACCAGGGGGCAGGTAACCATACTGCTGCAGCCACGCCTGAGAGAGAGAGAAAAAAAGAAAACAGTGCATTTACTGAAAAATTAATTCAAAAAGGATTACACATATATATTTTTTTCTATACTACTATAACAGAAGGCGAGCTTACAGTATATCTTGCCAACAGGTAAGAAATCATGTATGAAATCACAAAAACTACTAAAAGTTAATTGTTTATTTTGGGGAAAGGGATTTTTTCATATTTATATTTAGCAATTGTCCTTCAAATGTGCTTCATAAACTTTTCTAGTTTTTAGAATAGCACGATTTATAAGAATTGCTTAAATGTCTTTTCTCATTAATAGTTAACATTTCATGACATTTTTATTGTTCAGCTTGCATTATTTAAAGTTATATATTTGTATAGTCTTTAAGTTTTAAATTATTCTGAAAGTGCCATTTGCAATTTGCTTAAATTGAACTTTTCTATGTAAGTCAGTTGTTTATTATGTAGAAGTGAAATAAACAGTTGTAGAAAATTTCCAACAAAATGCCAAACAGTGACAGATCCTAAATCATTTTAACAATCTCATAAAGTGCTTCAATTTTTAACAAGGAGTCATTCTTGTTAAAAAGAAATAATCTTAAAAAGAATAATATATTGCCTTTGTGTCAATATTTTTAAGTTACTTTGAAATTAACAGCACAGAGACCCTGAATTCAATAAATAAAGCTTTGATAGCTGCAAAAAATAGAAAAAACACAAAGGAAGGAAAAACTTTAATTCATAAAAAACGTAGAACTTAGCAAGTACTACTAAGTAGCGGATGAGTGCCTTATGTTGTACGCATCCTGGACCAAATTGCCCCTTTCAGGTTGAGAAAAGTCCAAAATAAAAATCTGCCTTGGATGACTGACAGTATTCGCAACTCGAAAAGAATTTGTCGCAGAGCTGAGCGCAAGTGGAAAGCTTCTAAATCATCTGTGGACTTAGAAACCCTGAAAAACCACATGAATAATTTTAACCGTCAAATGAAAAAGGCAAGATCAGACTACTTCTCACAATTAATTAATACCAATAGAAATAATCCCAGGGTACTTTTTAAGGTCATTAATCAGCTAAGTGAAGCACCACATACTAGCAATTTACCGACTTCTCCAGTAATCTGTGAGCAATTTGCAAATCATTTTATTAACAAAATTTCTAACATTAGGTCTCAGATATCCATTACCAAATCTCTGTCACCTCCTTTTCGGCCAACTCCACCTGCAAGACCCACAGTGATCTTTGAAGACTTTCAGTCAATCTCCCCCAACACTCTTTCTGAGATTGTTTATAAAATGAAACCATCCCATTGCTCTCTGGACATTATGCCAGTTAGATTTTTTAAAGAAATATATGGATCTGTTAGCTCCCACATACTGTTCTTAATGAACACATCTCTTTCAACTGGCACAGTCCCAGATGATTTTAAGGCTGCTATGATTCAACCACTATTGAAAAAACCCTCCCTGGACCCAAGTTGCTTTGAGCATTACAGACCAATTTCAAAACTACCTTTTTTGGCTAAGATCCTGGAAAAGCTAGTAGCTGAGCAGGTAATTTCCTTTTTAAATAAAAATAAATTATTTGAGACCCTTCAATCTGGGTTTAAGGCCAACCACAGCACAGAGACTGCCTTGCTGAGAGTAATGAACGACCTTTTAATGGCTGCAGACTCAGGAAAAATATCGATTTTAGTTCTTTTAGATCTCAGTGCAGCATTTGATACAGTGGACCACTCCATTTTATTACAACGTTTAAAATCTTGGGTTGGTTTTTCTGGCACAGTTTTTAACTGGTTTTATTCTTATTTAACGGACAGGTTTTTTAATGTTTTCATCGGCAATACTTGTTCATCTAAGGTGAAAATGACATGTGGCGTTCCCCAGGGTTCGGTACTGGGACCTCTGCTATTTTCAATTTACATGTTACCACTGGGGGAGATAATACGCCAACATAACCTTAATTTTCATTTTTATGCCGATGATACTCAACTGTACTTATCTTTTAAACCTGGTGACCTTGGTCTTTTAAATAATCTCAATAGCTGCATTGCTGATATTAAAACCTGGATGGCCCAAAATTTTCTGCAGTTGAACATGGACAAAACTGATGTGATTATTTTTGGTTCAGTTGAGGCCCGACATGGTGTGGCTTCGAAATTGGAGTCTCTATCGAACAATGTTTCTTCAAGCTGCAGAAATCTGGGGGTGATTTTTGATACTGATCTTAATCTGGAGACACATGTTAAATCAGTGGTCAAATCTTGTTTCTGGCAACTACATAGGTTATACAGGATAACCCCCCCTCCTATCAAAAAATGTCTTGAGATGGTGATTCATGCTTTCATTTTTTCCCGTTTGGACTATTGTAACGCACTCTACACATGCCTTTCACAGCAGAGTGTGTATCAACTCCAGTTAGTGCAAAATGCTGCCGCCAGACTCATAACTGGAACCAGAATGAGAGACCATATCACTCCAGTTTTAGCGTCTTTGCACTGGCTCCCAGTCCGTTTAGAATAGATTTTAAGATTTTATTAATTGCTTTTAAAGCACTCTGTGGTCTGGCCCCTAAATATATAGCCGATCTCCTCACTCCTTACGTACCTGGTCGCAATCTTAGATCTTTGGCAAAAGGCCTTTTAACAATCCCACAATCTAGATTGAAGACCAGGGGAGATAGGGCCTTTGCTGTAAGAGCCCCAACACTTTGGAACAGTCTCCCTGAAGAGATCAGGCTCGCTGGGTCCCTACCAGTATTTAAATCTCTTTTAAAAACTTACCTCTTCAGGTGTGCTTTTAATGATTTTATTGGTTCTTAAATCTAAACATTGTATTTTATTGATTTTATTGATTTTATCGATTTTATTGTTTTCTTGATTTTATTGGTTTTACTGATTTATCTATTTTATTGATTCTAACCACTATCACCATTTCATACGTGTGCTGGTTTTATTTCTCCATACTGGAAACTGTTTTTAACACTGATTTTGTCTCATATTAACTGTACAGCACTTTGTAATCTGGATTTCGAAAAGTGCTATATAAATAAAGTTTATTATTATTATTATTATTATTATTATGTTGTATTTTTTTAAACTAAAATGTCAAAAATACCTAGACATGAATGCTAAGTCTTATTGCTAAAACATGTTTTTGAAACTACTTGTTTCTGCAACACACAAATAGTGTTTTGTGGTTTTCTGTCTTTCAAACTTTGAATTGCCTTTTACTCTATTTGTGCCAAAAACAACAGAAAACCACCTGCAATAGTTGAAGTATCTTAGTCAACAAAAAAGAAGAGACGAACTGCTTGCTTAAGTTTGTCTGGACCTGCTCCTCTGAGCTCAGCTGCGTATCGCAGACTTCATGTTGGGGCAAAGAGAAAAAGGTTTTGTGTGTGTGTTTGCATCTGAATAGCTTTTTGTGTGCCCAGCTGACATGCTAACCTACTCTTTCTAAATCTGGCAGCACGCACTGAGGTAGCCCAGCCTGCTAAATTTGTAGTCTTTTCTGCACGTAACTGGGACTTTTACAAACTGACCAACTTTTTAGGGGGAACTTTGTTGTAGAGTCAGACAGTAGCATGAAGGAGGTACTGACATCCAAATAAAACACATTTTTGTTACAATGACTCAGAACTGTGTGCACAACTTAAGCCAAAGACAACTGGCAGCTATGTAGATGGAAAAAGTAAGATTCTCAGCTACATTTGAGTTTCTCAAAGCTTGACCTTCAGGTGTCCCTACCACCCTTGGGTCTGCTTTTCTCCACACTGTCTGTTTTAAACCAAAACAAGCTCAGTTTATGCTTACTTTTGGAAAGTCACTCTTCTTTCCATTTTTCACACTGGTGGTCAATCATTAGACCAAGAACTGTTCAAGTACAACTTGTATAACATCCTACATTAAATGAGAACAAAGTCACACAGAAGTTTTCTTTATTTTAGCGATTTTGACCCACTATGATAAAAACTTGTTTTTGATGTTTTTTAGCATGTTTTTGTGGCGTTTTTCTCATAATGGAGGACATAAAGAAAATTAATCTAAAAATTGCATTTCTGAGTATTTATTTAATCAAATCATTGTGAATCAGGAGCAGATGAAAAAATGATGTTGGAAAAAGCTTGTTGGAGCACATAGACAATAGTTTGGCAAGTCACAAGCTCCCTGCTCTGCTCCAGACTGATACATCCACTTGGAGACAAACAGATCCATGTGCATCTTCCCACCAACTTACAGCACTTCACAACCCAAACCTAACACCAGCGATGCAGCAAAAATGGTGAGCAATATTGGAAATATACAGGCATTCAATTTTGAGTCAAATTCCGGCTCAGACGAGAAAAACAAAGATGTACAGATGCATCAGAATGGAGCCCAGCAGGGAGCTTGTGGTCTACACGCTATATTTTTTATTTAATAAATATAATCTTTTTTTAAACTGAATTTTTTCAGTTGCTCCTGATTTATATTGATTTGAATAAAAAAATACTCAGAAATGCAATTTTTAACTTCATTTTCTACATTTTTGTCCTCTAACATGATAAAATGCCACACTAGCACATTAAAAAGACCAAAAAACTCCATTTTTATTTGAGTGGGGCTTAAAAATTAAAAGAAAACACCCTGAGTTTGTAATTATAGAATCCTGTTTTTTTTCTTTTTCACAGCAGAAGAATCAAAGGAAATGACTAGCTTAGTTATCGCTTTCTCAAAAGTGTCTAACATCAAAGTTTTTATCCCGTTTTCTTTTGCTAAGTTTGCAAAGTTTAAAAACTAAGTATGTGGTTTATTTAAATTAGATGTGGATAAAAGCCAATAGCCTCTAAGGTGTTTATGGCAATGTCTGTTAGCACTGTAAAAAAGCCAAGCTGTTTCCACTTGTAAAGTTTATGCCATGCTAAATAACAACAACGCTTCCTTTTGTGACCAGCAGAGAAGCAAACATTCTTTTAGGTCTATATGTTTCTGCGTCAGGTAATGCACAATGTGTGTCCACCACAAATGAATGAGATGCAATGATCCCAACTGATATTTCTTGAGATATATCACTGTTCCTGAGTTTACTCTTTAAGTCTGCATCCTACAAATAAGCAGGCCAAGAAGTGGAAATGATGCAAATTGGCCATGCTACCAATCTGTATACAAACTGTGCACACTCAGGCACTGTTACTCGTGCAGCCAGAGAACAAGGTTCACTTATGATGAGCTGCAAAGAGGAACCTTCCCCCCCATCCATCCATCTCTGCATGTTCAGTCTAACAAGCTCCTGAGGAGTTCTCAGGATTATTTAAGATGAGTAAATTTAATTCATCTACTGACTCTCGTAAGTTTACTTTCTCTGCCTCTGAGTTTGACTGCTGCCATTGTGTGCTGTGGCTCCAGTGTGGTGACGCCTCTGCTTCTATAAAAACACTCTCCACTCCATCAAGACCTTCACTTCTCTCCACCGGCCCAAAGCCACTCCACACACCGACACCGCCTCCGGCTCACACGCCAGGTATCCCAGCATTCACCCCTCCTTTCTGAAACTCCCTCCATCAAAGCGTCTATTTATTGAGACTTCTACATGGCTGCTATTGTCGGCCTGTTGGCCTGGTACATAACCATGTGTGGTCAAAGAGCTGGCAGCCGGTTTGGTAAACTCAACTCTGGGTCCTTCAGTGACGTGTGGTCTAGATGCTTTTTGCGCAGACAGTGAAGTAAAGCTCATGTGATGTGAAGTTGGTGGCCTAGGTCACTTTTTGAATTTTGTGACCTCCGGTGACCTTTTTTGTTGTTTGTTAAGTTACACACAAATAAGATATTTCATAATTAATTATCAAATTCGGTTGTTTAGCCGCTTTTCTTAATGGTTACTGGCTTTTTCCTTAACAACAAAACATTCTAACATATTTTTATCTTTTTAATATGTTGGCAAAGTGAACAATAATCCATGATTTAAATGATCAGTCATCAGAAAAAGGTTCAAACTGGTTTCTTCCTTGTGTGTGCTTTAAGATCTTAAATCTACATCCTTCTGTTTGTTGTTTTTCTGTTTCTTGGCTTCCTCTTTAATTTCTGCTTCCAACATTAACAGGTGAGGCCCTGTGCATCAAAAAGACATATTCTTTATAGCTGCCAAATGTATTTTGCTTTTTTCAGGACACAAGAAGCTTAAAGACCAACTCTGATAAGAATTGTGTTTTTAGTGTTTTATCATGTTACGTTTTGAGTATTTATTTATTCAAAGCAGAGCAAATGAAAAAAATGCAGTTTGAAAAAAATTGTATTTTTTTTGTAGAAAATACACTGAGTGGGCCACAAGCTCCCTAGTTCTGATGAACTCCTGCTACTCAGCAGGAATTATGTCCTGGAAAAAAAAAGCTAAAAACAACATTATCATAATTAAAAGACCCCTGAGAACACTTTTAAAATAGATCGAAAGATGACCAGAGTAGGCCTAATAATAAGACACCAAAGTCTGTGGTCTATTAACCAAAAATAACCTGCTTCCACTGTCTCGACTATTTCCTGTAATATCTTTCAAATGTTCCAATAAATTGTTTGCACTGGTATGTTGCTAATCAAAAGTCCATATAAAGTCCTAATCATGCCAGGCTGTACCACCTTCTATGTGAAAAAGTCCCAAGTTGAAACTAAAGGTTTGGGTGTTGTGACCTCAAATGTGATGTGGTATGTATGCAGTGTTGCTGTGGGTTGTTGCACATGTACGTAAGGCTGATTGGAAAAAAAAACCCAGACACCTCTTTAGTGCTTGTGGTGGAAGTTGAATCATTTCATCGAAAGATAAAAAGAACCTTGGCATCATGTGTTTCCTTGTCTCTTTATACAACTGTGAATAGAGACAATATAGAGTAAATAGAGAAGAGACGATACAGCAGCGACGACCTTTCTCTTGGAAATTTTCTGAAATTTCTAGCCGTTTTCTCTTGTCTACATTAACACCAGGGTAGAAGGAAGGACAGGGGCAGATGGCAGCATCAAAGTTTGCAGAAGATGATCTAAAGAGCAGCATTACAGAGACCAAGAGGTAAAAGCAATAAAGAGAAGTGGGCAGCGACAGAGGGGTTACGAGTGTGGCTGGGTTTGAATTCTGGAAACTGAGTCAGTTGTTCCTCTTACTTCATGCCAATGAAGAAGGAGAAAAAAAAGGGAATTTTGTTCTCTGAATGTTACTTTGCCTTCAATTGTTGCCGCCTTTGACCTAGTTAACGTTGAAACCAACATCCTGCTTTTTGATCAATCAATTCAGTTAGAACTCAGTGGTTTTATTGCCAAGGTGTTTTAAAAAATTATGCTCTCTGTAAGAGATGTAGAAAGAAACTTAGCCAAAGCCTTAGTCACAACTGCCCTAATGGATGAATTTGGGCTGTCTGCTAGCAAAAAATGGCCTGCAAGCATATCCCTGCTTGCAGCCTGACTGTTAGAAATGAGGAAATGACACAATCAGAGCGTAGTTTGTGTGGCCATCCTATACGGGCATCTACAAGCACCTTTGCACACCTTATGTGAGCAGCATCTGCACGCAGTCAGAAGGAAACCAGTATTGCCACATTGCAAATGACTAAAGTGCAGCGTAAGGACACTGTACAACCGCACCACTTGTACCAACATTCGTGCTTGTTACTTACATTAACCTTACAAATACTTCACAATACCACAAGCACTGCAATGGTACGTTCCAGTTTCATGACGTCCCTTAAAATGGTCGTATGAGTCGTGAGGGAACTACAAGACACACCTGCGCTCCCTTAAAGATGCAGCCACTCTTCTCTACGACCTGGTCGTACAACCTAAAACCGGCAGCACCCTTGCAGGTCAACACCCTTAATGTGACTAAGGCATAAATTACTTACTTCTCAGAGGTTTATGATCATACTTTACCTTAACCACACGAGGGAAATTAAGAACTCTTATTAGATCTTGAAGTGAGAATATATTTAGACAAACACCTACAAAATTGAAGCATACATTTTTCTACAGTAACTATACTCACTTGCATCTCATCCAGCCACAGGACCAAAGTTTGTTACAAATATATAAATTAAATGTTAATAGCGCTGTTTTAATTTTGCCAATTAAGGTTCTATAAACCAGTACTGGTCAAAAAGGCATCTAGTCCGGATGCCTCCTGGATGCCTTCGTGGGGAGGTGTTCCGGGCATGTCCTACTGGACAGAGGCCCCTGGGGAAGACCCAGGACATGTTGGAGAGACGATGTATCTCGGCTGGCCTGGGAACATTTTGGGGTCCCCCCAGAGGAGCAGGAAGAAGTGGCCGGGGTGAGGGAAGTCTGGGCATCTTTGCTTAGACTGCTGCTTCCGCAACCCGGTCCAGGATGAGTGGAAGAAGATGTATGGATGTATGGATGGATGGATGGTCAGCATTGGTCAAAAAATAAACAGTTTAGGAAGCAATGACATTTTATATTATTTTATTCTTAAGTATTTTGCCAATAAAACTAATTTCATTACATATTTGGGTGTTTTGACCTAATACCTATGCTAATTGCCTCTGGTGGAAAGTTGGTGCCAAGCGGAGCTGCCATCAGTGTGTGAATGTGTGTGTGAATGGGTGAACGAGTCTTTGACTGTAAAGAACTTTGGGCCTTCAAGAAAGGTAGAAAAGCACTCAACAAGTATACGCCATTTTATTTATAGCTTTCCCTGTATTTGAGACTTCTCAGGATTTCTCTGAAAATTTTGTTACCTAAGTACATTTAAATGCAGAAAATTGTTTGGCTGCCATTCTTGTTCAATATTTTCTGACTTAGATCTTTGGTTGTGGAATTTTGATAATGCAATTTGCCAAATGTAACATTTCAGGAAAACTAAATCATGTTTGAGAATTTTTCTATAGTATGTACCAGACTTTAACCGGTACAGATATCTATTAACTTTTGGAAAAGTAATAAAAAGTAGGAAAAAGTCAAAAACAAACACATTTGTTTCAACTTTTTATGCTATGTATTGACAAAACACAATCAGTAAAATCGAGAAAGATCAATAGATGAAACTTAGCCAAAGCCTTAGTCACTGCAACGACCAAGGTCAATGCTTTTCTTTTTTTTTTCATTCATCTTCTAATCCGTTTTTCCCTTTCGGGGTTACAGGGCTGCTGGAGCCTATCCCGGCCACTAGTGGGCGAAGGCAGGGGATGTCCTGGACACGTCGCCAATCTGTTGCTTTTCTTTTAATATAGAAAAAGACCAAACTTAGAGGTGTATGTTTTCATTGTAATAAGTAATCACCATTGATATTGGATTATCACGTGACATACGACGTGACACATATGCGCCATTACTATGCATTGAGTCCTCCCAAGTGAAGAACTGAGGAAGTTTGAGAAATATGTAAAGAATCACAAAAGGGGACACAATGTTTTGCAATCAACTACAAAAACCATGACAACAAAATAATCCAATCAAGAGGAATCATTAAAGGATAGTAACCACATTTTAATAGAGAGAAATCAGACTGGGAAGCGTGAAGTGTTTGCTAAAGTGGGTGCTAGCAAGTAGCATGCTAGTTCATTGTTCATTGATGCATATTTTTATTAATATTTGATGTTTTCTAATGTTTAAAAACATTGTTGATATTTTTTGCATGTACTTACAAGCAACCAGCACAAAATCTGATAGAAATTCATGTTGGCCACGCGTATTACAGGCAGCCAAAATGCCCTTTGCTCCATTGTCCAAGGTTAAATGTCGGTTTTACAGAAAGTGACTATTTGCACATATTTGTCTAAATATGTGCGACCAGTGTTGAATTTCTTTTTTGGCTCCATGTATCTGAAGGGTTGAGGCTAGGATTACAGTTATGTTTGGGGTTAAATACACCGAACGGTTCCCGAGCACGGCTGTTTCTGCAGCTATTGGTCGACTGCAGAGAATGAATAGCTCAAATTTAACTTTAACTTTAAATACTTGTTACCAACAACAACGCACTTAAAATACATGCAGGCAACGCAGCAATGTGCATCTTTGCCGCACATATTTTGTGTGTTCAACGTGAATTTCCATTAGTTTTAGTGCTGGTCGCACGTAAAAACGTGGAAATGTCCACATTGCTTTAATAAAATCAGCCCAGTTAGAATATGCAGTGCTCACTCTCTTCCCAGTGACATAAACCGTACACTGAAGAGAGCAGTTGATAGGAGCTGTCCCCCACGTTCTTAAGTTTAAAAATGTTTCTTGTATCAGCCAAAGATGCTAGTTGAGAGAAAGGGCCTTATTATTCTCAAAGGACTATGAAGTTGTCTATTTATATGTAATTTTTAAATGCATTTGACATATAGTACTGCAATGTATTGTAACGTCCAGCTAAACGTAATAAAAAGTCGGAGACCTTTAATGTAGCTTAAACTGTTGCAACCACGCCAAACAGAACAAAATGGAACGCCATGCCCTAACGCTGTCTCCTTGTTCGATTTCAGCGCACACACGCTTTCACGACACTCCTTTATGTTCACTCGCTCCTCCGCTCCCCACCCACATTCTTCCAATCACATTCATTTAACTGACTGGAGCACCAATGTAAACACAGAACACAACAGAATCACTTAACACTAACTGACCATAGCAACACAGCACAGATTAACACAGGTTAACATCGGTCGCTACTGTATGCTATGCAAAAATAATAAAAGATAATAACAGTTACGAGTTTTTTCATCACGGGGGATTTTTACAAGGTGTTGCTTATACATTTATATCTCATTTTCTTTTATTTTTTAGCACTTTGAGGTGTTTTTAATAAGAAAAAGGCTTTATTACTTGACTTTGTCAACTTTATCAACCATTCAAGCTATTGAACTTCATTTATCTCCCTCCTTTCTGGGCTTTGGTGGCAAGTATTTACAAGCTCAGTTATATAGAGTCTGGCATTTAGGGATATAAAAAATCACAGATTTTTAGAAGCTGTTAATTTGACAGGAATGTGTTACCTGTAATAATAAAAGGAAGCAGTTATTGCACCATTTACAGATTAATCTTTAGAGATGGTAAATATTGACAAATACCACGAGATCAATAATTTTCCAAGCTTTAATTTGACCTTTAATTTGGCTGCATGGTGGAGCAGTGGTTAGCGCTCTTGCCTCACAGCAAGAAGGCCCCTGGTTCAAGTCCCGACTGGGGGACATGAAAAAAAAAAACCAACATCAATGGGGGACCTTTCTGTGTTGAGTTTGCATGTTCTCCCCGTGTATGCGTGGGTTCTCTCTGGGGACTCTGGCTTCCTCCCACCCTCTAAAAACATGCTTTATAGGTTGATTGGCAACTCTAAATTGATCGTAGGTATGACTGGGAGAGTGAATGGGTGTGTGATTGTGGATATTCTACCCTGCGACAGACTGGCGACCTGTCCAGGGCATCCCCTGCCTTCGCCCACAAGTGGCCGGGATAGGCTCCAGCAGCCCTGTGACCCGAAAGGGAAAAACGGTATGGAAAATGAAATGAATGAATGAATAATTTTAGCCATGTTTTGTGCAAATCGGTTAGATGAGGGAGCTAACCAGATGCTTGTGATTGATGTCTGCCTGTCTTAAACTGGAACAGCAGGGTTCTGATGACGTGAATCAATGCATAGCAATGGCGCCTGCACGCGCATGTCACTGTATATAGCAGCAAATAGGCAAAGACCAATCCAGTAATATATATCAATCCAGTAATATGCATTTAATATATGATTAAAATGATTGAACAGCACACACATGCGTGTGGACCATTGCCATTGGTAGCTCTACTCTAAACTCTCTCTGAGTGACAAAGCGTCTCACTCCAGCTCTAAGGGAAACCTCAGCCACCCTACAGAGGAAGCTCATTTCAACTGCTTGTATTCAGGACCTCATTCGGTCATGACCCAGAACTCATGACCACAGGTGAGTCTTGGAACAAAGATTGACCTGTAAATTGCTTTGCTTTCTGGTTCAGCTCTCTCTTCACCACAATGGACCGGTACAGCGACCACATAGCGATGGACGCTGCGCCAATCTACCTGTGGATCTCACGCTCTCATCTTCCCTCACTCGTGAAGAAGACCCCAAGATATTTAAACTCCTCCACCTGGGGCAGGAGCAATCCACCCACTCAAAGAGGGCAAACTGCCTTTCTCCGGTCATTTTTATCTCAAACAAAAAACTTTTTTTGAAATTGTAGAAAATGGATTTGATCTTTGTGACAGACAAAAAATTTCTGTTAATTTAAAGAAATTAAACATCGGTGGAGCTTTTAGATGCCTTTTTTTTTTTTTCTTTACCAGTGTAGGAAACATTTAGTCTGGAATCTGACCTCAGTCTGGTCCAACCAGCTGATTATGCTAATCCAAAACCAGATGATCAAAATCAGATGATGCAAGCTGGAGCGATTTACTTATGAACACATGTCCATCAGGTTCTGATTATCTAAGCCCGTTTAGGTGTCAAAAGCCGCCAGTCAAATCTCTGTTTGATTTGACCATGACAAGATTTTTCTCTGAAAGTATAAACCCCTCCAAAAATAAGAACAGAAATGAAACCCAGATGTGTTTGGATCATAAAACATGTGTCTTCAGATGCTAAATTTCCCATTTTTGTAATGTGTTGGGAACTTGCTGTTTTTATTGCTGCCCGCCTCCTTTGGTCGTAGTGTCCAGCTAAGCATTTTAATAAACTTTAGCAAGGTTTGAGAGGGGAAAATAATGTGAATGAAAATAATGTCCTGAGGCCAAATTCAGAAGAGACCATTTCATTTTCTGAGAAGTGAGGAAGTTTTACGTCTCTCCTGGTGGGGCTTCTTTTTTCACTCAACATGTATTAAATGGGTTTAGTGTGTCAGGATGAAGTCAGAGAAAGATGTTCTTGAATTGGGCAACACTCTGAAACCACAAAGTTCCTCTGAAACTTTGGAAATGGCTTTATTTGAAGTTTCTAAAAAGCCCCTCATAAGGAGTTTCACTTCTGCTGAACATCATTGTTATTTTGTTTCAATATTTTCTCCTCTATCTTCCAGTTTAGTCTTTTTTTTTTCTGAGACAGACGTGTCTATCTTTTGATCACAGGTTTCTGATGCTGATGTAATCCTGAACCTGTAATTAAAGTTGAGCCTCTTTCTGCATTCAGACTGACTTCACGTCACTGGAGACTTTTGTGGAGGCAACCTTCACCGAGACACAACATTTTCCCTCGATTCCTGATATGAGTAGGAAAAATGCAGTCTGTTTCATCTCCACCTTGATTCCAAGATGTGATCTCAATTTAAAGCAGTGAACTTTGCTGAAATCTTTTTTCTGTTTAAACCATAACATGTGTGAGCTCAGTTCTCCATGGTGGGGGAGCCGGCTCCAGCTTCTTGTAAACTGTCTGACTTGCCTTTGTCTCGCCTTGTGGTCAGTGACTAAGGTCTGCTTTGGCTACATTGCTCATCCAGTGCCCACCCACAATGCAACACAGTCTCCTGCAAATGTCCCCTAATGCTACTTTTCTGCAGGAAATATGACTATTTGGTGTGCAGGGAAGTAACAATTTATTATAACAATGATTCGATTCATAAACTAATTTGTGGTCGACAATCCGATTTATGGTGCCTTCATTTTGAATGATCCAATTCGATCCGATTCACTGACCGAAAATCTATCCAGCACATCTTTAACCAAAAATTCAACCAGTGAGACTCAGAGATAAATGCCTGGGCACTGAACAGTGCAGGTGAAGTTTTCCAGATTCCTTGTATTTTTTGCAAAATAATCAAGTGTAAATTAAATATGTGTACAAACAAACAAGAAAACAGGAATTAATGGCAAATCCATTGTTGTTTTTCCACATCAAAATAATACAAACATAACATTATTATAACATTCTTTCACACTGTATGGTCACATGTCCAATTTCCACACATTGGACATTAGTGATGGCCTGATCATTTTTGTTTCTGCCATCACGTGTGTTATGTTATGTGATGCACTTGGTCACTTTACATCATATTAAAATAAACCTATCGAGCCTAAATCCAAATGGTATTTTCCAATATTGATATAGTTGATTTATTTCATTTTTGAAACAGTTTTAGATTGTTATAGATTGACATTATTAACAACTTGCCTCAGACAGATCAACCTGGTTGGATTGAAGGAATATAAATCAATGAAGTTGATTAATCGTTACTTGGTGTATAAATCGAATTTCCTGTAAAATCTGTGGTGCGATCTGGGTCATTTCAGACAAACATCTTCAATCTGTGTTTCCTTACAGCATCGCTGATTAAGATGTGCAGGGACCTGGCTTCTTCTTTGACTCCTCAGGAGCACAGACACGTTGCACAAGCCTTGTTTACCAAAGTTAAGGTTTAAATGTTAGTGTTTCCATGGAGCAAAAACTGCAGCCCTTCAGACCCTGAGTTAAAGCTCCTCAAGTTTGTGAAAGCAAACAAGCTTCCAGAAATGGTGTCTCCTCAAACAGATGAAACTCATTAGCCCCCTCCCCCTTAGTACCACCACTGCCCCCCCCCCTTTAGAACAAAGCAGCTCAGCTGAGCCGTGCAGACAAAAACAAACGTGGACACTTGTGGATTTATTTACAACAAATATGAGGAGGAAAAGGGAAAAGGTAGAGGAAATTAAGAGAAAAACTATCACATTTGCAAACTTCAAGCTCATAAATAACTAAAATAATAAACGTGCCCTAGTTATTAAAAAAAATAATAATAATACGATGATTAAGAAAAACAAAGATGGATCAGCCTTACCTCTGCTTCCAGCACATTTGCAGAGGTTAAGCTCCAGCAGCAGAGCGCGCAGGTCAGGCCCAGCAGCTGCAGCCGCATTTCTGCCTAACTTCACCGACCGTCTCCCCGACGAAAAGACGAAACTGTCCTCACAGGCACCGGAGACGAGGAGGAAACCGAGCAGAACAGACTTCAACTCCACATCTGAGCGCACACAAATCCAGCGCAAAATACCCGGGACTTAGGGGAGCTGCGTTTCTGAACCGAGCGCACGAAATGTTCAATAAAGTCAGAAAAGTCTACGCAGTGGAGCCTCAGTTCCTTTAGGGTTGCTCCGTGAGTGGAGGATATTGGTGAAGAGAAGGAGAAAGATTTTTTTTTTCTGCGCAGGGTCCTCCTCCAGATGTGCGCACGTGATTCCGCGGCAACGTCAGGACATCTGCCAAGTTCACAGTCTGGATCCGAACAGTTTTAATGCAACACTAGAGCAAAATACCACACTAAAAGTAGATCTGTATATATTTTAGTCAAATTTTATTGTAAATTTCATAAAATTCCTCTTGGTTGTTGCTGCATACAGATTGGGATCAAGAACGTTTATTTCTTATCTTACCTAATCGAGTGTTTGAGCTTTGAAAAGTTAAAATTGATGCTTTATATTATATGTTCTTTATGAACTTGTGTCATATTTTACATGTTGAACATACAATCACATCGCATTTTAAGGTTCCCTCATTGGCCTAAAAAGTTCATCTCCAAAATCAGAATTATTTTTGAGTTTCGAGTTTCTCTTTCTATCAAGCCAGTTCAGTACCATAGTTTGAAAATACACAAAAACTGTTTTACAAATGTACACATTCTGATTCACAAATACGTATGTATGCAAACACATAATACACTGTACATTCACATTCTTTGTTTCACAAATATAATTTTGAGGTAGAATTATGATACTGAAATCACCCAATAGTTTTCTTCCTCGTCTCCCATTGCTGCATTTATAATATGTACTGTATGTCTTCTAGCTGATGTTCTGATGTTTTTGTGTTAGTCCAACTCAGAGGTCTGCAACCTGTAACCCTTGTGCTACCCTACGCACGTTAACATTCACTGTAAACCCGAACGTTCAAAGTAATTAAATATAATGAGTAACTAATACTCAAAGTTTTCTAAAAAGCTCTATTAACTTAATCATACAAAGTTTGTGTAACACATTCCCTCTTTTTGAGTACATGTAACTAATCTTTTTTAATTAAAAATAAAATATGTTTAGGTTAAGTAAATTAAACTTAAAAACATAATTTTTGTATAATTTACAGAATTAAGTAATCGTGTTCTGAAATTTCTTATTTATGTTGTTTCAAATAGGTCGATTAAAGAATTTGTTGCCCCGCATACTCGCATATTTTGCCCTCAAGTGTTTGTCATTATTTTTTTTATAAATAAATAAATTAATTAATAAATAGTTATAGAAAAATAGAAAACAAAACACAAACAATTAAAGTCGAAATGTTATTTCATGTTATTGTTTTTGAAGAAAAACGTTGATGAAGAAAAAAAAAACAGGTAAACCCAATTTTGTTTGGTTTTCATAGGTTTTCTTTTATTTTGAAAAGGTACGCAGTCTCTGGCAGACATGATCCATGTGACTGTCAACAGCCAATCGGGTTGTTGCAGATTTGATGTACGTTAGCGGTGCGTCCATTTTAGCAAGTTTCCCAAACGAGGGTGAAGACGTGACGAGAGATTGTCGTAGTTCTTTATATTTTCAGTATTTCTTCACCTTAACACAGCGGTGGAGTTATTTTTTCCTTCAACCTGTCTTGCCTGGAAGAAGAAAAAGAGGAAACAATTTACCGAACGGGACTTGGTGAGTGAGTGTTATTTTATTTTCATTCATCTGATATTTAACAATGTATGATTTGTATATTTCTCGAAATGGCAGACTTTGAAAGGGAAATTTTGTTGTTTTATGTTATATTTATCATGTTCGTAGAAGTTTTGGCGCGTTAAAGTAGGCTTCGCCCGGACATTCCACCCCCCATACGTGCTATGTAGCTTCAAATAGTTAGGCAAAAAAAACAAAAAACAGAAACAACCTTATTTTTTATTATTTGTACGGATTATCTGTATATTGTGTTTGAATGATAGGCCATCAAGGTTGGACCGAAGAAAACTGTTTCTTTTCCGAGATCCGCGTGTGCAGGAAGAAAGAAGATGGCGACCGAACTCTGAACCTGAATTTATCATGTTCGTAGAAGTTTTGGCGCGTTAAAGTGTAGGCTTCGCCCGGACATTCCACCCCCCATACGTGCTATGTAGCTTCAAATAGTTAGGCAAAAAAAAAATAGAAAGAAACAACCTTATTTTTTATTATTTGTACGGATTATCTGTATTTTGTGTTTGAATGATAGGCCATCAAGGTTGGACCGAAGAAAACTGTTTCTTTTCGGAGATCCGCGTGTGCAGGAAGAAAGAAGATGGCGACCGAACTCTGAACCTGTTAAGTTATCTGAAGGACCAAGCGCCCTCTGCTGGACATTGGACAACGCCTTTCTATTCAGAACTGGTAGGAACTTTACTTGCAGCCCTGCGAACGGCAGAGCACTCCTTGACAATATTGAACAGTCAAACTTGAACTCGCGAACCCTTCTTAGCTGAAGTCATGAGAAAAGAGATGCAGTTGTAATTTTTTTTTGTGTTGGTTCATTCAGTCTTTTGCTGAGTCACCTTGAGTTATATTTTTTATTTTTCATTTATGGTAATACTGTAACATTGTGCAATCTGAGTTATTTTGTTGGTCAAAGCAATGACCGGGAAGAGAGATAATAAATTTAGGAAACCAAATGTGACTTTGATAAATGTGATAAATGAACTAAACGTAGAATTTAAATAAAACTGAGTTAATTATGAAACCTGAACTTGATCAAACTAGACCTTAGACCAGTGGTCCCTAAACTTTTTGTGACTGCAGACCAGTCAACCACTGGGTATTTTACTGCGGCCCGGGGGGAGGGGCCTCTTTATGGGGGTAAGTGTTTGCCAGGGATGGGGGGGCGTGTGCTATGACAAAGAAACAGTGATCTTGGGTGCAACACAAATTTATTAATAAAACCAGAACAACATCAATCTCTGGTAACATGTTCTGCCTAATGGTACGAATACTATGCAAACAGGCTCGGAGTGAGGGAATCACCTGTTGCAATAAACCCATATTTTAAGTAGGATTCCTGGTAGCCAACTTTTTTTTTCTTTTTTTCCCATTTTTTTCGTGAAGTTGTAGCACACTGACTGACTACTTTTAGCGCCCGAGTGACTAAAATATAACAGAGAATCCTGTGGATTTTCTAAATGAAAAGATTTTGTAGAAATCAGAAAGCACTACAAATGGTGAACACACTATATAGTGATTAGGGTGGTAATTCGGACACAACCTGGGTTTCTAAAGAGCTTTTTGGGGTTGTTTTCAGTCCTGCAGTATCTTAGCTGTTCCTGTTCTTTTCTGGACTTAGAGGTCTGAGGTCTTTCCAGGTATCTGTTGTAGCCACTCTTCCAGCTTGGGGGTTACTGCCCCAAGTACTCCAATTACCACAGGCACCACTGTCACCACACCACTGTGTGTGTGTGTGTGTGTGTATATATATATATATATATATATATATATATATATATATATATATATATATATATATATATATATATATATATATATATATAAATGGTAGCGTTCATGTTAGCTGTAGTTCATGATGATGTTTTGTAAATATATAGTACTTATTGTTATACTCAGTTGTAATGATGACACATTTTGTGGTTAAATGTTTTGATGGTCTTGACTTTCTTTTTCTTTTTTTTTTGCCCTTAGGTTTCTGGTTCCAGTATGATCTGGCAGTGTAAGTTGTGTACAGCATCTTTCACCACTAGAACACAAGTGTTGAAACACTGCAAGCTTCAGCACAGCCATTTTTCTAGAGTCTGCCCTCTTCCATGCATCTATCCTGATTGCATTTGTTCATTTCAGACATTGAATGCACTGAATACTCATTTGTCAAGATATCATACAGTAAAATCTAACAGTCTTAAAGAGCAAAGTCAGGGGGATGTGGTATTTAAATGCCCTATATGCACATATCAGAAACCCCTCTGTCAGGCAAACCTTTTCAGTCATCTCAGAAAACATTTGAAAAACCACGAAACAGTAGCATGCCCCTATAAGGATTGTAGCTATAGCACAAACGTATACTCGTCATTCAATTCTCATAAAAGTAGAGCACACCAAGCAAGTTGTGTATCAGACTTCCAGACTAGTATTGTTGCTGAGGCTAGCTACAATCTTAAAGCCAGTATTTCTGAGGTAACAAGTGATGCAGATGAAAGTCCTGGCCCAAGCACAGAAGTGGGGAATGATGATCAGTGTGACACTGACAATCTAAGAAATCAGCTGAAAAAAAATGTATCTTCCTTATTTTTAAAGATGCAGGCTATCCTCCATGTGTCAAACACAGCTACACAAGAAATAGTAGATGACCTGAATCAGATCTTTACGTTATCTGAGCCGTTAATCAAAGAGGCGGTTAGTGATGCAATGCAAAGACATGGTCTCAGTATTGCAGAGCCTACACTGAGAGCAGTTGTTGCTGCTGTCATGGACTGCAATGTTCTGACTACATCAACCTCTAGAGGTGCTGAGTTGAGTACATATAAGTGCAGAAAAACCTTTCTAGAGCGCAACTATCCTTGTGTAATGGCAGTGGAGTATCAGTTGGAACAGCCTGGACATACTACCATGTATGTTCCTATTCTTTCAATGATTCAAGAGTTGTTAAAAAACACAGACATTTTCAGCAAGATAACTGAAACACATACTGCATCTGATCAATACAAGTCGTTCTCTGATGGGTCTTATTTCTTGGGGAATGAGTTACTGTCAAAAGGGGATCTCACACTACCACTCCAACTGTATGTTGATGAGCTTGAAATTGCCAATCCGCTTGGCACATCACGAAAAATTCATAAAGTTTGCGCTGTATATTGGGTCATTGCTAGTGTCCCACCAAAATACAGATCAGTATTACAGGCTATACAGCTAGCACTACTTGTGAAAGTGACAGACCTCAACAAGTATGGATATGCTGCTGTACTTGCTCCATTGTTGCATGATATTCGCATTTTGGAACAAGATGGTGTCTTCATTGAAAGACTGGGCCAGAATGTCAGAGGCACCATCTTTTGTGTTTCTGCTGATAATTTGGCTGCGCATGGACTAGGTGGCTTTGTGGAGTCTTTTAGGGCAGGCCATGTTTGCAGATTCTGTTTGGGTTCAGTTGATCAGTTTCAGGTTACTGAAGTCAGAGAGCAAACGTTTCCTTTGAGAACAAAAGCCAGCCATGACCACCATGTACTAACAGTTCAAGAAAATGACACTTTGAGCAGCCATTTTGGTGTTAAAAGTGATTGTGTCTTGCGTAAGTCCTTGAATTACTTCCATACAATCACAGGATTTC
Organism: Oryzias curvinotus; assembly: GCA_023969325.1. NCBI lineage: Eukaryota > Metazoa > Chordata > Actinopteri > Beloniformes > Adrianichthyidae > Oryzias > Oryzias curvinotus. The sequence continues at coordinate 26,668,927 of CM043723.1, forward strand.
CTCCAGACATACTCCATGATCTTCTGGAGGGTGTCATTCCAGTGGAGCTATCTCTCTGTATTAAAAAAATGATCTTGCTAAAGTACTTCACTTTGGAGTATTTGAACCACAAGATTACGTCATTCCCATATCAGCACTCTGATAAAGTGGATAAACCTCATCAAATACCCAAAACGTTCATTTCTCGCGGAACGATTGGAGGTAATGGACACGAAAATGCCACTTTGCTACGACTCCTTCCATTACTTGTTGGTAGTACAGTACCAGAGGGTGACAAGGTATGGGAAGTTTTGATGGAGCTGAAAGACCTGTTAGAGTTAGCTTTGTGCCCATCATTTACTGATGAAACATTGGACTATTTTATGTGTAAAATCAGTGATCATAGACGGGCTCTGTTGGAGGTTTTCCCAGAGATTCGTCTTCGTCCGAAACATCACTTTGTGGAGCATTATCCTGCTCTGGTTAAGTGCTTTGGGCCCCTTCTGCATCTTTGGACCATGCGATTTGAGGCTAAACACCGCTTTTTTAAAAGAGTGGTGCATGACACTCAGAACTTCAAAAATATTTTGAAGACAATGGCAGTCAGACATCAACACATGATGGCATATCATCTTTCTGCACCATCATTTTTCAAGCCAAAAACTCAGGCCTCCAGGGTTGACTCTGTTCTTGTTTCAGCTTTGCCAGATGTTGCTCAGTTACACATTAAAGAACAAACAACTAGTGACACAATTTATCAGACATCAAAGGTGATCATCGATGGCACAGCCTATGTCTGTGGAATGTTTCTGTCTGTAGGAGCCAGTGGTGGATTGTCTAGGTTTAGCAAAATAGAGCAGATTTACCTCATAAATGACAATGTCTCTTTTCTGTGTTGTGATCATGACTCATGGTATCTAGAGCATCTACGGTCCTATGAGCTGTCAACTGCAAACACAAGCCTGTCAATCCACCTGCAGTCTGGTCTCAACGATACAGTCCCTCTCTTGGCATACAAGCTACAAGGCTCGCTGCTACTGACCCCCAAGCGGTTTATACAAGTGAAAAAGAACTAAGTTCATGTAAATATGTGTTATTATCATCATTGTTGTTGTTGATTAAGAATATTATTTCTTTATCTATATTTTTTTACCATTTGAGTAATACTAGTTTTCTTTTCATTAGCACAATGTCATCTACATCCTCACAACAACCAATGATTCTTCGTGTTGTTGAGACTGACCGAGCTAGAAAATTAAAGCTCAGTTCACGACCAGTGTCAGTTGATGCACTGATCAACATTATAAAAGAACAGTTGGAAATTGATGTTGACTTCACTTTGCAATATGAAGATCCAGACTTTGACGGGAAACTCACTACCCTAGCAGACATTGAGGAATTGCCACAAAAAGCTGTTGTGCACATCTCTCTTTCACAAGACTCCAGCTCTCTTGCATCTACTGAGATATTTTCAGATGTTTCATCTCCAGAACGCCTCTCCAGGTGGCCTTCAGGTACTTTTCCAGTTCCCACATTTGCATTTGACGTCGAGCTGAAACTTAAAGATGGAAATGCTGAATACGAGAAGAACAACAAATGCCTTAAGTTGACAAGAGACCAAAAGCACGACATTTTAGAAAAGCTTGCATCTACCATGTATGGATTTAAGGCGTACCCAAGTGGTAAGGAGATTGCAATGGCTGCTGAGGCTCTTGTGGCCAAACACCCTTGCTTGAAAGAAGCAGGATCGGAAACTGGCTACAGTGGTTGGACAAACAGCCTTATGTTTAAGATGGGAAATTACAGGACCAAAATGAGACGTGCTGGATGTCAGGAGGTCACTGCTAATTCAGGAAAAAGAAGTAGATTTAATCCTGAAAACGAATCTTCACATTCGAACATTAAAAAACCCAAGCGAGCAGAAGTGAACTTTCTACCTAACTTTCCTCAAGGACAAAATCCTTCGAGCCTTGAACAGTTGAGGCAGACAATTGTTCAGGAAGTCAAAAAGACTGAGAGGAACCTGCCCTTGATTCAGAAGATGATGGAAACAACATTTCCTCTGCGCCGACAAACCATAGTGATGTCCTGTCCACCGGTTATTGAGCTCCTGGACCTGTGGCCTGCTCTGAAAATAGAGTCGGAGGTAATCTGTATCAGCTCTCTTCTTAAAATGAAAATTATCATTCTTACTCATGTGGCATCCATGTGCTGCTTTATAAATTTGTTTGAGATTGTTTTATTTTAATTGAGCTCTCTTGTTGCATTTTTTTCCTCCTCCTGCTGTTATTTTTATTCAGGTGTATGCAGAGTTTCGGCGGATTACAAATCAGAACCTGCCCAACACTTTTTATGCTGAACTTGACCGTCATCTTCCTCGACTTATGACCATATTCAGACAAAAGGCATCAAAAACTGGGGAGACTGCAGATGCTCTGGCAGAAATTTTGAGAAATCACGATAAACAGGTAAATCAATTATTTGACATCTCAAGTTGATCTAAATAGTGATGATTTTTTTACTGTTTTGTTTTAGGTTTTTTTTTCCTTTCTTATTTTTGGCAATTAGCTTTTTTTTCTACCCCTAGTATTTCATTTTGTCCATTTTATATTTGCCTTATGTCTGATTGCATGAATCTGTATATTAAGTATATCATCTATGGATTGACTTCTGCATCTGTACCTTTTTGTTTTTTAATGTAAATAGGAAATCCATGACATTCACACCAAGCGCACTACTGTTCTTCACGCCCTGCCTGTTTATCTGCACGAGGATGTCTCTGGAGTTTTTAAAACTTGCACAGTGAGTTTCTTTAAGTAACAAATAGATACTACTGTTTATTATGTAAATGGTTGATCAAAATGCTATAATTTTGTTTAGTCTATCTATAGTTTCCATAAATGGTCTGCTTTCTTTGGTGTCACTACAAATTAACTGAATTGGCATATTGTTTCTTGTGATAAGATCTTCAGTAAGACAAACTCGAACCGTATTAGTGTGTTACATCCCTCTTCAGGGAGGAGGGAGAGAATATGTAACAAAGAAAACTATGATAACCGGAGGGGGTTAAAGTTTGGCCACACAGCCGTTTATTTGGGTAACATAAAAAATTAAAGGCAACTAACCAACAAAACACCAAAGGTGGAATAGATGATGATGGATGATGATGGAACTTAAGCTCTCAGGCTTTATAGCAGGACAACCATGACAGAAATGCAAAACACAAAATTAATCAAAACACAAACGAGGTCCACAAGAGTAAATGCAACAAAAAAACTAAGGGGGAAACCAGAGGCGTTCACAAGCTAAGGCCAGGCAGACAGCAGGGGCAGGCGGAAGAAACAATCTCCTCTCAGGTATTCAGCCGCCTTTGTAGCAGAGGATTCTGGGAGCTTTTAAAGCTTCCCTCCCAGCCAGGTGATTGGAAGCCCTGCAGAACGAAGTCAGCTCTGCAGTGGGGTGGGGGTGGGGGGTGGAGTCAGCAGCTGTACAGGAGAAGGACTTCTGCAGGAACTACAACTCAGACATGCACATACCCGCACAAAACAAGTGGACACAACCAGGGGTCGTAACATAGCTTATCAGCTTAATATGTCTATTTCACTGCATTTCAATTCTGTGGTAAATTGATTGATTTGTTGTGTAGAGCAGGTGTTTTCTGTTAATCACTGTAGAGGTATTGGATTTTTGGATTCTCTTAAATTAGGATATACTGTTTATTTGATTATGATTGGCTTCTCTCTTTTTCTTTTTTTAAATTAATTCAGGTCGAGTTTGAAGAGCCGGAGCTTGATGGTGTCGCAGTGGGGCTTCTCACTGTCATCAATGACCATGACTCAAGTCCAGTGCACTACGAGCCTGTCAAAATCTCTGTTGTGATGGAAAGTGATGAAGTGGTCAGCCTCCCCAGATTCAGTGATGCCTTCGTGGTAATGTTTGGACTCATCTATGCAATGCACCTCAAATATCCCAAACCACTGACCAACACGTTTGAATTCACTCAAAAGATTTTACTTGGTCTAGAAGCTGGTAAACTACCACCCAGGTTGCAGACCCTTAAAAATGACTTGATGATACATGTGTAAAACAAAGTTGAAATAAGAAAAAAATATTGCACCACACTGCATTTTAATGCAAAAGTAAAGCAGATGTTTGGCTTGTTTTTAGGTTTCTTTTAACATATTTTTGTTACACAATTGTGGGTTTTGGTGCCGCCCGTTTAAATGTGGCAAATGCAAAACAGTTATGTTGAAGAAATGTTCTGTTACATTATTGGTGTAATTTCTTCATTTTTTTGGATTCTTAAATTTTTTGATCACCTGATGTGTGAGAAGCGTAGAAAGTAGCCAGTAACGAGTATTGACACTAAATTCAGGGAAGCTGGAGAGTTTCATCTTTAAAATGTCGCTATACAAAAAAAAATGAAGTTGGTAAAGTATGTTCTTCTTGTACTACAATTTCAATATATAAAAACATTTATTTTATTTTTTATTGATTTAAAATTTATCAAAGTGTATGATTTTTTGTTTTTACCATTGCACAGAAGGGAGTGAGCCTATAAGTTAGACAGATCTTTATAACATTGTACTGTATTTAAGTTACTGTTACTCATTTTTTTTTAGGCAATCATTTGCCTTACAAAATTTAAGTTTTGAATTTTGTGGTTTTGAGTTTACTGACTCAAAAAATTTAATTACCCCTGTACTTGACGGTAACTAATAAAATTAAGTCCTGTTCAAATAAAATTGTGGTGTTGTGTAATTATTTTTTTTAAGTTATGCAAACTTATTCCTGTCGCTTGAAAACTCGAAATTAGTGAGTCATAGTGACTGATGACAATTAAGTTGTATATTAAGTCATATATACTGTAAATTTTTGATTTCCAAAAAATTAACACTTCTAATTAACTTATCAAAAAATACAAGTAGCACACAATTAAATCTTTCAAGTTATGGAAAACTATGACTTTTAAGTTTATTAACTTAAAATAATTGTGGCAAATGATTGCCTAAAAAATTTTAAGTAGGGGTAACTTATTCGGGTTTACAGTGTTGGGAGTTGGGTCATCCAGACCCAGACAGTGCGCTGAACATTTTTTCTTCAACGATTTGTGATCTTCACTGGTGTCCATGGATTACATGAAATCCTCTCCACCTTTATCCACCTTTGTCATGGTAGGGAGAACATGTCAATGTAAGGGTGGGGTCCTAGGACAAGGGTTAAAGCCAAAAGAGCCATTTGGTCCAGTTTCTTACTGACCAAAACCCAGCAAGAACTACAAAGTCCCACCTCCCCGTTTAGAAGAAAATACCTTTTATCTATTTTTTTTGTAATCATTGATTTTTTTCAGTTATTAAAAAAAACTTTTAAATATTTAAAATAATTGTTAAATTATGATTGTTATATTTTTCTACACTTAACAATTTTATTTACTTTTGACAGCAGCACATAAAAGTTCCTTTCAGAATAAAATACATCCTATGTCAAATCAGATTCTCCTGCTGCAGCAGATTTACTTGAATTAAAAATTCCAGAAATCCAAACAATACGTTTTTCTTGTCATGACTAGTGCACCTTCATCCTTTTTCTCCTTTTATTTCTGAAGATTAACATAACATTGGTGTAAAATCCAATAGATGCAACTACAGTATATACTTTAAGAACGTCGCCTTTGAACAGCAACTGTTATGCAGCAGAAGATGATATGTGCTTTAAGCTTTTTCTAATAATAAATGACAATGAAAATTCATTCATTCATTCATTCATTGATGAAATAGTAAAAATTAATTAACTAAGACACATTAATTAAAACTGCAAACCCATTTGTTCAGATTCTTGGCATTTTTCTTCAAAGCCAAAGAGGGAAAAATGGAGTCATGCGTGGCTCTGGAGCTTCAGGTTGCAGACCCCTGATCTAACCCTCTCTCTTTTATATCCCACAATCCATCAAAACAGATGGCCGGCCTTACTGATAAAGGTCTTTCTATTTCTCCATTCAGCATCATTCCACAGAAAATTGTCAGATGTAAACTGTTGACAAATGGCTTAAGGAAACGATATCTTAAAATATTTGACATACTAGAATGACAAACTGATCATACATCACAACAAATTGGATTTAAATAGGTGAGTACATTGAACTTTGTTTGCAGTCTGCTGATTTAAGCACCTTAACACAACCGTTGTTGTAAATAAATACTTTAATTATGACATAAATTGAAATGAAAGCAGTGATGAGGATCCTTTCACTATTCAATACATTTTTTTCTTCTTTCTTTTAAAAAGAAAAAAAAAACTTTAGGGCCGTCAAGTGTAAAGGATCAAAGCAATTATGTTAGCTTTTTAATCTCTGATTGGAATCTCTGACAAGCTTTAACTAAAGTGTGTTTTTTTGTTAGTTGTGAATGTGAGTGTATGTGTGGCCAGACTGGTTACCCTGACTTTTCCCAACAATAGTTGGGAAAGGCTCCAGCAGCCCATTGACCCCAAAAAATAATTCAGTGGGTTATGTATGTATGTATGTATGTATGTATGTATGTATGTATGTATGTATGTATGTATGTATGTATGTATGTATGTATGTATGTATGTATGTATGTATGTATGTATGTATGTATGTATGTATGTATGTATGTATGTATGTATGTATGTATGTATGTATGTATGTATGTATGTATGTATGTATGTATGTATGGATGGATGGATGGATGGATGGATGGATGGATGGATGGATGGATGGATGGATGGATGGATGGATGGATGGATGGATGGATGGATGGATGGATGGATGGATGGATGGATGGATGGATGGATGGATGGATGGATGGATGGATGGATGGATGGATGGATGGATGGATGGATGGATGGATGGATGGATGGATGGATGGATGGATGGATGGATGGATGGATGGATGGATGGATGGATGCATGGATGGATGCATGGATGCATGGATGTATGCATGGATGGATGAATGTATGCATGGATGGATGGATGGATGGATGGATGGATGGATGGATGGATGGATGGATGGAGTGTTTATTTTTGCTATGTATACATGCACGCAATGTCAGTGTCTTTTTCCCCTTCAAAATGTGTATATGCAAGCAGGGCTTGTCACATTCTGAAAGTCACTCAAGTAATGCAGACCTGATGGAATATATAAACTGAAACTATGAACGCAAAATCAAAGATAGGGAGGTAGCGATGACTAACCATGCATGTGAAAACATTTGTGTTGCAAACGCAAAAATATTTTTTGAAAGGAAAAAAAAGTTTTTGAAAGGAAAAGAAAAAAAACTTTGAAATTCAATTTGAAAATTGAATATTTTCATTTGCTACTTAAAAAGTTTTGTTTGTAATGTCCTGGCATATATATCACTTCATAGTAGTGAAGCAGGGGTTTCAATATTTACAGGTAAATACTACTTTTCAGTTTCACTGTAGAGCACTTAGAGAGCTTGACAGCTTTATTTCCTTATTAACATTTTATTTTTTTTTCTTTTATTTAAGTGGATGAACGTAGATGAAACCCAGGTATCAAAATAAGCCACGTTTGATTAGACTTGACTTTATTATATGTAAAATATATACCATGACTTCTAAATACCTGTGAAATTCTAACCGTTGGAAAAAGGCCTAAATAATGACACTCTTTTACCTTTTGATTTAATGTGTCATAATTTGGAGTAGGTCTGTGTAATTCTTTATCAAAATTTTCCAAATCAAAAATATAATCTAACAATAGGCCTAGTATATTATATGACATAACAACATACTTGTTTCTTCGTATTACCTTGATGTACCCTCAATTGTTAATTTGGACTTTAAAAATTTAGCTTTAAAAATGTAGCCTAGTCATTTCAGTTCTATTTGGGTGCTTGAGCACTTTCCACAGTCGCAAATGTCTTGTTTATGAGTCGTGGGATAAATAATAGATTAGAAATGGTCTGCGAATCCTTAAATGAAAGTATCTCGTGTTTGAAAGAGCCAACATTTTTTATGAATTAAATCCACTGTTATTGAACATCAGTGACACCTGGCGGTCAAAAGGAGTATGGCATTGTTCACAGTTCTCAGGGGTTCCTTGTATGATTAGATATACACAACTAAATAAAACAAAAGAAAAATAATTAATGCAACTATTTACTATATGTTGCTACAGTTGTTCTAAATGTCAAAAAAGCTTGTTGATGAACGGCATGAGCTCCGCCCCCTCCTGTCAGCGGCCGCGTTACACGGAAGTAGCTCAGAACTTGTCAACAAGGGAGGCCGACTGAAATGGTAACGTACTCGCCCTCCGCCAAATTTTTTTTTGAGTCATTTCTCGTTCTTATTCCCGACTCGGATCCCCATAATGCGACACGTACGTGTACTAAACCCCACGGTGTTGTCGTCAGAGGACTTTTAGTGGTGTGTCGTAGATTTAAAAAAGGGGGGAAAACGGTAGAAAGACCAGAAGATGCTAGTAATAGTTAGCAGTTAGCCGCATTCTCCGTCTGTTCAAACCGAAACCACAACGTAGCCGGAGTTTTAAGGCAGCATTTTAAGATGTATGCGCATTTGTGTCAACGAGGGGTTGATATTATACATCGTGACATAAGAGATAAATCCGGAGTTTGACAGCCAAAGATGTACTGTGTGACCACTGTGAGTCCTTTTTGTCTGTCGTCAAATTGATCACAGGAAGGAAGTAGCTGTTGTGCGTAACAAAGATAAAAATAACCTTTTTGATCCATTGTGCTCTACAGAGCACTGATTGTGTATGTCGGCTTCCTTTAAAAACTAGTAGAAAAATGGTGTAAAACAGCCTTTTATTCTTGCAAAAGAACTGCTAGAACTTCTATTTTAGACATAACACTACCTACTATATTCTCTTATAAAATATTCGTTGTTTTCTAGATAAATTTGATTCATATTTTAATAGTTTATTTTCCCAGGATTATTTTTCAACAGTTAATGCTTATAATGTAAATATTCAGGCAGATAGGAAGAGTGAAATTATATGGCAAGACACACAAAGAAAACGGTCTTAACCTTTTATACAGTGATCTGTTTTTATCTGTATTTAGAACTGTAATATGAAGTTAAGATAGTTTGGTTATACTGGAAAAACCTGATTAGCGTGTGAATCATTTGAAGTTATAAAGTGATTTAAGACATGCTTGAAGTGCTGCATCAAAAACTACAATATCTCCCAATGGAAGAATTGCCATTAGTTCTACTGTGATGTCTATTAAAAATCATGTGAGGATAATGAGCAGTTTTTATTAGAGCTGTGTGTTGGCAAGATTCTGGCGATGTGATGCAGGGTTCTTGAATGCACATTTAGTTCACACTGGTCAAGCAGGGATGGGCTTCTTTTTCTACTGTCACTACTCTATACCAGCGTTTGTACTCCCAGTTGGAAGAGTCTTGGAGTAAAATGTGGAAGCACTGCAAATCTGGTGAATCTTGCTCCAGGCTTTTTGTTTCACAGCTCTTTCCTAATATAAGAAAGACTGTATCATATAATTCCAACCGAGCACAAACCACAATTATTAACTTCTTTTCTTAGTTCAATTTACAAACTGTTGGCACTTCAGTGAATTAAAAGGGAAGCCATACGCTATACGTTACCACCAAGTCTAAGTCCTGGTCATTTAGATCAACTAAATGATAATGAAACGTAATCAAAAATTGTTTAAAAAGCATTTGAAATTGATACTAGTTTTGTAAAAAAAAAAAAAAAAAATTCAGTTGTTTTATGGAATCATTTTTTCCCCTACAGCTCTAAAATTGTATTCAGTGTTTCATATTTTGAATACTTAGAGTAAAATCTACACTTTATGTTTTTGTTTTTTCTTGCACAGAGTTAACTTTTTTTGCACCCCTTTAACAGCTGGGTCATTTTTATTTTTCATCACAACTGTCAGAGAAAATCTACTTTTTACCCTCTCAAATATTCTTAGTGAGTTTTGAGCTTAGAATAAACTAAATTCATAGCCATAAAAAGTTTTGAGGATTTTGTTTCTTTGTACGTCACATTTCCTATTGTAATTTCGATTGCTATTGGGTCTAAAACTGTTCTTTTTTTCTTTTTTAGGCAAAGTCTTCCTGAAATCATCTGCAATGGCACTTCTCTGACATTTATCACATTTAGATCTTTTTAAAACCTCCTAAGTTTTTTTAATTAAAAAAAAAGAAGCTTTTAAAGACTTTGAAGAAGGGAAGTGTAATCACAATGACAGTCAGCCATAAACTATGCGTTCTCCTAGTTTTCTTCATCACAGGTAAAACGCCCTATCTTTACAGTGGATCTATTTGAGTTCAATATTTTATCTAATTTTGTGGGGGTTTTTTTTACCTCCAGCAATGTTGAGAAATAATTTCCTAACAGATTCTGGTTTTGTATTTTTTTTTTCCGGCAGCTTACAGCTTTTTGGACTCTGCTTTCTGTTCTGGTGAGTGATAGAATGCATTAAAAAAAAAAAATTGTTCATGGCTTTGCATTTATTAAGCATTTTTTACTTCAATAAAAATTCTTATGATTAGCATTTCTTCAAAATGGGCTAACATCTTGTCTGTGTGTCTGGCAGCCCACTGCGGAACGTCCCCTCAGGTCTTAGAGAGTAACATGGGAGAGATCCGGAGTTCTTCTTACCACACCTGGTATTACCGCTTTGGATCTATTTGTGACTGTTGGGTCATCAAGGGCTCGGAGAACGAACCGATAGTTTTCAGGTACGAACGCAGAGTGGAGGTTTGAATTGAAAAATGTTTCGTTTAAAGTCCCACTACGATGATCTTTTGATGTATTGTAAAATTATTCCCAGTGCTATTTGATTACGATTATGCCGTTTTTAGCCAAAATAGTAAAAAACGATGTTGTTCTGTCAGGCATAGTTTCTGCAGAGCAGCGGTAGCTCATTGGGGCAGAATCGGGGCAACTGTGGCTCTCTCTTCCCATAATTGAGAGCTCTCTGTTTACATGCTCGCATTCTAGCTCACAGCCCCTCACAACTCCAACCTAACATAACCAGTGCAACAAAAATTGCACACGGATCTTTTTGTCTATAAGCGGATGCTCTAGAATGGAGCGGAGCAGGAAGCCTGTAGCCGCGTGTTTTCCATGTCACAAATAAACGACCTTCTTTCATCTGCTCCTGATTCACAATGATTTGAATAAAGAAATACTTAGAAATGCAATTTAGAGCTTAACTTTCTTTATATATCATGACAAAAATGCCATAAGAACATGCTAACATCATCAAAAACCATTGAAATCAGAGTGGGTCATTAGAGCCTGAAGGAGTTTTTTTAAGGTAAAAGGGTTAAAGGTTTTTTAGAAAATTAGAAAATAATTCATATTATGGCAAAAAATTTACTAAATTTCTGAATCAGTCATGTATGGTGCTCCTTGTTTTTCCGTTAGTTTTTCTTATTTCTAAGAGATTGTGTTTGTTTACTATTTTAGTGTTTACATTTATTCCCTCCAGGTTTTCTCGGTTCTTCGTGAAGTGTGACAACGAATGGGTTTCCCTGGAATCCTCAGCTGGCGGTGAACCGGTGGTTCTTTGTGGGAAAACATTGCCAGAGCCTCTGAGGTTTCCGGGGGGAAATATCACAGTGGTGCACCATTTCTTTCCACACCAATACCCGGTGTCAAAGTTTATTTTGAGCTATTCCAGAGGTATGAAAGGCTGCTCTTCACTTTTACCTGCACGTTTTGGGTCTTTAAAAAACATTTTTGTCAAAGTTTCTTCTTTTAAAATAATGTTTTTTTTAAAACCTAGAGTCAGAAAACTGCCCAAAGACATCCTTCCAGTGTCCTGGGGGTCAGTGCATCCCACTTTTCCTGCGCTGTAACGGGCGCATAGATTGTCCCAATGACAACGTTGGGACTGATGAGCAGGGCTGTGAAGATGACATGGACTATCCAGAGATTCAGACCACAGCAGATGGAAACAAAGACTCTGAGAAGCAGATGGTCACAGAGAAAACCAAAATCTTAGTTAAAACGACTCCCGGATATGTGTATGAGGATTTCTGGCAGTTGGAGAGGACACAGAACCAGCTGGGGCAGGAGCACACTCAGACCAAAGCAGAGGTGCTCATCTCCACAACTCCCGTTGAGTGGCCATGCGGAGGTCTCTTCCAGACCTTTTATGGGACCTTCTCTTCTCCGGCCCCCCGAGGGAACAGGCTCTTCTGCGTTTGGAGTTTGAATCCTCAGGACTCTCGGACCCTGAGGTTAGACCTGCGACAGCTGGAGCTGGGGCCTTTAGATAGACTGACCATCTACAACAGAGGCGAAGGGAAAGGAGATGTAATTAAAAATGTGAGTGTCTTGAAGCTTTCCTTCTCCATTTTTTTTGTCCACCTTTCCACTGATTGAGCAAAGTGTTTTGTTTTGTTTTTTCTCTGGGTTTTGACAGATCACCAGTGCATCTAATTACAAATCGATCCAGGTGGAATCCCACACTGGCCTGATGTCCCTGACTTACGAAACCTTCCCCGGCTCTGAGGGAACAGGCTTTAAAGCCACGTTCCACGTGGGCAGCTACTGTCCGCCGTCGGAATATCGCTGTGGAGGATCGATGGGAGGATGCTACTCAAAGGAGCAGCGCTGCGACGGGAAATGGGACTGTCCCGAAACCGGAAAGGATGAGGAGGCGTGCAGGGGCTGCGGCGTCAACCAGTTTGCCTGCGGAATGGTGGGACAAAAAGCCGTGGCGCCCAACCACTTCCCTGGCAGGCCGGTGTGCTACCCGGTGACGGAGAGATGCAACTACCAGCTTTACTGCGCTGACCTCAGCGACGAGAAGGACTGCACTGTGTGCCAGCCAGGGACCTTCCATTGTGACAGCGACAGGTCAGTGTCGAGGCTGAGATGCTTTTGGACAAGGTGGAGGATGAACGGCAAAGATTACATTTTAGAACGCTTCCTCTTTTTCTGAGCTTCTCCATGATTGGAAAAGATCAGGATATATAAGATGTTATGTCTTCAGAATAAAACAATAAACATGGAGTAATACGATTACTTTTGATCGAAGCGATGCGCGCTGACCAATCAGGGCTTCTGGTCACACCTGAGGGTTTAGGAAGCAAATCTTTATGTAGGTGGCGGGATATATAGAGATTTTAAATACTGTAGTTAACAGAAATGTGTTAACCTTTTGCAATAGAATAAAAAAAATGTCACTTGCTATTCAATGTGTTTGAACCTGGAAGTACCGTTGCAGTTCAGTGCAACACAACTATGGATGAAGCCAATTTAATCAATGTACCATTGCAGCCTGATATGCAGTGGTATATCGCTCTATTGTGGTCCGTCTTTCACAGTCTTCTTTCACTAACTATTTTCAGTGGGATTTTACACACTGGCTTCTGCGTCCTGATTGGCTGTTGATTTTGTCAATCTCTGTTCCGTGTCTCCTGTACAGAATGCCTTCAGTTTGCCACATTTACATAAATCCTTCATCTCGTAATCCTTTTTTTCATCCTATAACACTGGACTTATTTTTCTGCGAAGCTTTGAGAGTTTGAGGAGAGAAAAAGTAAAAAAGGTTCATATCTGTCTGAAAAAAGTCTATAAAGGGAGAAGTTTTACAACCTCAAAACATCTCTAATCCCAAATTACGGATTTTACCTCCCGTGCATCATTTATGGAACGCATCAACTTGCAAAAAAACGAGAGAACACTGTAGAAGGGGTTGGGCGATGAATGGATTTTATCAAAAAAAGATTTCTTTTTGGTAAAATGTTGATTTTTTTTTCTCTCTCTCTCCAGCTTTCTGTTCTCTTAGGCTTTTCGCTTGTTTCTCGCTATGCGCCGACGTTCAAATGGCAGCTTGCAAAGAGGAACTTGTTCCCAAAACAGGAACAGTAAACACATGTTTTATGTAAATAAAATGCACGTCAAGTTGCTGTTGATGAAGAGCCACAGTGATAGTAGTGACTGTCTTTCTTTGGAAAGGAACTGGAGCTGCATCATCACTGCCAAGAGCCATGTCTGTCTACCTGCATTTAGGAAGAAGAGTTCTGAACATCAGATTGTAGAAAAAAATACAGCTGTTCAGTTCTTTTAGGGTTTTTTTTATTTGGGTATTTGGAGGTTTGGTTTTCTTGTACTCACTGCACTTGCAAACTCTTCAAAAGGTTATTGAAGACAGAAATGGTCTTTAATATCAGGCTCCTTAGTCCTCCCCCCATGCTGCTGCATGCCTTTATCACAGACGGCTCATTGTTCCAATCGCAGGTGCGTGTTTGAGAGCTGGCGCTGTGACGGTCAGGTGGACTGTAAGGACGGCACGGATGAGCTCAACTGCACCGTCATGCTTCCCCGCAAGGTCATCACCGCAGCAACGGTGGGCAGCCTCGTCTGCGGGCTGCTATTGGTCATCGCCATGGGCTGCACCTGCAAACTGTACTCGCTGCGAACCAGAGAGTACAGGTGAGGCCCGCTCTGCTTCCTGTTGGCTGTCTTCAGATTGATGAATGTGGGGAATTTGAAAAAAATAAACAAATCCCTTCAGTATTTAAAAAAAAAAGACTTATTGTACAACTTTTATAGTGAAGAAAAAACTTGATGGTAATGGGAATATCAACACATGTACATCCACTGAAGTCTAAAATCCTAGTTATTAAACAATGATTAGAAGATAAGAGAAAAGATAAGTAATATCCAGGATTAGTGGCTGGAAAATGAGTACTGTTAATTCAAACATGGTTGAAGTTTAGATTCATTTAAGGTTTTTTAAAATGACTTTCTACGTATAACAGCAGAAAAAAAATGCTTTGATTTAGCTGTGTCGGCGCTTCTCTTTTCGTATTTGTTTCTGAGACTAGGTCGGTTAACTGATTATAAAGAAAAGTCACAGCAATAGATAGAATAAACAGAAAAATCAAAAGCTGTCAAACTATAACCCATTGATTAAAAAAGAAAAAGGAATTGGCATTTACCTTTTTTTATTTTTATTTACTTTTGAAGGACCTATAAATTTGCACCAACAGGCATAAAACCAGATGTCTTCAAAACCTCTGTTTGAATTTGTATTATTTCATCTTTTTTATTTGTTTTTGCAAGAAAAAGTCCAGATTTGTTGTTGTTTCTTTGATTTATCTCGATAGAGAGTCGTTGTGAAGTTGTTGGGCCGGATTTTTGCACCAATATGTTGGAAGTGAGACAGCAGTTCCTTACAAATATTTTCCTCCTTTCCTGTTCTGCACAAACTAAAGGAATAAATCATTTCATATTGATTTGTATGCACACAATTATTTTATATGAATTTAGCAAATTAATTAAAATTGTGCAGAAAATATTTTTATATTAATTTCTCTTCTGGAAACCTTTTACCCGATAAATGAATTTTCATGCACTTCAACAGATTTGAGACGATCCTGTAGAATAACTAATGATGTCTATTATAAAGATTAACATTCTGTCAAAACGACTGTTTGTTGTTGCAGCATGTTTGCTCCAATAAGCCGCCAGGAAGCACAGCTGATCCAGCAGCAGGCTCCTCCCTCCTATGGTCAGCTGATTGCCCAGGGTGTCATCCCCCCAGTGGAGGATTTCCCCACAGAAAACCCCAATGAGGTAAGACTGGATGGATGAGTAAAATGACGTTAAGCTGAAAAGGATTTATAAAATAAAAAGTAGTAATTTTTGTTTTATATTTTATTTTAATCCTGTTTGGATTAACCCTTTAAAGGCAGATGAAAATGATGGTTTTTAACCATTTTACTGATGACGGAGGACATGTAACGAGAATATTAAGCTCAAAATGACATTTTTGAGTTTTTCTTAATTCAAATCGTTCTGAATCACGAGCAGATGAAAAAATGCTGTTGCACAAAGATCGTATTTGTTATGTGGAAAATATGCTGGGCGGGCCACAGGCTCCCAGCTCCGTGCCTCAACAGGGACATGAAGGGGTTGCTCCACATCAGCAGTCCTGTCCTCATCTCAGAGGCAGATTTCTAATCTCTGCACAAACTATGTCGTGGAAAACGACACAGGTTTTTTGACTGGCTAAAAACATCCTCATCATAACTAAAGACCTCTGGGAACGCTTTGAAAAAATAGATTAAAAGATGATCAGAGTGTGACTTACACACCAGAGATGTTGCTGGCGACACCTAAATAACACACTTTTTGACCCGTCGTAACTGTTCAACTATTGACACTATCAACGTTAATCAGCTGATCCTGTCACAGAGAAAAACGGCTTTTTATATCAGCTTTGCACCGATGTGCAACACATTGCTATTGCTTTTCTCCGCTTCAGAATCCACAGGAATTGCATTAATTTCGGAAACGGTTAAGAAGTAAGAGTAGTCGAAAGAATATCAACACTTTTATCTAAAACTCTTAGGGAACTTTGTGTTACTTTCAGATGATGGTCAATGTGTAAAATGCTAGTTTATAATCTGTATTTGTTGCATAGTTGTGTAAATCTAAAGATGTGGTGTTTTTTCCTCATAAAACAACTCTGTTAATACACTAGAGCAGCTCTCCAGAAAACTTTTTCAGGCCACGGATCGGTTTAATGTCAGACAATATCAAAGGTTGTATTTTATATTTCTAAGCTTCCGGTTTCTGAAAAACCTGTTTTTTAATTTTTAAAAAGCTTCTACAAAAAATTTAGTTAAAAAATATCTGAAAACATTAGTAGATTTTTTATTTTTTATTTTATAGACGACGAAGAGAAGCAACATTACAGTTTTTTTTATAGCAAACCATCATAACGGAGAACTCAACCAAGCCTCTGATCATCTAAATCATACTTTGTCTTTACATAAATCCTGACTCTTTGTGTATTTTTTTAACACAGAGGAACTAAAGGTTCCTAACAGATGTCTGCCTAATTCACCCTTGCTGTAGGAAAATTCATAAATGTCTCTTTTACAAGTTTCCACAAATCAGAAACAAGTTTATTTGATTGAATCTTCAGTCTCTATAAAATGTTTCCGGCTGGTTTAAACTTAGATTTTGTGATGAAGATTTTCCCTTTAAGGTCAAAGTGGAGGCTAACAAGCGGACGCTAACAAGCGGACGCTAACTTTAGCGGAGTCTGACTTTTAATGATGGATAAATAAAGCAAATTAAAATGACATAAGCCATTGTAAAACTGTTACTTTCTAAATGTAATTATATACATGAATCCACCATGTCTGTTGTCTGTGTGTGTAAAACATTCAACAGTCAGTCGCCACATGTATACGTGAGAATAACCGACTCAATCCGTATTTGGAGAGAAAAACTTCTGGTTTGTTCTGCAGCAGTTTTATGTTTCTTTGAAGTTGAAGACTCTTCTTCGGTTTCCTTTTGACTTTCTTCTCGAAGAAACTTTCCGAATACGTTTTTATTGTTTGTTTTTTTAAAGCTTGTAGACATTGAGTTACTAACTTGGCAATCCGAGCAGCCGCTTAAAGTCGCGCAACGCGTCAAGACAAACTGATTTTTAGTGAACAGAGTTTTCCAAAATAAAAATTCTGTCAGTATCAGAACATAAACTAAACGGAAATAATCAAAGTTAACGTATGGATTTTGTTTTTCTGTCTGCAGTCCGGTACCAGGACTTTTGTGACATAATTTTCTGTTTTTTTCTAATACCCAACCATCAGTGATTTATTTCAGATTTTATCATTAATTTCAGGGGTTTAGTCTTTGCACTCATTTCCTCAACTGTCTGTTTTTGTCAGACTTCGACTCTTTCTCTGAGGGGAATTCTTCAGCTCCTCCGTCAGGACGCCGCCAACTCCCCCCACCGCCGTCGCAGGCCCCGCTTCGTCCGCCGCGCCGTCCGCCGGATGCGGAGGTGGGGCCTCATCCCCAGGCAGGCCTCCAGGCAGAGTCAGAGCCAAAGCTCCAACCCGCAGCAGTCAAACTCCGCTCCACCTGGTGAACAACCAGCCCAGTCCACTCCCACAAGCTCCTCCTCGGTGGTGGAGGCAGCCCTCCCACCCGTTTCTCAGAAACTCGGCCTGCTGTCCACGACGGAGCAGCAGCAGGAAGCTCCTCTGCTGCAGCTGCCATCAATGGATGCCGCCTCCCTGCCTCCCCCTCCATACGCCCCCCCTGCTCCACCTCACACCACTCCCTGCACTCCCCAGGTTTCCGTTCCTTCTAGCAGCCCTTCCTTAGCTTCCATCTTCCAGACGCTAGGCCTCAGTATTTCCCTTTTCAGAGCCTCCCCCTCTTCTTCTTCTACTTCCTCTTCCTCCACCAACTCCATGCCTCTGTCGGCCTCTCCTTCTTTCTCCTCCTCTTCCTTAGACGATGAGGTGCTGCTCATCCCGCTGTCTGAGGACAACACTTCAGAAGATGACGTGCCCATGCTCACCTGAAACGACCTCCTCACCGCTCGCTAGGTTTCTTCCGCATCCAGTCGACCTTTAGCACAGGAGTGCCTCACTCCGACACTCATCTTCTCTGTGCAAGTCTGTGCCTTTTCTGATTGCTTTGGATTTCATTTTGTCGCCATTTCCTGCCAAATCGTGGACTGTTTTTTCCCCCCCTTTTCCCTTCGTCTTGCTTAAGGACTTACATGTGTTGGTGTCAAGCACGGGGGGGAAAACAAAAAAGCAAAGTGGATTGGGTGTGCACTTAACGCTGGACTGCACAGAGAAGGTCAACGTTTGCACAGAAGGATCTTCCTCATCCAGACACCGACCAGGCTACTGTCAGGCTGGATGATCTGAGCTCCTACAATGGAAAGTTGTTTGAATGACTGTTTGAATTCAAGTGTTGTTTTTTTTTAGTCCTAACAGACAAAGGAGTGTGATTGTAAATGTGAATCACGCTGGTAAACTTCTGCACCCGGTCGGATGAAATGAGAGGTCGCTAATATTATAGGAAGGACAACATTTCCCCCTACTCAAGTGCCTTTAGAGGAGATTCCTGAGAAGTTCTATTTCCTTGTGGAAACACACACACACACACATTGGTTCATCGCACGCATCAGCACATCAATGGCTTTATGATAACATTGTAAAATGCATGTCTGCAAGTTGGCAATACCTTTTTCTGGGGATCTGTTGTAGTTCAAATGATAGTTGATGTTTTCTAAGTACACATAGGTATTATCCTGACTAGAAAATGAATGTACTCAAAGAGAAAACACTTTCAAAGACAATCTCTTCTGTGCCTGATTCCACAGCGTGAGAACAGAAAGATGAGGCGCCCTCGCGTTTGAAAGGGCAGCAAAGTCGCAAAATGACCTCAATCGTTGATGAGACTTTATTAATATTATTATTATTTTGTTGCAGACTGACACAACATAATTGTGGTGTGCCATTCGAACTCAGTTAAAATGATTTATGGTGTTTTTATTTCAGCAAGCTGCGTGTCCTTTTATCATTCTTTAAGTTCTTTTGAATGTAGTGTGGCGGTTACGGAGTAAAATAGAAGTTTTAAGTTCAAATGCAATGGGATAAATAAAAAAAAGTGATTTTAGGATGAAAGGAGTTCGATTTCACTGTATATAAGTCAAATGTTGCTGAGATTAAACAATTTGCACTTTTAAGGCTTTGTGTGGTCACTTCTTTTTTCTTTTAAAGGCGGGTGTTTGGGGAGGGGTGGGTGGATTGTATGTACATCAGGTGACACTTGGGTTACACTAAAGCATTGTATTCTGGGAGTTCTTTGTTTTTCTGTGTGAAACCAAAGACGAACAACTTTTTGGTGGAGCAATGAGGCTGCATGGAATTACTGCTGCAGTCAAACTCAAGGTAATTATAAAATATTTCAGAAAAAGTTCTTTTTTTTCAGGAAAATAGTTTGAATTTAGCATTTCTAGTCCTTTTAAAAGCCAACTAATTGAACAATCTACCTTTTTTGTCTTGTCTTAAAATATATTATATATATCATACAATAACAACTACATCCTAGGTTTAGTTTATCTTAAAAATTGAAGAGAAAACCTGAGGTTAAGGCTTCTTTAGGTCATATTTAGCATTTTTGGTCAGTGTTTTTCTGTGGTACTATTGTGTGCTGTGAGAGATGGTCAGGTGTGTTGTAGGAAATTGTTCAATTGTTCTAAAAAATATTTACCATTAACAGGATATCAACTCATCCAAACAGGCCAACATTTCACACTAGGTATTTGTAATTATGAAAGTTCATAAAATACTTTTTTTTTTCTTATTCCAGACATTTTGATAAGAAGGACTACATTATTTATGCAGACTACAGAGTTTTTTTATTTTTACCTTTTTGGTTCTGTACCTTGTGATTTCTATCAAGGAACAATTCTTCCTTGGCTCAAAAAAGGTTGAGAAAACACCAATTACATGAGCCCTTTCAGTTTGAAAATGTTCAGTTTTTCTTTAAAGTAGTTAAAGTAGCTTTGATGTGAAATCAGGATCTGGGCATGATGATAGGAGAGTTTGAGCTCTGCATGGTGTCTTCAGAATGTGTTAAAAGATTATCGGGGGAGATGTAAGCTTGAATCTTTGGGCATCGTCTGTGCTTCCAAAAGCTGTTGCATTTTCCGACATTTGGGAAACCAAACATGTCCTGAGTTGTTGCTGCCAGATCAAATCCCTGCAATAGTTGTGCAATGAGCTCATCCTGTGGTTTCACTGAGTTTTAGCTCTGAACCTTCAAGATGAAATCTCTAAATGCAAGTTTGACCACACTTAAAATGAAAACAGAAAGAATCTATAATCTGTTCCAAGAGTAGAATTATTATTATTTTTTTTAATAATTAAGGCCAGAGCTCTGCAACTTTTGACACTAAAAGAGCAATTTGTTCCAGTTCCTTACAATCCAAACCCATCAAAAGTCTTACTTCACTCTTTAGAAAAATACACTTTATGCTTTTGTGACCATTTGGTAAGTCATTTTTAAGCTGTAACCATGAATATTTAAAATGTTACGTTATTACAATTGTTTTGCATTAAAATTAATAATTTCTTTACTTTTGAATGCAGAGCCTAAAAGTTTCTTTCAAAATAAAACCCACCCTGTGTCAAACAAGATCATCCTGCTGCAGCAAATGTCCTTGAATTAAAGATGTACTGGTGCACTGTCCTCCTTTTTATTCTCTCAGTAGCATATATAATGTAGTAGTGTAATGTCAGCAGTGGTAAAAGAAAAAAAAATCCAGTTATTTTAACCATATAATGTTATATTTTTATAGGATAAAAATGTAAAAACATTTTTTTTATTCGCTTTATTTTTTAGAGCCATAGAGCCACAATGGACGAATAAAAGAAGCATATGATGCTCCAGAGCCTCAAATTACAGACCACTGATTTAAGCAAATGAATTTTTCCCATGATATAAGGAATAACTGCTCCCTATTACCTCAGAAAAGCCTGAACTTGAATGATTTTATTTATATTTTATTTATAAATCATTTTGTTTTACACAGACAGCATCAAAATGTCTGTTTAAAATATGAATATAAAACTATATTATTTTAACTTTTTGGGGGATGTCTTTTTCAGTTTCTTTAAAGATTTGAGGAATCCTAGCTCATTATAACAACATATGGTCTTGTTTTAGAACCAGAGTCATTTCACCAGCTAAAACTCTGACTTTTTAAAAACTAAGTGAGACAAAATGATTATATCTCCACTACCGTGCTTGACTGTTTCGTGGTGACTGAGATTCTCCATGTGGGTTGGACACTGCATCGTGTCCAAAACGTTCTAAAACACTTGTACATTTTTTGCATGACAGCTTTGTCTGTCTCCAGGTATGGATGCTGATGGTGGTTCTAGTTCTGCTGGATCTGCCTGGATCCCTGCACAGGTGCATTTATGATGAAGTCCAGGCTGGGGTAAAAGTGGTCAGAGGAGAGATCTCCCAGCAACACGGCTCACTTCATAAACCCAGACTCACGCAGGGGCCAAGAGCATCTCTAAGACCGCGTCGCTACACAAAACAGAAAGGCATTATGGGAAGGTCGGCTCTCTCTGAGTCCTCTTTACCTCAACCAATCAAGATAAAGAGCTGGATTCCCATGGAAAATGTTTACCTATCAGAGACAGAGGACCCAAGGCTGGAGGCAGCAGTGAAGGAGGCTGTGAGGACAGTGTCCTCAATACTTTCAGGTAAATAAAATCAGGAAAAAAAACCTAACAAACAAAAACAACCAAAATCCTAACATCTGTGTCTCTGATAGTGAACAGAACCATGAACCCTCTGTTGCTCAGCAGAGACTTCACTAAATACTGTAAATTTGTGTGGAAGAATTCCAGCTCTGTCAACCACAACAGGTGTGTGAATATTACATCACTCTATGGTCACCAGCACATTTATTATTATTCTTTGGGGAACTAGATGTACAGATTTTAGCCTCTAGGTTAGGCCCTGCAGTCCCATGACCCTGAAAGGGATTTTGCAGGTAAGGAATATGGATTGATGAATGGATGGATTTAATCTATTTTTCTAATCCTGACTTTAATAGACTGTTTTAAACACATTGGGAGCAACATAATTTTACTGTGCATACAATGACAATAAAGGAAATTCTAATTTTGATTTTGATGTGAGTTCACTCAGTTCATGACAATTATTTTACACATTGTAATTTAGTTTTCTACATTTTTTACAGAAAAAATGCTTTTATTAGGCTTTTCAATATTCTATCAAAGATTAAAATGATTGTCTATATCATTGAAACACCGGAAAATATGTTACCAATATATATTTATAAATGTTTGTATATAATTTCAGGTGTGGAAAAGCCAACAGATATTACAGAAATGAGACATGTCTGGACGTGACTGTGAGTATGACCTGGTTTTTTAGGACTCTGCTGCTTTGTATGAATTATAACAACATTGTGCAGAATTGCTCACCATGTTAGTCATCGTCAGATTCCAGATGATCACTTGGCTGGATGTGATGTTTATCCCGAGGCGGACTCACCGCACAGGATTATCCTCAGACCTGAAGGTGCTGGACTTCCAGATGTTGATTTTGTGCTGTACCTCCAAATAAAAGCCACTGATAAATGTAGAGCAGAGGTAAAGAGTAGATATTTTCTTTTCTCATTTACTTTTTTAAGGTTGTCTTTTTTGTGATGCACTTTTTACGTTGTTATCTGGTGCTTGCTCAGCCTGATGTTTTGGCCTACGCCGTCCAGTGTCAGACAGACATGAATGGCCGCCCTGTGGCGGGGGTGGTTGTCGTCTGCAGAAACAGACTAACAGAAGCGACATACAGCCACCAAACTGCAGTACAGGTTTCATTTATTCATGGAATATTCAGTTTTAACTGTTGGAAGTGGGAATAAAGGGTTAAAGATTTGTGGTTGTTTTTCAGGCTGTGACTCACGAGTTGTTTCATGCTCTGGGTTTCTCTAAAGATCTCTTCAACACCTGGAAAGACTGTTCTTCATCTATTCAAGGTTTTTTTTATGGGTTGTTATTCATTTATTTATTTATTTTTGGAGTCCTCGGGTGTGTTAGCCGGTATTTGCAGATGATTTAATTCTTCCTTCATGCAGTGGGTCCTCCATGTTCCTCCCGAGGTAAAGTGACTCACTCTGACGGATCAGGCCAGACGAGGATCTACTCCCCATCTGTCATTTCAGCCATGCAGAAGCACCTGGTGTCTTCCGATCCTGAACTGGGGGGACCACTGGAAAACTTGGTACCAAGCAGGTCTACTGTGGCAAAACAATCAAAATGAAACTATCTGACTTTTGCTTTTGACTTTCAAGGATGCAGCAGCAGAAGGAGTGTCCTCCCACTGGGAGTCTCGGCTCCTGCAGGGGTCCATCATGGGGGCCGTACTAGGAGATTCGACTACTATCCGCATCGACCCAGTCACTTTAGCTGCATTTCAGGACACGGGATGGTACACAGTTGACCTGAGACTGGCACAGAGTTTAGTCTGGGGTGAAGGTAAGAAGCAGACGTTCAAATCAGCACAACTTTGAATTGAAAAAGTAAACTTGAGTCAGTTTTGAAGAACAGTTTCATAGGTTAATTCTTGTCTTCTAACAGGTGAAGGAAAATCTTTTGGCTCAATAAAAACATGCAGAGACAACTCCTCTTCTTTTTTCTGCACCGGAAGGTAAATTGAAAATATGTTTTTAACTATGATTGTAATAATCCTCTTGGTTGACTTTTACCCCTACACTCAAGCCCAGTCTGTTTTAATTTATTTTATTTTTTAATCTCTGTGGTATTTTAATTTACAGTGGATTAGGCTGTCATTTCCTTCATCTCCACAAGGGGGAGTGTCAGACAGATCCTTACTTGGATGGATGTAGAGTTTACAAACCCCTGAAAAAAGGAGTAAGTTGCCATTTTGTCATCACTAATTATTCAAAACAACAAAGTTCACAATAGCTATACCTCTGTATTTTATTTATTTTTTTCCTGTCTAAATTTAGAAAATTATTATTACACTTATTATTTCTTTGGACAATACCTCAAACCATTTTGTCAACCATATTTTTCTACATACTTGTTACCATTACAACTCATATTTTCACATATTTTCTTCCTCATCAGAGTGAATGTTGGAAGAAAGAAAGTTCTAGGTGGTCTGATGAAAATCCACAGAGTGGAGAGATGTTTGGCTTTGATAGTCGCTGCTTCTTTTCAAGCCTCAGCAGAGAGGTTAGATCTTTTAATCATTTTCTTCTTAAATGTTAAATGAATTAATTAGGTTTTTTTATTTACTGCCTCAGGGCTATTTTGTCAGGACCAACAGCTCCATAGTGGGTCGCTGTTACAGACACAGGTGCACTGGAACCAACAGGTACCAGATCCAGGTGTCTGGCTCCACATGGGTTGATTGCCCAGCAGGGGGTGCTGTTCAGGTACAGTCAGATAACATATTTTTTTTTGGTGAAAACACATCTATTTAAAATACAGTACGATAAAAATATTTTTGGGATGTTTGTAATTTATAATTTTTTATTTGAATAACTTAAACTCTATCAAATATTCAACATCAAAAATGATAAAATAAAATTGTCTGGTTCTCACTTGGTGAAAGACTTGAGTGTGACTTTAGAAAATGTAAATAATATACAGGATGGTCATATAAGGATAAACAAAGATTAAATAGATATTTAAATACGCGGTGAAAGGGTACTACTTATCAAACTTATCAAAATATGGACATCTCTGTAAAAGTATTACTTGTTATGTTGCTGATTTGTAAAAACAGCAATAATTGATGTCTTTGTAAAATCAATTGTTGTTGCTTTGTAGTAAACATTGTGGGAGTGGTTAGAAGTGTAACGCTTTTAAGTCTGTATGTATTTTTTCTACTGATTTGACATCCCGTATGGCTGCTTGTATGTCAGAGCTTTTTATACTCAGAAGTATCTCAACGTTTAAAGCTGCATCTCAACAGCTGACATTTAGTATGCTGATGTTACAGGAAAAGCTAGAAATATGTCAAAATAAATGAGGTTTGTTTGGTTTTGGTGTCTTTTTAAAATATGCCTGCGGTAGATAGTGTGTCTGATCCATCCATCGTTTTATCGATACGCATTTTAACACATCATAAACTATTGTGCAATTTAGCCATGTGAAGATCAGTAGCAACACTCATGTTTGTAGTCAAAACACATCAAAGTTTAAGTTTCCCACTAACTTTTTAAACTTAAATTAGTTGTATTTACTTTCTTTGTAAAATTTAAACAGGATTTTATAGAAAAAGATAACCTCAGTTTTTCTAACATATTTTTTTATAAGAATTTAAATAATGTAATCTGCAAGCACAAAGATAGTTTTTATAAAAGTAAATATTTACCTTTTTGTCTGAATTGTCAGATTAAAGGTTATCAGGGTTCAGTTTTCTGCCCAGACAAGAGGATTTGTGTTTATCCAGATGTTTCTCCACCTTTAAAAGACAACAGCACACCTTCTTCTTTTATCAAATGGCAAGTATAGCTTCCTGAACATTTGTTCTCCATTGTAAGCTGTTACTCATTCTAATTTAACTTTGTTGATTTTTTTCAGTGATTTTCCTGGAACTTTAACCTCACGTTCAGAGGCTGTGGTTGTCACATCCCTCGGCTTCTTAGCTCCCGTGTGTTTTTTGGCAACACTGCTGATGTTCTACAGGAAGTTTAGGGCTCATTTACACAGAATCCATACTGTGGCCGCTGAGGATCCGCATGAGCTGTAGAAAACCTCCTTTCAAAAACTACTTGTTTTGTTTACACTAAAAAACAATAAAGTTGCACAATTGCCTTTAATAAAACTGTCCAACTTGTGCAGTGTTTTAAAATAAACTGTTAGATAAAATAAATAAATAAACAATTTTTATGGTTAATGTGAAAATAAAAAACAATCAAAATTTTAAAAAGAAGTGAGCAATGTGTGAAATTCTTTTAGAATCCAGGACACTATAGATAGTTCCATGCAACTGTATATAACTTTTTAGTAGTAGGAGGGAATTTGAAAATGGCCCATTCTATGATCCTTTTTTTTGGGACCTAATTCAAAATGCAATATAGTATACATATACCTTTAATTTACAACGAAACATCATAACATAAACATTTCAAACAATAACTTCTTACTATTTGGCCAACCCAACAAAACAACAAAATAATATAACAACAAAAAAGAGGATTAAATTAGATGAAGATGTTGGATTTACGATTTGGGTATGCTAAATAGAAATAAATTTGACAGCTTTGACTAGTCTGATTGTTTAGGATAATATGTGATTGATTTTTTTCAAATTTTCTAAGGAAGCTAATTCTTTATTATTATTTTTTTTTAAATCTGACTAGATTCAATGTATATGTTTCATATGAATGAAAGGATGGGTCGTCAAAGAAAAACAGTGTTATATGTGTAAATAAAGCAAGAAAAAAAATACACTTCTTATAGTTAACGGAAGCAAACGTGTTTTCGCGCATGCGGGGTCCGCTTGAGTAGCGACAAGGCTCCTTGGTCTCTGTAGTTTTAGGACCTTCTTCTCAATGCGATTAACCGGAAGAAGATAAAAAAAAACCGTAAACTTTTATGTTTTGGTTTGAGAAGGTACCGCGTGTGAATAAGAGCTCTAACGCGTTTACTGCTAAGTTTTTATCACGGGTCCTTATCGTTCGAAAGGGAAAGAGTTATGATGTTCAAACGGACAGCGCGCGCGGTGAATAATATCCTCGTCTTTTGTTAGAGTTCTAAGCGCAAGCGTTTTATTTTTAAGTTTTATAAATTTTAAGCTCAAAATTCAGGATGTGTGGGTGAACCCGAACACACAGAATTAAGCCTCTCGCTTAAGAGGTCGACGACGCTGAATGTGTGCAATTTTTCCCAAAACGCAGCAGTTGCCTTCATGGACCCCTTCCTTTTGTCCAGTAAGTGTTTGATTTACCCGTGAACGCTGAAGTTCCTGCACATTAAATCAGTTTGTTTAAGAAAGGAGTCACGTTTCAGTTGTACGAATACGGTAACCAAAAGTAATTTTATTAGAATTTATTTTACTTTTAGGTTCCAGACCAAAGTTTATTTATGAAGTTTATGAAGAAACTCATGGAGTGACTCGTGTTTAATAAAGGAGACAGAAACAAGTGGTAACTGTTATCATTTCCAACCTGCTACTAAATTATCCGTTATTGTTCAATTATTAACTCAGAAGGTGTTAGATGGCTTTTGATAAAACAGTTAGGTCCAAAGCAGGACGTTCAGCCACACTGAAGTGACTGTATCGATACAGTCAATTAACAGAGTTCTGGTGCTTCACCTCAACCACTGAAGAAGGTGTGGTGAATGCCCCATGCCCAACAAACTCCTATACTGTTATTCAACTGCTAGTGGTGTTTGTTGGACTGCAGCAGATCAGCCACAAAGTGGAAAGAAAACACGTGATCATACTTTTTTTCTTTCAGGCAGAAACATTAGTTTTTCATGTAAGAATTCATCATTTTACTCATGGAAGTACTAGTTTTATTCTTTGGTTGGGAATGGTTATTTGAATGCTGCATTCAGGTGTCCCATTTCAGTCTTTGGTATGACCCAATCATGGATTTGAACCCACATTTTTCTTGTATTAGGGGCAGACGCTCCTCCAAGGCCACAGAGCTGATCTAAAGCTGTGTTTATCATCCCTGGTCCTTAAGACTCCTCCGTTGTTCCACTCTGAGTGGTCCTTTTTGACGTCATTTTGTGTGTGAAGGCAGATGTTGGAGCCCAGACAGGCTCTACGAAAGCAGAGATTCCAGAGTATTGAACAGAAACTTCAAAATGTGGTTTTCTTCAAATTAATTTGAACATTTTTTTATTTTGGGTCCTTAAATCAGAACGTTTGATTAAAAACTGATTTTTGTTTTGCTGCATCAGAACAGCATGAAATGGTTCTCATGAAATGACAGACCGCGGTGGAGGTGCTGGAGGCTTCCATCAACCAGCAGAATGGATCGTCCTGTCGTTAAGAAGTTCAGAGAGAAACTAGAGAACCTGTCCATCTCAGGCAAGTGAAAACCAAAGAAAAAAAAAAGACAACTCTTATTTGTCTGAAATGATGACATGTCTGTATGTTCCTGTTCAGATTATCAGGGTCTGGACAGTCCTGGTCTCACATGCTACTTAAACTGCGTACTTCAGGTTCTCTTCTGGACCGAAGAGTTTCGGGAAGCTGTGAAAAGGTTTGAAACCTCTTCTCTGCCTCAGATTTTAGGCCACTTATGATGGGGATTTCAATAATTACAATATATATTTATAATAATGTTCCATCTTAACATTTTATTCATGTGTACTTAAAGCAGAACCAGCTTATGTTTATGAATCTTAACTAGATAAAGGTGACAAGACTTTTGTATAGTATTCATGTGAGTAACAGCATAAAAAAATATTTATTGTAGAACTCCAAAAAGGACAACTATATATGTATACATAATTTTTTTTTTTTAAAGTTCTGCCATATTTAAAAAACCTGAATAAATTGCACGAGGTCAATAGCACATCTGTCAAGTACTTGTGGAATCTTGATATTTTCTCAACCATCATTTAGATTGAATAATGAATGTGATGCATAGTAAAGAAATGATGGAGCAGTTTAACTCGGACCGCTGTCGCCTGAACTCACGGCTCCACAGATGCAGTGGGAATAATTCAACAAGCATTGATCCACTTCTGAAGGAGCTTTTTGAAAACTTGGAAAAAAAGAGGCCCCAAACACACAAAATCACCAAAATACTGGGCATCAGAGATGGTAAGTGTTCACTATCTACACAACATTATAAACAGATGCTTTTGTGAACCGTCTCCCTTTCTTATTCCTTCAGTCTATGAGCAAAGAGATGCTGCAGAGTACTTTGAAAAGATCCTGTGTCACACCAGTCCAGAGGCTTCCAAGGTAACGACGGGGGTGGTGGTGGTGGTGAAAACTCAGTACTGAAAAATGCAAAAAAAGACTGAAAGGCAAGAAGATAAAGGTTGAACAAGAACCAATCACAGCATTGATCCTATAAACAAAGATTATCAGTTAAAGAAACAAATATGCATGCTATAAAAAGAATCATTTCCAGATCTGGGTTGGGTCATTTTATGTTCCATTGGGCTGAAAATGTTTTATTGTTGCTTCCTGTGTTTTTCACTTCTTTGCTATGTAATATTTTAGCTCATTTTTGTAGTTTGACTGGGAATCAACCTCCTTCTTAAGCATGAACCTGAAGGAGTTTATTTGATTCATTAAGCTGACATGTTTTCAGCTGAGTTCAAAAACATGAATGCAAATTAACAGTTGGACCTTAGTTTTATATGTGAGAACATGACAATAGTTGTAGATTACTAAAGGAATAATGTTAAAGAAAGAATAACATGCTAACTTGTCTGTAATTAAATAATCAAGAATAGCACGATAATTTGACACCCCTATGTATGGGTTGATATGGTTAACAAGTTGCCTCAGACAGATCAATCTAGGTGAACCATACCAATATAGATCATATCAATTATCAAATATCAATTGTTTTTAATTGTTTGTTGCTTTCAGATATTTAAAGGAGAGCTGAATCATAAGACCACATGCCACGGGTGCAAAAAGTCCAGTGATTCTAAAAGCTTCTTTTGGATTCTGCCGCTTGCCGTCAAAGATTGCAACCATAAAACCTACAATGTGGTACTGTGACTTCCTTCATCTGAAGTTAAATGGTCTAAAAAAGATGCTGAAGAAAAGTATTCTCTGCAGCAGCAAGGACTGGAGGGTTTCTTCAAGGTGCAAAAAGTGTCTGGAGAGAACCAACTTTACTGCAACATCTGCAACCAAAAACAGGATGCAGACCTGGTAGGTTGAGCATCGCAGTACTGCAAGTGTTTAGTATCAGTGCTTGTTCCCTTTTTATTTTTTAACCTTTTCATTCATGTTCTCTAGGAATGTGAGGTGACACAGAGCCCTGAAGCTCTGACCCTCCTACTGAAGAGATTCACCTTTGACAGCAAGCACAAGTGTTACATCAAGCTGCAGTGCACAGCTGATGTGGCTCAAACTGTAGACGTCGCGGTAATTCACCTGTTAATTTTATTTTTATGCACTTTTAGATAATCATTGAAAAAATGTATCAAATTTCCTTCTGCTTAGAATTGCAGGTATGACCTCTATGCTGTGGTTGATCATTTTGGTGATCTGACGGGAGGTCACTACACTGCAAATATTAAATCCTTTGAAACTGGCAGCTGGTATTGTTTCAATGACCGCAACGTTAAAAATGTGAGGCCTTATTTGTTTTATTTTACACGCTTGCATGTTAAAGATCAAAGACAGTCCTGGTGAGCTGCTCTGTTTCATTTAATTTTTCAGGTTGACTCTAAATTTTGTATAAATGGAGAAAACACATTAAGGTAAATTACAGTGTATTCTTCAGATTATAAATATTTTGCGCTTCTTTAAATGTTTTGTCTCTTAAATAGGTCCCATACAGCTTACCTCCTGATGTACATGAAGGGTAAGTTTAGGTTTCTTCTCTCATGAACCTAAAATACTTTAATTATCCTAACTTGAATAACTTACAAATGGCAAAAAAAACACACTATTGTAGTGAGTCCATGTCAGTTCTTGGATAACAAAGTTAAATGTAGTTAAATTCTTATAAAAATTTAAATATTTTTACTTTAAACAGTAACATTTGTATTTTACATAGAATTATTCCTCTTGGATTAAAATGTTTGAAGCCTTCATTTCTTATAATTTGTGATTATGGCTCACGGGTGACGAAAACTCAAAACTCGGTGTTAAAAAATTAGAATATTGAGAACATTTCAACGTTAAAAACTCTTGGTGTTGTCCTCGATCGGCCAAATAACAAAAATAAATAAACAGAGGTAAAAGAAAATTGAGACTTAACCACAGACCTGAGAGGATTGTCAATCCAATTTAATTAAAAATTAAAGGAGAAACCCAATGGATTTGACTAAGGTCCAGTGTGAAGTTGAGGTGTCATGTCTTGGTCCACTGTGGTTCCTGCAATCCACATTGATGCATCAACAAGGAAATTCTTGAGCTGGATGGAGATGCTGGCAGGACTTGGCACCAAAGTTGGTTCAATGACCATGCTGTTACTGTGGTCGACTGACCAGCAAACTCACCTGACCTGAACCGGATAGAAAGCTATGAAGTCAAGAGGAAGATGAGAAACAACAGACCCAGTAATGAAGATGGTTATTTATAAAGTCAAAGTTTCATTTTTTGATTAAACTGGCAAAAATATGTTACATATTTTTGGGGTACACCTGTAAATGTTCTAACCAACGTGTTTCCTCAGAGAAAACAATTGTTTCAGCAAATGTTTATGCTTTAAGCCACAAGAGTCTGGCTTAAAAAAAGAAATAAATCTGCAAATCCCCACACTAACACTGGTTGTTAAACACAGCATAGCTACATCCTACAAGAGACTTTATCCTTCATGAGTTCATGAGGTTCAAATGATGAGTTTGGGCCTTCGTTAATGAAAAAGTTACTAACATATGACCTACTATGTATATTTTAGACGATAAAAAAATTACATTTTGAAAGAAGACCCTTTACATGATTCGCCCCCTAGTGGCTCTGAAAAAGAATACAGCTGTTTCTACAATTGTAGTCAAATGAAGTCATTTTAGATTTACACAATAATGCCCAAACAAAAACCCATTTATTACATATTAAAGCAGGTGAAAATGTTCTTTTTTTTGTTCGCTGCTACATGCAAATCTGAGTTTTTTTTTTAAGTAACTGCATGTGAAACTTTTATTAACCTTTTAATTTTAAATTGCAAACAACCATGTAGACTCTAGACTTTTGCTTGTGACATGCTTTTTTTCTATGCTTCCCTTTAAGCAAGTGAATGCCCATACATGACTGATGATGGTGACCCAAGAACTGAAGGATGGGAGAGAGATGAACAGACTTTTGCTAATTTTCCTCCATTGAGCAGTGGACGTTGCAGCAGTGGAGATGACCGTTTCTTAAAAGAGGAACCCTTCAACCAGGGAGCAGCAATGGGGATGCAACATCCTGACATCAATCAGAGAGGAGCAGAAGCAGAGTCCATTGGTCTCATCACTGACAGACTCCTTGCAGAACGTCACTTTGAACCAAACAGGAAGGGTCAAATTCAGGAAGCGGTCATTAGGAATGTACATGTGTGCAGCCCTGCAAGAGCTAGAAAGGATCCTGCACCACCTGCATTCACAAGCAACCACAGGGAAGCTACGACTGCTGCTAAAAGTAAAGGAAAAGCTGTAAAACCACAGACTTATTTCAACAGTATGAATCTGAATTCTTCAGTTTTCCCTTCAAAAAGACGCTCCAACAGCGTCTACACCATCAGCCATCCAACCGAGAGCTGTGGCTCACCAGATGTGGACAGAAGGTCCCGCAGCTTAAACAGAAATCAGGAGAAAACCCAGCGGGCTGTTTCTGCAAACAGCAGACTGGAGAGGAGGCAGAGGACACCTAAAGAGCCCTGGAAGTGATGACGCTCTACAGAGGATTTTCTATAGAGGCAAATGGAAAACAGTGACTTTTATCACATGCGGTTTTATAGCTTACAGAAAAAAATCTTCCATCCCTTTTTTTTAGTAAAAATGTGACTCTGCATTTGATCATCTGGGATGTAAGCAGCTTTCAAGTTACACAAAAACTCATCCCCTCTTTTTCTGACTCCAAAGGATATAATAAAGCTGTCATTGAGAGGTTTTTTCTTTAATTTATTTTTAAAATGTTCATATTTAAAATCATTTAGACCAGTGGTTCCCAAACTTTTTCTGCAGGGCCCCCCTTTCTGAAAATTACCATATTTTCGAGCCCCCCCACACTGACACAAACATACAATCCTTTGTTTCTAAACTCCACCGCGCCTTATAACATGTGGTTGATGAGAAATCTTTCTCTGAACGGTAGAATTCTGTTATCTAAAGCTGAAAGAATCTCTAGATCTGTCTATGTGTCTCTGTCTTTAGAAATTCCAAAACACATCTGTAACCTATTAAACAAAACATTATTTGATTTTATTTGGAGGAAAAAATTTCATTACTTAAGCAAAATTTGTTTTGTGTAACACCAGAAAACATGGCGGCATGGATGTATTAACCTTTAAAACTTTAAACAACTCTTTTAAAATAAAGTGGTTAAGCAATTTATTGAAAGGGGAAGACAATATCTGGAATGCATTTCCCAAATATATATTTGAGACACTGGGAGGCATTAAATTCTTGCTAAAATGTAATTGTAAAATTGAAAAATTACCCACAAAACTTTCAAACTTTTACAAACAAGCCCTGCTGGCCTGGGAACTCGTTTATAAACATAATTTTTCTCCAACAACTTGTTTTATTTGGAATAACAGTAATGTACAATACAAAAATAAATCACTTTTTTCCTAGGATGTATGATAATGATATTGTTTTAATCAGACAACTTTTCAATTCTCATGGACATCTTCTGATGTATGAAGAATTTCTTTTAAAATTCGGTATTCCTGTTCCACCCAGAGAGTATGCAATAGTGTTAGATGCCATTCCAACCAGTCTACTACAACTGTTTAAAGGGATTTATAACACAAGTCAATTAAGAACCCAGACAATTTTTTGGGACAATGTGGATATTTGTGTTCATTCAGTTTCCAATAAATAAGAAATCTTTTACATACCACAACCTTACCTGCTGGGAGGTTTTACTGGGAATCCAAATTTGTGGACATTAAATGGACTTATGCTTGGACTATTAGTAATAAATACTGTCTAAATAACAAAGAAAAAAGAGGTGTCCTTCAAAATATTGCATTGTATATATCCTACCAAAATTTGAGTAGATTTGTTGGACATGGACCTGTTTTGTTCATTCTGTGGAACTCAGGAGGAAACTATTTATCATCTGTTTGTGGACTGCAGACATACAAATAAGGTTTGGATTGAGGTGGGAAACTATATTGGAAATATAACTAAACAAACTGTTACATTTTTAGAAAAATACATTATTCTGGGTTACCTTAATGTCAAAGTAGACAAAGATTGTATCTTCATTACACAATTGTTTTTTATTATTGGCAAAATTCCATATCTATAAAGCCAAATGGTCAAACTCCAAAACTAAATTCCAGCAGTTTTTGAGTGAAATCAATCAGTAATGTACCATTATCAAACATCTGCAAAACCAAAAAGCTATTCGGACTAATTTAATTTTTGAAAGTTTTAAAATTTATTAAACCCCAAAGATTTTTGAAGTAAACATTCTTTTTCTCTTATGTTGTATATTTATTCAAGAGGTTTTTTTTTTATTGCCATATTCTGTGTAGCTACACAGAGTAGGAATTTGTTTCGGTGCAAATGTGCAACATAAAACAGAAGAACAGTGAGCAACAAAATTTGTACACAATGGTCCGAACAAAAATATAAATATAAATAGAGGCAGTAGTGCAAGGAGTGTCAAGACAGTGCAAACTGAGAATGTTCAAGGTGCAGGTAGTTGGCTGGTGACTGATTGGACATTGAGGTGGAATTTAGGGGGGGGGGGGGGTTACCGGGTGTTTAAGAGTCTGACTGCAGAGGGAAAGAAACTGTTCTTGTGTCTGGAGGTTCTGGTCCTGATGGACCTTAGCCTCCTGCCTGAAGGAATGGCGCCAGTAGACCATGACCAGGGTGAGACGGGTCGGCAGCTATCCGGCCTGCACGTCCCCAGGTTCTGGAGACGTATAGTTCCTGGACAGATGGGAGGCTGCAGCCAATCACCTTCTCTGCTGAGCGCACAATACGCTGTAGCCTGTTAATGTCCCTGGTTGTGGCACTAGTGTACCACACGGTGATGTAGGAGGTGAGGATGGACTCAATGATGGCCGTGTAGAACTGCACCATCATCCGGGCCGGCAGCCGGGCTTTCTTCAACTGCCGCAGGAAGTACATCCTCTGCTGGGCCTTTTTGAGGAGAGAGCAGATGGATGGCTCCCACTTGAGTTCCTGCGTGATGGTGGTGCCGAGGAAACGGACAGAGTCCGTTATTATGTGTTTATATTTATATACTTTTTCTTTTATTTCTTATATTTTTCTGCAATATGTACACATTTCAATTCCCCCTGAGACATTCACATTGTTATTGTATTATGTTGTTTGTCAATCTTAAAAAAGAAAACTCCACCGCGCCCCCCCTGCAATACCTCCGCGCCCCCCCTAGGGGGCGCGCCCCCCAGTTTGGGAACCACTGATTTAGACTTTACAATGCAGCATTAACGCCTCAAACGTTTGCTAAAAATTAATACAATATGGAAAACTGTAAACATTCAAATGAGTGAAGATGTAGTTAAAGTTAGTTTGTGAATTGTAATGAAAATGTTAATTTATAAGTTTAAAAACAGTGAAATGGGATGGAGGTGACATGGACTTAGCCTCAATACATGTTCCCAGAACCTTTCAGAACCCTGCAGTCTTTAATCATGAGAGCATCTCCACTGAAAAACTGAATTCAAATTACTATGCTTCAAAAAATCACCAAAGGATGTTACTGAGCAAAAAAATGGAAAGATTACATTACATTTAATGTTTCAATACATGTATTTATGTACTGTACAACAGTTAAGGTTCTATCATCAGAATAAACAGTTTCTTGGCAGATTTAAAACTTACGACTGTATACAAGCTGGAAAAACACATTAAAATATCTTTTTTATAACATTCAATATACTACATAATACATTATTGAAATTTGGTTTGTTTGAAGCAATAAAAACAAGAAAAAAGACAAAAAACAAAGATGTATCAAAGATATTTTGATACATTGATTGGAAAATAAAGACAATAAGATCAGGGAATTTCTTGACATAATTATTCATAAACAAAAATAGACTTATTTACACTGATTATATACAACACACATAATTTTATTCCATAAATAACAGTGACCAACAACTGGAGTTTAATAATTGATTGGAAGAGATGAAGCAAGCATTCAATCCAACCACTATTATGTTACTAAAGGTTGTTTATTATATTCTATTTGTCTGTGGAGTGAATCTTTTTTTTGGAAAAAAACAGTCTTAATTTTATTAGATACCGCTTTAAATAATTACTGCTTTTAATATTCTCAAAATTCCTATTTGGCTTTTGTGCCAACAGGTTATGTTTTTCTGCAGTGCAGAAAAACAGCACAGAGTTAAAGTTCCAACTAAAACAAAAATCAACAATCTGCATGTTTCTCTGACTAACAACTGTTTTTGGTCACAACTGGTGAGTTTTATAGTAGAAACAACCACACACCGCTCTTTTTAAACCAGGATTAGCTGAGTCTTCAGTTATAACTTGTACCTGTGACTCAGAAAAGCCTCGCTCCGTGTTTTCATGACTGGACCCTGTTTGAGTCTCTCTCCTCAGAATTTCTGTGCTGGTACTGATTCCAGAACCTAACTGTGGACCAACTGGGTCAGGCGGAGCAGAAATATTGTGCATTGGATCTATAGAGGAACCAAAAACCTTCGGAATAACCAAACCGCCTATGGGGGCAGTGGCATTTTCAGCAGGTGTGTTGTGCCCCGAGTAGAAGGGATAAGAATTTGGTATATAACCTTGTGAATTTTGGTTAATTGGACATGAAGAACCATGGATTGGACACACCAGATTGTAGCCATACTCATACTGAGTGTTAAATGGCATTTGCTGACCCCTGTGATCAGTATTCACAGGCATGTTGTGCCCTGAGGAGAGATAAGGATGTGCTATATTACTTTGTGAATTTTGGTAAGTCGGACAGGAATGACCATGGATTGGAGAGTCTGGATTGTGGCTAGACTCATACTGAGTGCTACATAGCATTAGCTGACCCCTGTGATCAGTATTCACAGGCGTGTTTGTGAGAACATCTTCATGTGTCTGCCTGTCTGTCAAAGTCAATTCCTGTACAGATTGTGTCAAATGGCTCACTGGATCAGAGTCTGGTGGAGCTGTGTGCACAGGCGTCATCTCTGTGCTGTTTTGGTCCACATGACTATGTTGTGAAGCATTGGTAAATCCAGATGTTGCATCCTGCTGAATGATTTTTGAGTGCTCAGTTTGGTGATCTACTCGGTCACAGGATCTGTCTGACTCTCTTGTTTTTCCCACATTAGATCTGTTAGTTCTTTCCTTGTCTTCAGATGAACTCGCAGGAGGATTTAAAGTTGCTTCATATCGACCATCTCTTTCAGACGTACGTTCATTGTGTTTGTGTTGTTGATCATCAGTTTCTTCATTACATTTTCTTTTGGGTAATACATACAAAATGTCTTCATTTTGTGTTCTCTTTGTTACAAAATCAAATTTTTTTCCTGAACTTTGATTTTGTAAGATAACTGACATGGAAGAACGATATAATGTTCCAGAGGGCTGAACAGAACCAGAACCATCATCACCACATCCATCAATTTTCAGTGTAGTTCCTCCATTATTTCTCTGTTTGTTTCCAGCATCTCTGCCGTCATTCCTCTGTTGATAACATGAGTTTTTCCTGCTCCCTGCATCATCTTTCACACTCGTGTTTGAGTTTCCCTCTCTGCTTTGACCCTGGCCATCATTGTCTAAACCTTCTAAAAGTGTGAAATCTTGAGTGTTGATGCTGCTCTGGATACTTCCTCTCCCTGTCTGATTTCCTGGAGAGATCTTGCTTTCAGTGAATTTGTTGTCACTTTGTTGCTCATGCAGTGATGCTCCTCTCCTGTTCTCTCCATCAGTCCTGACTCCTCTCTGAAGATCTCACTCTGTGTTCACCCTTCCATACCACTGCTGTTTTGAAGTCGTTACAAAGGTCATATTGGTCAAAAAAGTTTTTGGAGCTTGTGCTGGTCTTCTGACTTGTTTTCTTCATCTTTTGTTCTACACTCACATCTGTCTTGATCTTCTTCTTCAAATCTTTTTGCCATTTAGTCTCTCATCTCATTTGTCTTCATCTGATCTTCACAGTCATTTTCCCCACATCTCCTCTCTACTCGTCTTCTTCAAACTCTCTCGTTTGATCTCCACAGTTATCCTCATTGATCTTCAAGCCGTCTATCTTAAATGTCTTTTCTGATCACAGTTTCTATTTTTTCTCAGTCTGCTCTGATCTTTCAAGTCATCTTCTTTCTTCAAACTCTTTTTTGCCTGATCTTTCAAGTCGTCTTCTATCTTCAAACTTGTCTTCGTCTGATCTTCACAGTCTTCTACTTTTTCCCCACTCATCTTCCTCCAATCTTTTAACTCGTCTTCTTTCTTGAAACTCATCCTCTTCTGATCTTTCAAATCATTTTCTCTCTCCACATTAATACATTTTCCCTTAAATCTCTCCTCTTCCCTCTCCTCCATTTCTCGTCTTTCTGCACTGTCACAGCTCTGTGCCCTTCCACAGTTCGTCTCACTTTTTACAGTCTCTTCATCACATTCGTGTGGTTTGTTTGTTTCACTTCTGTGTGTTTCTGAGGATTCAGATACGCTCGCCTTGTTATTTTCTTCATTCAATGCGTCCTCTGCAGAAACTGAAGTTCACACACAAGAAAGAAAAAAAGGACATTTAAAAAAAACCTAATCTCTTAGACATTCAGAAAAATACCAAAAGAAGCATGTTGGAGATCTCACTTTTCCTGTAGAACAGCAGATAAGCACTCTGGAATCTAGTGGGATCAACATGATCGACATCATTAATATAGTTAAGGAATATGTGGAGTTAAATAAAGAAACTGCCAAAACTTACGTCTCCCTTTTATCAAGTTGGTAGAGCTGATAGCAACACTGCAAAAAAATGTGGAAAGCTTTATTAAATAAATAAAGTGTGAAATGCAATTGGTCTTTTAGACAAAAGCACTGAACATGACGTACATCAACTCTCCTGTCATTGAAGCTGTACCATTTCTTATCCTCCTGGGACTTGATTGTTGCAGTGTAATGTCCAGATTTCAGATTACCATGATGTTCCACAAATGCATACAGCTCGTATGTCTGGTTCTAGGGAAAATAAAATAAAATAAAGATGTAAATGACATAAGAAACAACAAAATAAACACAACAGGTTATGCAGTTTACCTGGATCTCTAAAATATTAGGAATCTCCACTCTGCGTTTCACTTTGAAGAAGCACATTTTACTGTAATCAAACTTAAATCTCTTCAGCAGCAGCGTCAGAACTTCAGGATGGTGCTTCAGTTCAAGTTCCTAATTGAAAACAAAGGAATTAATATCATTTGTACTGGATTGCTTTTTTTGTCTCTATTTGTACTCTTTTTGTGGACAGAATAACGTGAAAAAGGAATTTACACATTTTGACAAATTAAAAGTTCAGCTATTTCTCACTTACATTCTTGTAACCTAAGTCATTTTTGTTAAAAATTAAAGTTATTAACCCTGTTTGATATTCCTTGATAAAAACAATAATAAAAGGAGTTCGAAAAAATCCAACACCCAAAAAATATCAATACTTAAGAGATGGAAAAATATAGCTTGAAAAATAAAATAAAAAACATTAAAGATATTTTTTTTTTCAACCCCAAAGGCCATGAATACAAATAATCAAAACAAAAATCAACAAATCAAATGTAAAAATAATAGAAACTTACAATTGTAGAGTCGGTTTTGGCATTACAGTTCCCACAGAACAGCTGGTCCGGACCACTGACCTCTGACGGACGGAAGTATTGACTGATGCCGTCCTCCTATAACAACCATTACTATTACAACATGAGCTAAAGACAGTCACAGCTTTAATTGTCTATGAATGTAACCAAAGTGAAACAAGGATGCTCGTAAAAAGGATCATTGGAAAAAGCCTGATCAACAAAAGTGTCCATACACCCCCCACATAAATAGTGGACCAAACTGTTAGTGAGGGGTTCTGTAAGATGATAGAGTTCTGTAATGTTCATCACAAGAGCTGTGAAAAAGACTAATTTCATTTGCAATATTGGACTTTTTCATGTTTGCTTTCTCTATAAAACATAACTCATCCAACCATCTGGCCAATCACAGTGCTCCACCAATTATCTCATTCCTAATTCCTTTTAAGAAATGTTAACTATTCAAACCAAGTGGTTCAGTGGAAGTGCATAAAGAACAAGTAGGACATGTTTATTAGTTATGTTTCAGTCTTTTGCTGTGGACTAGATGTAATCATGACAAACATTATAATTTCCCCAGAAACTAAAATGTGTTCTGTTAAATATTAATTCCTGAATATGTATAGAATCGGGATCTGTGACTCTTCTATATTGTGTGAAACTATGATGCATAAGTTCTAAAATCATGTATTGTCAAGCATGAAACTTTGCTGCACTTAATGAAGTGACCGCTAGGCGGCAGCACTGTATAATGTTAAATGCCGTGTTTTGTCGAAAGCTGCGCTTCTGCACCAGAAATTTATTTGAGAACTTATTAATTTAGTCTGAATACTTTGTATTTCATGCAACCTAATTCTTTTCTGTATTAGTTTAGAGCTACTTTGTCTTTTTTATTATTATTTCAGATTTGGTTTAAACAAAATCACTGGATCACCAAGGACGTCAGAGTGATGTGATGACAGAAACAAACACACTGGTCCAACTGTGGGTTAACACTCTTATTTAAACCAGACATATTTTAGCAGGAAATCAGTTGCTTCCCCACAGCTAAACTTTGTCTATGAGAAACGGAATGTAAAAAAAGAATTCAGGAATTGTCATTTTATAATTTTTAAAATTTGTATAGTAGTGCAGTAAAAAAGTATTTAGCTCCAACAAACAAGCAAAATTGCTGGTCCTCACAGACCTGTAACTTCTTCTTTAACAAGCTCTTCTATACTCCACGAGTTACCTGTAGAAATGTAAAATGTTTAAACTGAATATCTGCATAAAGGACACCTGTCCGCGCCCTTCAACAGTCAAACTGTAATCTCTCCATCATGACCTTTAACTGTCTATGGAACTGAGCCGAGTGAGTATGACGTCACCTATAGAAAATGGCCTATTTCTGGGTGCAACAAAATTATATCAATGTGCTCTAAATTATTTGTGATATCAATAGAAGTCTATGGGATTTGGGCGTCTTATGGCCAGTGGGTTCTCCTTGTTTGAAGCACAAGGGAGAGGGGTCACTCAGTCCAGCTTTTATACACCATCCATTACCAAGACCAAAGAGCTGTCAAAGGACACCAACGACAAGATTGTACACCTGAACAAGACAGGGACGAGCCAATCAAATCACCAACCAGGGATACATTCATTGGCTAATTTCAGGAAAATATCTAGGTGGCCCTTTCTCTGAAAAAATTTGGAGAAAGTGGTTTACCTACTGATAAAATCTTTTCTTAATAGTAATCTTGTCTTGGAGAAGTTTCAGTCCGACTTTAAAACCCTGCACATCAAAGAATTAATGATACTTTTTTTAATGATACTTTCCAGGAAACTGATGATGGGAACTATATTATCCTTCTGCTGGATTTGTCCACAGCATTCCGTACTGTAGACCACAATCTCCTACTTTCCAAGTTGGAAGATTTGATTGGGGTTAAAGGTACTGCACTTGACTGGCTCAGCTAGAGTAAGCCAGTTGTCCTTCTCACGCCTCAACTGGTCCAGAACCCTGCTGGTCAAGTTCTCCTTGGACCATGTAAGAGGGACCACAGCGCCCCCATCCTGGCTGCCCTTCAGTGGCTGTCTGTGAATTTTAGAGTTCATCTTAAGATTCTTTTTTTGTTTTATCTTTAAATTAATGCATTACATCTTTAATTGTGCACCGCCATACCTCTCTGAGCTTCCTAACCCAGTGCCTTAGATCAGCTGATCAGCCGTACTGAGGTCCAAGAGGAAGCTCAGGGGGGAACGAGCATTTTCAATCTGTGCATCGAAGCTGTGGAATGCTTTGCCACTGAGCATTTGGCAGACATCCTCACTGTTCATTTTTAAAAAGCTTCTCAAGACCTATTTTATATCCAGACCTTTGACACAGCTAGAGACTCTGCTCTGCTGGTGTGCTCTACTGTTTTGCTTTTGCTTTTAATTTATGTCTTTACAACACTTGTTTATACTTTTTATTGTTTTAACCTCTTAGTTGTTGTTTTTAATGTCTTTGAGTTTTTAATGTACAGTGCCTTGCTTCACTGCGGTCATTTTAAGGCACCATATAAATAAATAAACTTGAAAGTATTAGGGTTTTGTTTTTTTATCACATACTTATTTTGTGCACCATTTTTCAAACAAATTCTTTACAAAAAAAAATCACACAATATGATTGTATGTGTAAATCGAAATCTTCTAGGTAATTAGAGAAATTCAATCCTGTTTTGCATTTCTGTCGCTGAACAGAGGTGTCAGCTAAGTATATTTCCTGAATTTGGGTGTCACTTTGCTTAAAACAAATGCAACATGATCAGAATAAAAAAAGCGATATTATTGTGAACAATATGCAACAAAACGATTCCTCACAACTCTGTACTCCGCCTCAGAATCCACCAGTTCCAGAGGAAGACTCCAGCATGGGTTATCATCACATGTCTCAGTGTTGCATTCGCAGCATTTGTTCTTGACTGTCAGCACACCCTGAAATATCTGCAATGAAAGAAGGCAAAGCTCACACACATTTCCTCCTCCTTTCACCCTGTAGGAGCCAGTTAGACATATTTTGATAAACCTTGAATTCATTCACTTGACATTGCCTTGCATTAGTTGAAGTTTGTTAAGCTTTGGAGGATTTATTACTTTTGTGTATTGACAGCCACGTAGACAGTGGGCGTGTCGTTTGTTTGTACGGAGTGATTGGACGCTGATATTTTAAAGCGTCAAGCGCAGCGTAATTGTAACCTTGCACCTGAGAGTGAAACACTCTTTTGACCATCCTGCATGTTTTTTATACTCTAAATCACAATGAACATCGATGCTGCAAACAGAAATAAATGAATGGGTGAAAGAATCAAAGAAGTAGGTGTGTGAAGGTCTCAGAGAGGTGCTATGTACAGAGGTGGAGGAGTTTGCCTCAACCATTGACTGAATAGAACTAGACTGAGCGACCCCTCCCCTGGGTGTTCCAAACAGGAAGTACCCAAAAAGCCAAAATCCCATAGACTTCTATAGAGAAATCAACAGCTAACTCAGTCAATCTATATGTTAGAATAAACCTTCTTGCTCTGATACCTTTTTTTTTAACGTGTTCTTGTTTTCTGTAGTGTAAGTTGTTCAAGTTATAAACTGGCCAATCACTGGCATCTGATTTGGGCTACAACAAAAATATCATGAAAAACCAATGATTAGCAGGAACATGTTAATAAAAAGGTAGTAGAGAAAGAATAGTTATTTTGACTCAATA
Organism: Oryzias curvinotus; assembly: GCA_023969325.1. Taxonomy (NCBI): domain Eukaryota; kingdom Metazoa; phylum Chordata; class Actinopteri; order Beloniformes; family Adrianichthyidae; genus Oryzias; species Oryzias curvinotus. Next base: position 26,712,560 of record CM043723.1, read on the forward strand.
GAAGTCTATGGGATTTCAGCTTAATGGGACCAGCGGGTACTTCCTATTTAGAACGTGAAGATGGAGGGGTCGCTCAGTCCAGTTCTCATTTACTGTTGATGGTTAAAATCGGACTGAATTGACTCGATTTTGTTGGAGCCAGAGGTAAACCATTTCCTATGGGTGATGTCACTTACTCTCCCCAGTTCTCAAATTCAGTCAATGTCTCCCACATACCTGTCTTGTATTTAACATAAAGATCATACCTGAGCCGCTTCTTGATTTGTCACGTTCCTCAGAATTTTCTCAAAGCATTCAGCAGCATCAGCCTGAACAAACCCTTCAGAGGATAAAAACATACAAACTCTTCAGTTTAAATTGTTCCACGATGTCTGTATAGTATATTAAGCTAAATTCCAGCTTGAATCTTTAACTATTTATGTTAAGAAATTTGACTATACAACAGAAAGTTCCACTAAAAGTGATTAATTTTACCATCAGTGATTCCCAGCGCCTTCATGATTTTAAAAGTAAGGCCGTCATATTCCTTCAGCTCATCAAAAAGCTCCTTCAGACGACCATCTAGGGATCCGGAGTGACTTCTGTGTGGACCATAAACACAACATGAGAAACGGTTCTGAGGGTCAATGGAAAAGACTGTCCTGCGCGTGCGCGACAAACCTCTGGAGGGCTTCTCTGAAGTCTGTGGTCATGAAGAGGACCTGCAGGACGCTGTTCAGGTAGCAGGTCGCTCCCTGGTTCACCAGCCCCTTATAAGGAATACCTTCATGCACGAGCACAAGCATGAATGTGGCTTTTAAAGTCACGAAAAAATGTCGGAAAATATACATAAATCTTGTATTCGTTCTTCTTACTGGTATTTTGTTTGGACCATGGAAACATTTCGGTTTCTTTGACAGAACAGTTTTTCTCCCGCAGAAATATTTCTAAAATCTGACAACATAAAGATTAATTAATGTAAACAAAGATACAAGACGGTTTAGGAAATGTTACAGCTTACCTGAAAATTAATGAAGAAAACACTGAAAGCTGAGCAGTTACACAACTTTAGAGATACATGTATTAAAATCACCGAACGGAGCGGTTTCTATTCTGTTTTATGACACGCCCCTGTTGTGGTGCGTTCATGGACACACAAAAACTTACGGACTTCCACAAAACGCTTTTCTAGATTTATTTGACATTAATTAAAATTAAATATGGTAATAGCAGACATACAGGAGCATTGGCTAATTACTGTTAAAATGAAATCAAATCAAACCTAAAACACAAAACAAGCGTTCTGAACTTCCCCTTTTTCCCCAGGACAGACCATAAAACGGCCGGTGAAGACGAAGACGATCAGTTTCGTTTGTGGGAAAGTGTGTTTGTGTCTTTGTGTGTATTTACAGTCACAGAAGTGAATTCCTGTAAATGCTGAAACCTTTTGACTCAAAGTTAAATGACCCCTCAGCCCGGTGACTCAGAAAGACCAGTTTGTAGACATGAGTTTCCATTCCATTTCCAACAACTCAATTTTAATTCATTTTTAAAAAATGGAATAGCTGTTTTAACCTTTAAGTCCCAGAGCTATTTCTTTTTATTTATCTTTGACAGAACCCAAATAGTAGCAGAATTAACTACTGTGGTCATATAACTCAAAATGTGATTTCCCTGTATGTGTATATGACAGGTCTGAAGAGGTTGAAGCCGTTTTTTTTGGCCTGTTTCTTTTAAAAACCTCTAAAAATGTTTCAGGGAAAGAAACCTTCTGTACAACATATGTAAGTACATTATATTATATACTGAAAGAATTGTGCACTTTGCAAACTAGTGAACTAATGCAATAATGAAAGGACAAAGTTCAGAGAACGATAGCAGGAACATGCAGATAAAATAAAACAGGCCATTGTTGAGCTTTGTCTTTTGTTTTTAAAGGACAGTTTTTGCAAAATTAGCATATGGAAACATTTGGTATCAATATTAGTTTTTATTATAAAGGATCAATCAGAAAAAATGCATCATTTTAGCAATGCAGTATCATAGCAGAACAAAAAGCCTAATGTACTTTATTACACATATTTTTATACAGATAAATTCAATCAAAGTATCTGATTCAGTTGTTCAAATAAATAAACATTTCAAATTACAATTAGCACATCAAGGGATGTTAGAACACAAAAATTGATTGACATGATAAAAAAAAAGTGGTTTGTGGATAACAATGTGAGTCATGTTGACATGAAAAGTTGAACTTATCTTCATTCAAAGTACCACAAGACCCCTTTGAAAAATCACATTCTTTTGTTTCTTTTTTCCCTTTTTTTCTTTTTTCATTGATCCTTTTCTTTTCCCTGAGTTTAGAGCTTCTGATTTTTTCAAAGCCTCATCGTTCCTCTCATCAAAGCTCTGAGTTTCTGTGCTACTCTGTAGTTCTCCTCTGAGGTCATTGGCACTTTGTCCTGGGGGGTCTGGTGATTCTAGACTGAGTTTAGTCAAATCAGCAGCTAAAACATCCACATCTGGAGTCTCTTGGATAGAAGCAGAAGCTTCACATTCAGTCTTGAATGCATCCTTTTCTTGTTCCATACGTTCTTCTGCTCTGTCTGAACTAACATCATTTAGAGTGGCTTTACCTGGATCTTCTATTTCACTGATCTGATCTGATCTGATGGTTCTATCACTCCCTTCGTATGTGCCTTTGCTCCGTTCTGTCATCTTTTCATTTTGCCTCAGTTCCTCCTCGCTCTTCTCATCCATTTTCTGTGGGTCTGCCCCGCACTGCTCCTCAGGTGAGGCCCCCTCATTATCTTTTGGGACACTGGCTTTTACGTCACTGCAGTGGGTATGAGTGGAGTCTTTAAAAGTAGACATGTCACTTATTTCCAAATTTAAATGATCATGTTCATCTTCTCTTCTCTTTTCCTTCTCTTTCACCTCATTTTCAATAGTCACCTGTGTTTCTTCAAGCTGCAGGTTCTCTCCTGTATTTGGATTCTTTTCAGCCGATTGTTTTGTGTCCACTTCCCCCTCACTAGGAAGACCTGCCAACTCTCTTTTTGTTAATTTTTGTTCTTCACCTACTTTTCTGTTTTCTTCCATCTGTTCTGCAGGAGAGCTAGACGGTTCACAGTTGTTGCACTTCAGGCCCTGATCAGGTTTTTCTTTTTCATCTTTTTTATCAAAAACTAATTCTTTGTGGTCAAAGTTTGACCCTGTTGGAGCTTTTTCTATCTTTATAACTTTCGGAGAAGCAGGTTCTAAATCATTGTCCTTTGTTCCAGATCGTTTCCCCCGTTTTGATTTTTTTGGGCTCTTTGTTCTGTCCCTGTCATTATCAGCTACATTTTTGTTATTAGTGGTTCCTCTCATAGTCGTCTCCTGGTTGTTGCTGTACTTAACATCCTGGTCACGACAGGGTTTGTCTTCAGCTTCAGGTTTGGACATTTCAGAAGTGTCTACAGTTGAAGTGTCTTCAGCTGAAAGATTTGAATGAAAGATAAATCAGACAAAGTCTTGACATCATTCAAATAATCCATTTTACAATAAATGTTTCTTACTTTTCCTGTAGAACAGCAGATAAGCGGTCTGGGAGCTAGAAAGACCAATTTAAACACTTAGTTATCATCTTAGTCAAACACAGGTATATAAATAATATGAGAACAGTTTTTTTGTTGTTGTCAAGGGGTTTTTTGTTTTCATGTGTAAAAACCATTAAAAAAAACATGACTCACTGATTGTATTCAGATTTGCTCTGCAAAAACTTAATCTTGAAGAAAAAAACATTGTTTCAACAAAAATTGTCTTATTTTCTGTTTTTCAATAGCATACCAAACTTAGTTTAAGAAAATAAGACTAAGTCATTATATATTTTTGTTAAACTAAGACTTCTTACCCTATCGGCAGATTTTTTGCTTGTTCAAAGAAATCTTTTCTAATTTTAATAATTTCTGACTTATAACTAAGTACAGTGTGATTATTTTTGATCAAAGGGATTCAAAATAACTTTATTTTTAAAAATTGAGAGAAAAGTTCATTTTAATAAATGTCATATTTTTTATTGGTTTTGGGTTTCCCCCAAAAGTTATCCTATAGAATGGTAAAATTCCCATTGGAAAAATAAGGTTTCAAGGCTTAAAAGAGACAGTTCTGCAGAAAAGGATTACATATTTTTATGTTTAAGAGTTTTGCCAAAAAACTATTCATCACAAGAATGAATATCTCTAATAGATAAAAACAAACCTTTCAAACATTTAGATATAAAAAATACTTACTTAAAGTAGTCCTGAATGGTTTTCTGCTGTGGCGCCTGCATAAGAAATAAACAAAAATGTGATTTCTTTGGTAACAATTACTTTTTTTCTGCGTGTCTATTCATGCTAATACTTTTTTCTGTCGTAAAACGAAGTAAAATCTTTATTCTTACCGCTGTGACTGAAATGTCATTGAAGTGGTACCATCTGTTATCATCCTGGGCCCTGATGGTTGCGGTGTAATGTCCATGTCTCAGCTCTCCAGAGTGCTCCACCAAAGCATACAGCTCATACCCCTGACTCTGTGTACAACAGAAGAAGAGAATCAGCGACAGCAAGAAGAAAAGGTATTTCTGAAAGATTAAATGAGCGTTTTACCTGATCTCCATGGTGAGGTAGCTGCAGGATGAGAGGAATCTGCGCTCTGCGTTTGAGTTTCACATACTGCATGGTACTGCAGTCAAACTTGAATCTCTTCAGCAGCAGCGTCAAAACTTGAGGATGACGCTTCAGCTCACATTTCTGATTCAAATACAAGGAACATCAGGACGTGCTTGGAGTTTCAATGATGATCCATGAGAACATGCAGCAAATAGTATTCTGATTGCTGTGGTGTCCAGGCAGAAACATGTTGTGTTTTGGGTTTGCTTTAAAAACCACAACTGTCATCAGAATCTGCGTCTTTATACTTACGCTAGTAGAATCAGTTTTAGCGCTGCACTGCTCACAATAAATCTGGTCGTCTCCACTGATGCTGGACTCTCCAAGGAAACTTTTGATCCCCTCCGTCTGAACAAATGAAGATGTGTTTTGATTGGCAATAACACAAACTATAAATTTAGAAAAACAGATCAAATCCACCTTAAAAATGACTAATTATGTGATTTCAAAGTAAAATTGGTTTTCGTCTTTGTCACACTTACAGTTTTGACGGAAACCCCAGATGTAATGAGTTGTTTTGTTATCACAAACGCCAGAAACACTAAATGTTTAACTCTAGCTGAAGAAATGTGGTGCGAAAAAGAAATTTTTTAGTCAAGAATTTGAGTTTTAGTGTTTGTTCGTTTTTTGCTGACTAAAACCAGAGGCAGGTCAAATTCTGAATTAGAAAATGTACATTAGTTGATGGAGTGGATGTATTTCAGTACATTGGTAGATTTTATTTAGTCAGCATTTTAGCACCTGTGCTTGTGTATTGTCGTTTTCAAGAGTTCTTCATCTAAAACAGCCAGCTGTTGCATCTGGTTCTACATGTATGTGGGCAAATCAACTTATAATATTACTTTTGTCATTTTTCTACCCATATTGACATAATCAAGATCAAACTCTTTGTTTAAATTAACATGTGAGTTTTTGAATGCAATTGTGGAAATGGTCACTGACTAACTTTAAGCCAAAGGTGGTGTTATAAGGTCCACTTCTTTCAAAATGGCAACTTTTCTGTTGGTTTTATTTTAATTCAATTCAATTTTATTTAAATAGCCCAATATTTACAACAATAGTCATCTCAATGGGTTTCATGTTGGTGATTGTGTAATAAACATGAACCATACAGAAAATAAAGTCATAGAATTTAATAGCTAAACTAAACTGAACAGACTAAACTAAACTGGGCATCCCTTCCCTATAGCAACCATTTTATTTGTCAGTCGCTTGAGGGTGATGTCATCCCTTTTTGGTGGGTGAGTTCACAATGTCTGAAATTGATTGTAACTGAGTACTAGGTGTTCAAATTTCGGTGAGTTTTTGTGTCCTGCACGTGTGCGTTTGTGGCAGGGGCAAAATTTTCACTTAAGCAGTCAGTGAGAAAGAAAAATTGCCAAAATAATCTGATACTTGCAGTCCAGGACTACTGGACAAAAAACAAAAAGTTTCCATATTCGATTGTGTGAATTATAAAGAGTTTCATATGTTCTGACCACAGAATAGTCATGTTTTTGTGGATCCATCAGAGTGAGGGGTAAACTCCAGAACAGCCTGCTGTCCTCAGAAACTCTTCTGCATATGGAGCAGGTGCTCCTGTGAGTCAGCTCTCCTTTGAATATCTGAAATTTTATAAACGCACAGAAAATATCAGTCACAGAGTTAGATTCTTTACTCTTTTTAAGAGAAATCGAAACAATTTTCAGTTGTATGACCTGAGATGCTTTGAAACTGGTGCAATGTAAAATCTTTTCAAGGCACTCAGCAGCATCCTGTTGTTCATGAACTGGAAACATGATGGACATGGAGTTGTATGAGTTTTGTTAATCATCAAAATGATAGTTATGAAACATAAAGCACAAACTTTACCTCTGGTAATGCCCAGTTGTTTTGTTATGGCATGGGTGTTTGCTGAATTCTTTTGTAAGTTCTCAAACAAGGAGGTGAGATGATGATCAATCATGTCAGGCTCAGAGGAACTACAGAAAACAAACACATGCTGGACGTGAGAAGCTTCCAAAAAAACAAAACAAAAAAAGATCGAAGAGGAAGAAAGTTTTGGAACAGACCTGATGACAGCTTTTCTGAAGTCTTTGGTCATGAACAGAACCTGCAGAACACTGTTCAGGTAACACGTTGCCCCCTGATTCCTTAAGCCATGATATCTGTGGTCTATAATATCTGGTTTATCTGTAATTTGTCTTTTCCGGTTTTTTCTACGCCCCATCACAAAACAACAAATCTTAAAGCAATAATAGAAAACAAGAACTATGGTCCTATAAAACAGTCTCTGTCTCATCTGAACTGTGGATGACGACTGAACTGATACTTTCTGTTTCTCGAGCTGCTGCTCCTTCACGAATGCTGCATTTGCGGTAATTGGATTTTTCCATTTCCAGCAGCTTTTGGGAAAAACAAGTGAAAGAATGAGAATAAATCATTATACGAACTGGTCGATTAAAAAATCACTGACAATTTATTGTTTATTTTTATTTTGGCGTTTTTTAGTTTTCTTTAATAGATTTTGAAGACATTGAATTTTACTATATGCTGACAAATAAGTTCATCAGGTCATAGTTTCTTTTAAATTCCCAATCTCTCCTGAACTTCATAACTTTATTCACTACTTATTTTATTTATTTATTAAAAAAAATATAAAATACTAAAGCGAAACTAGAACGGCCCTCTGTGACGTCGGGTCCGTTTAAAATCCGATCTGCCTCCCGTTTCACTTTAGATGATGAAGACAGCGCTACCAGCGGGACTGAAACGATGGTGATCCAGGTGATCGTGAGCACTTATGAGGGCCAGAAGATAACCGTCGACCTGTGTCAAGATGAGAAACAGCTGCAGCTGACGACTGTGCTGCAACTGAAGCAGAAAATAGCACTAAAGCTTCCCGGGAAAGCAGGTTTGGGACACTTGCATGATTTTCAGTCTGCAGGCGCTCTCTTTTTGTTTTTAGTGACCAAAAAAGTTTGTTTGCAGAGCGGATGACAGCAGACATGAAGCTGATCTTTGCTGATAAGAGGCTGGACTCTGACAACAAACTGCTGTGTGAATTCGGGATCGTCCACAAGTCTCTGATCCAGATGGTGATGTCTCTGGATGGAGGAAGAGGAGCATGATAGCAGGGGCTCAGACATCCAGCTGCTTCACATTCATCATTCCATCAAACGAACAGTTTTAAAATATGTTTATACTGGTTTGTTTCTTTCATGCTTTATAATCATTGTATTTTTGTCAAATTCTCCCCAGTTGGAGTTGATCATTTGTTGCACAAATAAATGTTGAAAACTTTAAAGTGTGGTGGTCTATTATTGAAACAGATATGCATTTTGATTAGATACAGCAAAAAAATTATGCTTAATTTGATATAAAGTTAGTTTTCATCCTAAATTAGTAAGCCTGTTTTGAGTCTGTTTCCCTCATTGCTTTGCATTAAATAAAATATGATATAAGTATTCAAGCTATAGACAATAAAAATACCCCGGTGCAGTTTTTTGTCCTGATATGACTTTGCAAAGTTTGGGGGTTTTTCATGCTGTGAAATCACCTGGTGACAAGGAACTGTCCAAAGTGCTGAAAAAACAGAGATTACCTTTTTACTTTTACTGTAATACATCCAAAAAAGAGAAGAAGAAAAAAACATGAGGTCTGCTGATATTAATTTATACGCGTGTGCTGATCTCTCAGTAATCAGACCCAGTGATGAAAAATAAGGCTTTAATCGGGCATGGACGCACAGTAATCGAAACAGAAAGAAAAAATCTCGGAAACGTTGCTTTGATTTAAAATCAAGACTTTTACTTTATACTTTCATTTCAGCAAAAATGAAAAATAAAAAGTATCCAACTACCAAAAAAAAAATGTGAAAAAGCACAAGACATGCTTAAAAAATTATTAAAATCACTGGAAATGTGTGAGTCCATTGGAACTTTTAATTTGAAATCGCTGGATTTAAATGATGGCGATTTTTAGTTTTATCCTAAGCACACAGAAATAAAAATTCCAAGACTTTTCTTTTGTCGGTTTCAAGGGGTAAAATGTGCCTTTTTTCTTCTTCCAAATGAAACAGACTTCCATGCGACGCTGCTGTGCTTTTTGAATGGAGGTCACGTGACTCCATGTGGAAACTTAAGCGGAATCGAAAGTATTCGTGTTTTATTCATGTTGCAGCGTCTCGTCTCCACAGGACAGATCAGACCTTCAGGAAGATGAGCTCCATGGAGAAGAGCTACAACCTCCTCGACAGAACGTTCAGATTTGTGGACAGAGAGGATGAAATGGATTGTAAGTTCTGTGTGGTTTAAAGGCTTGTTTTGTATCGCATTTTAGTGTTAGGTTGGTCGCAGTGTGATCTCATTTTGTGACTGCATGTGTGGTTGTTGTTTTTGTTTAGTTCTTTATGAGGAATTCGCGTCTCCAAGAGCAGAGATGTCCTGCGGCCACGCCGTGACCCCCATGTCTCTCACCAACTGGTGCCGCCGGTTGTTGGAAGAGGTGCGTTTGTTTCATCACCATTACTATACGCCTTCATTGAAGCTTATAACTGTGTTTCCTGATCAGGCGATCCTCTTTCATTCAATTGAATCCATGTTTTTATGATTCATCTTTCAGTTTCCGATTGATTCAAATAAATATTAGTTCACATTTTCAACTATTATTGTAAAATTAAATTTATTTGGTTCTGATAAAGTGGTTTTGCATGAAAAGGACATAAACTAAACCCATTTTCAACAAACATTCATTATAACAAAATATATCAACATATTTGTCAGCTTTTACATGAACACATAAAGTCAAAAGATGTGGTAAAGTACAGGAATAAAACATACATCTAGTTTTATTATTTCAAGATTGCATTCTGCCCTGCGACAGACTGGCGAACTGTCCAGGGTGTCCCCTGCCTTTACCCACACGTGGCCGGGATAGGCTCCAGCAGGCCAGTGACCCCGAAAGGGATAAAATGGTAGAAAATGAATGAATGAAAGATTACATTATGTAGTTTAAAATCTAACTAATTTAAATTAGACACTTTTTTCAGATCGAACCCTACCTTTAAACTTATTGCATAAAAGCATCTGCTGAATAACTGCATGTATGCACAACCACACTATAAGCACCTATTTATTTTAATAAAAGGGCAGTTTTTCTAACTTTACATTCTGTTTATGTGTCCATTCAGGGTAAAAGCAAGTTTGTTTGTGGTCAGCCAAACTGCAACAGGGAGTGGCCTTATGTGGAAGTTCGTAAAATGGCTCTGCTGACCCCGGAGGAAAGAGAATACTTTGAAAGCACAATGGCTCTTAATACCGCCAGGGAATATTTCAACTCTAAAACAGTGAGTATCTCATTCAAAATGAAATATTTCCAAATCTGAATCCAAGAACCCTTTTCCTCTAATAATGTATTATTATTTATTATTACAGTGTCCTGGATGCAATTACTCTGTTACAAGGAAAACTGAGTCTAACCTGAGTGTGCGCTGCCAGATTTGCACAGTACGGAAAGGACGGGCCTACGAGTTCTGCTGGCAGTGTCTGAAAGAGTGGAAGGGTCCACAGCCACGCACAGACCGCTGTGATAATGACGGCTGCTTCAACGAGGCTCTGAAAACTCTGAGGACCTGCCCAGAAATCCTTTTTGAATCGGTTAAAAACGTCAGGGGGTGTCCTTCCATCAGGGCCTGTCCCACCTGTGGATCTCTGCTGGAGCACACCTCGAAAAAGTGTAAAAATCTTTTGTGTCCTCGATGCAGAGTGGAGTTCTGCTTTGTGTGTCTAAAAGTCACCTCTAATTGTTTGAAAACGAGCACTCATTATAAACCGTGTTCAGATGGTGTCGCTCCCAGACAAACCTCCATCCCTGTGTGGCATCAGTGAAGACGTCTGGCCTTTTTCTTTTACATCATTAAAATCGAATACATTGTTATTAGAATACATTATTATTACTGACGAAACAGCACAAATATTGAGCTACATTGTACAACAATGATAACATTAAGGGGACAATAGGAACAACAAAATACAAGACAACTTCAAAAACAATAAAAAACAGCAAAAAAAATGAAAAAAAAGAGTTCAATTTAACACTATTATTGCATGATGCACAGCAGAAAATAAATGAATATGTCTAACAGCACCTCTGTAGTCATTGATGCTATCTCACAAGAAAAACATCCTGATCCATCACTACCCCCTGAGAATAGCAGCTTTACAATAAAGGCTCATCTTAAACTTTTGTTACATTTTCAATATATACATGAAAAAAGTGTAATTGTATATAAAAAATATGGCTTTATGTTTGCATCGATGCTTGTTGGATATATTTCTGAGTAAACCCACGCTTAAACCTACATTGTGACTGCTTTTGTTTGAAATGTGAACATGATTAGAAAAGCAAACAATCCAGGGGGACAGAAATGCTTTGAAGAGTGATTATTATTTTTTTTTTGCCATTTTCAAAACCTTCAATATCTAACTGAACAAAATAATTAACCCCCCCCCCCCCCTTACTGTTTGGATAATTGTGCTTCATCTTTTGATCTATTTTAAAGCTGTTCCAGTGGTCTTTCGATTATGATTATGGCATTTTTGGCAAAAATCAAAAACTTGCGTCGTTTTCTAGGACATAGTTTCTGCAGAGCAACAGGAGTTCATTAGGAATTTGCCGTTGAGTTGCGGTTTATGCTTTCATCAGAGTGGATCTTTAAATGCTATTTCATTCCTATTATTTTTTGTATACAAGATCTGTCAAAAAAAAAAAGAAAAAACTATTAACTGTAAACTAACACTCGGCCAAACTATTAGCATCTAACAATGTTAGTCCTATCAAATGTGTATTTAAATTTCTTATCATTGTAGTTTCTTTTTCTGCAAGGCTTTTCAGCTCTGGACCTTGAAGCATTGATAGGACCATAGATTATCTCATCTTTTCCTTTTTTACTGTCACTGATCCTGAATGTTCCACTGTTTCAATTTCAAGAAAATGCTCTAAAGAGGAAAATCAAAACCGAAAGTATACCTCTTTATCTATTTACTGCCTTCTGCACGACTTTCTGCTATCTACTTTTTAATCTTTTACACACAATGACTTTTATGGCTTTGAGTAAACACAAATTAAAAACACAGTTTTTAATCAGTTCAGTTGGCAAAAATCACTTTTTGTTAGTGCCAAAATAAGTTTAGTAAAGTTTTTTTTAATAAAATGTTACATCTTTTTCCTTTTAAAGGAAAAAAAAACTTTATGTTTTTACATACAGAACAGGATGTTTTTAGGAGAAAAGTATATTTTTGTGACACTTTCTTACAAAAAAATTATACCTGCGCTGTGACTCTGTCTTTCAGAATCAAATCCAGACCAGATGTTTCATTGATTTTTGTTTGCAGTTTTTCTATTGAGATATTTCCCAGAAGTCACGTGACAGAAGATAACACATTTGCTTTGACCTTGTATAGAAACTGAACTGTGAGGCTGTTTCATGCAAAATATCTTTCAGGGAGTTTCCACTGTCATTAAATGTAGCACGGCATTTTCAGAAAGTTAAGGATAATAATCTAACTTTGGTTTTGATGTGTACATAATTTAAGAAAATACGTTTTCCTTTAAAAATAATTTAACATTAAAAACAAGAATTCTCCCTCCTATTGAGTCTTTTATATTAATTTCCTTGATATGAACTCACCACTGATTCAACACAACAAATACTACATACAAATACAAAAACAAGTCCTTTACCATTATATTTATTATTATTGTTTATGATTCCACAGGGATTTAGCAGAAAATAAGATCTATTTTTTGCGTTTGTGACTTAACACTGAAGTTTGGCATTTCCGACAGACCTTGAATGCAACATCGCCTCTGCACACCAAAGGAAAGCGAGCTCAGAACCATTTTCTCTTCTCGAGAAAGGCGATGGTACTCTGTGATCCTGCTGACCGTCCGTCACAGAAAAGCTGAGAGCAGATGAGAGGAAAAAGAGTCAAACATGAGTTTTTATAATTCTAGAGAAATTCAGTGGACGTTTAACAATCAAGGTAAGAAAGTTGTTGTGATCTTCTGACTTAATAGTTTTAGCTAAACTTAGTTTGTCTAAATTTTTAATTGCAACTTTTTTATATGATCTCTCACAGAAAGTTACATGTTTGGATTAATAAACCAGGGATCAACATGTTACCTGAACAGTGTTCTGCAGGTTCTGTTCAGGACCAGAGGTTTCAGGGATGCTGTGATCAGGTTTGGGACACAATTTTAACTTTAAAATAAAAGTCAAAACTAACATCAACCATATATTTCTAACTCCAATAAGTGTTTGTTTGGATTTTTTCAGGGGCAATATTCATGGCACTGCTCATATAGATCCTGTACTCAAAGCCTTGTTTCAGGATTTAAACAGACAAACAGCAGAAACGGTGCAGGTTACCAACAAGCTGGGCATTGACAGAGGTACAGTATAAAAGTATATGTAAGTAATTAATCTATACATGTTGAGGCATGGATGGTTCTGGTGCTTGTGAACACTAAAAGATCATACTTTCTCAAAAGTTTAGCACCTTTAATTAAAATTAAATGATATGATCAAATGTATACATGCAAATGTTTAATGTAATGATGTATGTGATCAGCAAGAAGAATGACAAAACCATGGATTTTCCTCTTGTTCTTCTTGTTGCTTCTCTTTCATTCTAATCAACCAAATAACATTACATTTTTTGTAGCCGAACAGTATTTACTACTAACCAGCCAGTGGCCGCTCCTTTTCCTGCCCTTTCCAGGTATTAAATGATGATCAAATTTGGTTGGACAGTGGTGTAGTGGTTCGCTTTCTTGGCTTACAGTAAGAAGGCCCTTGCTTGAACCCCATTATTATCATAAGCGTTCTCCTTGTAATAATAATGGATTGGATTTTTTCTGAGCTTTTCCAGACTCTCAAAGCGCTTACAATATGTATCCATTGTTGATTCTCTCCTTATTCAAACTTTGTCTTGGTACACTACTGATGTAGCCACAGCTACGGGGGGCAGACTGACAGAGGCGTGTCTGCGGCTACAGCCCCTCTGACCATCACATTTATACGCCTTCACACACCAATGGAACCACTCTGGAGGCAGGGAGGGGGAAGTGTCTTGCCCAAGGACACAACTACAATTAACTTCAGCAACTAGACTCCAGCAACCCTATGACCTCAAAAGGGATTGAGCAAGTTAAAAAAATGAATGGATATTGCTGAGTTTGTAGTATAAATCAAACTCTATACTTGTCAGAGAACAAATGCCTCAGAAAAGGAAACATAAGAGAAACACCACTTTTTATCTTTATGTTAATCCCCCTTCCTGCTCCTCCAGTGAATCAGCAACGTGATGCAGCGGAGTACTTTGAGAAGATCCTAACTCTCTGCAGCGAGGAGGCATCCCAGGTGAAACACGGAGGCCACAGGAGATGTCATTTTCACAAACAACAGCATCTGTTCTCATATGTTGTCATATTTCTGTTTTCAGGTCTTCCAGGGAAAAATGACAAACAGGACAGTTTGCACAGAGTGTAATGATAGAATTGATGAAGAAACTGAATTCTGGAGTCTTCCTCTTGCACTGGTGAAATCACATGGGAAATATTACAGCGTGGTGAGTTTATTTTTTTAAACCAACATATAGATAAACACTAAATTTAATAAATTTGATTGTTAAAAAACTGGAACTGATGCTGTGGTTTTAAGCTATCATTGTTTGCACCTACTATAATGAGTGTTCTGCAAAATCCATGTAAGGAGAACGGTGAGTTTTACTAAGACAGGTGCTTTCCACAGGTGGATGGCATCCAGGAGTTTTTTAAGGAGTCCCGTCTGGATGACGACAACCAGCTGTACTGTGAGGAGTGTGGCCACAAATGTGATGCTTTGTCTGTGAGTACCTTCCGGTTTGTGAATATGGTTTATCATGAACGTAAAGTGACCGTCTTTCCTTTCTTATTCAGAAATGCTTAATCACACGTCATCCAGAGGTGTTGGTGTTGCTGCTGAAGAGGTTTGAGTTCAACTACAATTACATGTCATATGTCAAAAATGACCGATTTGTGGATGTTCCTCACACCATAAACATACCAGAGGTAGGGTTTTAGAATGAGATATAAAATGACTTCAAAGCTGATTTCTAGTATTGTTATAGAAATATTATTTTCTGTGTTTATCAGAATCAGATCTATGAAATCTATGCCTTTGTGGAGCACTTTGGGAGTCTGAGAAGTGGACATTATACTGCAACAATCAGATGTCAGGATGGAAAAGAAGACAGATGGTTTTGCTTTAATGACTCCTGCGTCACTCTGGTAAGACTGATTCTCTGTTTTTTCTAAATATTCTGAATAAAGTTGTACATGTTTGAAAATAAAAAGAGACACTGTTTTCTTTTCATTACAGCTGAAACACCAACCTTTCCAGGAACATGAGACTTTAAAGTAAGAACTTTTTTGTATATTTTTCTTCAACACCTGAACCACTTGACAGAGTTTTCTTCTTTTCTTTTTTTGCCAATAGATCCCAGAGTGCTTATCTTCTGTTTTACAAACGGAAAAGTAAGAAACATACTTTCCTTCGGTTGTTTTTGAAGATTCTTGTAATTTTTTTTTTGCTACTTTATCTAAACTTTTTAGCTCATGCAGGTGGAGGTTTCCCCAACAACAGAGATGTGTCCAAAAGCAGAGGAGTCCTGCATGACGTCAATAGGAACCCAGCTCATTGTCAAAATGTGGAAAACAAACAGGATGAGGAAGATGAGTTAGAAAGAGATGAAGAAGGAAGAACGGACACCTGTTCAGATGCAAGACCTAGAAGGTCAGAATCAGGCCTCAGTATTGAAGCAGGTCAAAACATGGGAGTATTTGTCCATCAGAGCAGACCATCACTTGATTACCAAGATAATCAACATGTAAAAATGGAGGGCGAGGACAGGAAGTCCTACAACACGGCAGCAAGTGACCAGGAAGAGGAAAGCTTTGATGAAAATATGAGAAAGAAAAGAAAAGTAGATGTTAAACCTGTGAAACATGTGACAGATGAAAATGTAGAGAGGATTAAAGAAGCAACAGAAAAACCCGACACTGGTATGCCTGGATCAGGAAGCCTTCAGCAGGTCCAAAGACATTCTCCAGCCAAACATGGAGGAGACAAACCTGACAGAGAGTCCGCCAAACAGAACCAAGGGGAAAAGGTGGAAACCACACATAAAATGCACAGAAGTCATGAGAAACAAGAAGGCTGGAGTGTTAACAGGGGAGAGGATCAAAAGACATCAGGGAAAAGGTGTTCATCTAAAACAAAAGATTGTGTAAAAAATCAGAGCAAGAGAGGACAAGAAGAGAAACTAAAACCAACAAATGATGCCAGTGGAAAAAGTTATTCGAAAAAGCAAAAAAATGAAGGGAGTGATGACCAAAATGAGATAATAGAGAGCTCTCTTCATCCACACACAAAACCAGAAACATGCAGCCAAGAAAAAGTCCAGCAAAAACCAAAAACTACAAATTCTAAAAGATTCTGGAAATCATGGAAAATCTCATTTAAAAAGTCAAAGAAGCCCAAAGACAGTGAAGTTAGTGAAAGAGTAGCAGAGGAAAGTGAGGCCGGCAATAGATCGAGTTCAAACGGCGTGGAGAATAACTCTGCAGCACGTCCTGCTAAAAAGGCAAAACAACAGGAGAGAATCCCTGATCCTCAAAATGAGATAAAAACTCGAGGAGAAACATCTAAGACAAAAAAACGAAAGAAAACAATTACATGTTTCAGTTTAAGACGTAGGAAGGCAAATTAGAATTCAAAAAGTAATTGAAACTAATATTTACTTTTGACAGCTGCAAATATTACTCACAATACACACTAATGAATTTCAAAATTTTAACATGATACCAAATGTATTGATAGTAATAACTGAAACATAAATATTGGTAATTGAAGTAAAATAAAGCAAACTGATAAGCTTCTAAAGTGAGCAACACTCAGGTGAAAGCGGCACAAAAAATATGTTTTGATCTAATAATTTTTTGGTGGATGCAGTGATGGTTAAATGCAAACTAGTTTACTTTTCAAAAATGTCTTGTTTAAATGAAAATAACTTAATTAATCACTTTAAAAGTAAATGTATGTTAAAATGCTGATTAATTTTTTTTATTTGTTGACATAAACACAATGAAATATTTTGAGAATGGGAGATCAAACATTTCTGCTGTAAATGAATATTATTGGAGATAAGATTGTGTGGAAAAAATGAAATCAAATAAAAAATTGAATTTGTGGTGGACTTGTATGGATTTTTTTTTAAGGAACAGATTTTATGTCGTTATTCAGCCGAAGAAGAAGCTGTATCTATGAATATTCATACTCTTAGAAACTGTTTATACCATAAAACAATGGATCAATTCTCCAATACATAGAAAAGTCCCATGAGGACTTTGTGATGTTATATTAGCCCCCCCCTCACTGAAAGAAACCAAAAGTGTTTCACTGAACAGCATTTACTGTCCAAAGGCAGCATAGATTTAGGTTTTGTTTCTGCAGAAATGTTACACGAGGGTGTGTCACTGCAAATGTGTTTGTCTCACATCATCCTCGAAAGACTCTAAAAACACAATATTAATTTATTAGTAAAATTTTTGTTTGAAAACTACACAGAATAAAAATGAATGAATAAATAAACAATTTTAAAGGACTTGTTTTAACTTGAAATGATGAAGAATATAGGTGGTGTTTGAACACATTCGATGTGGGATCTGTGTGCATACTTTCAGTTTTGAAAAGGGTTTTGGTTTGTTCAAAACCCCCCAAAAATCTGTTTGAAACTATTTCCTTATCCCTTAAACTCACTTTTCATTTATGTCTTCAGAGATTAAACCCAGTTCAACATAAAGCATATTTTCCAATTATGTTTTCATGTTATGATTTTATGATCTCTGTAAGTCTATAATGTCACACATGTTTATAAATACACAAGTACAAATCTATCTATCTATATACCCAGGCTGTGTCCCACCAAGGTGGGGTAGCCTAGACAGGGCTCGCATTTTTACCTCCCTCCTTCTCTTCCCCAAACCCTCCTCCTTCAGTGTGTGTGTGTGTGCGTGTGTGACTGGTCTAAGGCCTGGTCTAAGCCACACCACATTGACTAAATAGACAAAATAGACTAAATAGACTAAAGAACAGTTTTTTTCCCAGAGCAGTCAACCTCATAAATAAATGTATATGCCACAAAAAGCTGTAACTCGTGCAATATCTGAAACTAATGTGCAATATTAACAATTCCCAGTGCAATATAATGCAATTTAAAATAGTTATGTAGCTTTGCACATATGTATATTTTCAGTCAAACACAATTTTATTGTTCTTTAGAAGATTATCTATTTTTATTGTTTAAGCAGCTGGAGAGCACCGGAAATCTCGTTGTCACAAGTTTCTTGTGTAACAATGACAATAAAGGCTTTCTGATTCTGATTCTGATTCTGATCTGACATTGCACCAGGGTCAGCTGCACAGTCCAGTGTGGGCATCTCCACAGCAGGGCCTCAGCCAAGGCTGGTTTCCCCTTGCCGCTTCATACCAAGACCAGACCTCTACCACACCCATCCATTCATTCATACACAAACTCTCTCCACCCCTCCCTGTCCTGAGCAGCCTCTCTCCCCTGCACCACAGTCATCCCTCTTGCATTTAGCGCTCTTTTTACACCCTCTGTCCATCCCATTCGCGGTCTTCCTCTCAATCTCATTCCACTCACATCAGAGTCATATACCTTTTTCACCAATCGCTCCCTTTCCATTCTTTCAACATGTCCATGTTGAAAGTACAAATGTACAAACAATATTTTTACTGGCACTGTTATCATCAGGGCAGCAACTTTGTAGTTCTGTTTTCATGCAATTCTTCAGATGTTGTCAAAAACCTGAAAATTAAGAGATCTTGTGAACTTTCTCTTCTTTTTTGTCATTTGATGGGAGCTTTGTTTATCCTATAACTTGATACAGTTGATGATTAATTGTTAATAACTTAGACTTAAAGCTCTATAGCACTTAAAGCACTATAATTATGATGCTCAAACCTAAGGTTAGGATCCTGCTTTAAAGACACAGTTTTGAGTCCATGTGATTTTATTATAGTACAGCTCTGATTCAGGAGCAGTTTGACCTTTTGCTTTCCATTGCTTGTTTCTGTATGAAGGATAATTGGATGAAGATGAAACATCATAATGGAACAATCGGTTCATTTTAATGGACAAAAGTAGCATTTAGCACATCTGGCAACCAGACAAACTGTACATGTGCCTTCACACAAAATACTTGTCTATTTATTTTATCTATAACACTTAATCTGTTAGTCATTACATTAATAAGCAGTCTGCACAGTACTGGACGAAAAAAAAAAAGACTTTGAGTTTATCTTTGAGCACCATCTAGTGGATACATTACAAAGCACAATCTTTTCAAATGCAATGTTATCATCTTGACACACATTTTCTGTATGTGATGTTCCACAGCTTCAATTTTCATGTCAGTAGTAAACAAAGTTCCATTGAAGTTGAATCTATTATACGAATTGTATCATGTCTCTGTGTTGGATCGCATAAGCCAATTTAATCATAAAAAAGCTACGCATAAATCCCACAAAAAGTTTAATCAAACCACCATTGCATGAATCTACTTGTTAATTTTTCAGCACATTTGATAAGTTACAGCTTCATTCATACCTTCATTAGGATGTTGGAACAGGACAAAACAGACCCTGACACGATCCACACCTGCTGGCCACAGACACTCACATGAGAGCCTGACAACACCACTGAACCAGCTGCTGGTGGATGGGACCCACCAGTGGTGGAGCTAGAACATATTATATGGGGGAGCAGAAGTCTTTAGTGGGGTGGAAAATGGGAACAGCAGAATGAGAGGCCATTACAAATGAAAGGATCAAAAATACGTGTTTCAAGAAGTTTTATTATTGTTAGAAATATTAATCATTTTAAAAACAGCAGTTATTGTAGCTGAGGATCAATTACCAATGCTTGAAAGAGCTTGTATTGATATGTGTCTATAATGGTACTGATATTTATTTTTATTGTTTATTTATTTGAATTAGGACAATGCATATTAAACAATGTTTCAGCAGCTGCTTTAACATAAATATGCCAGAATTAGCACAGGAGCTAAATTTCATCTGTTGTCCTAGGGCAGGGTAAAAATATCAACAATTACATTTACAACACAATGAAATAGCACAATATTAGAGGTAAAAATATTTACAAAGGTTATTACAATAAAAAGCAGGTCTAAAAATTCCAAGATAGTCACAGAAAAACAACAATATCTAATGTCTGCAGGACTGGTTTGTTTTTAGCCATTGTTTAAGAGCTGTTTGGAAGGTAGGGTAGTTTTCCCAGTTCCTGATGTGCTGTGGCAGTGTATTCCATAACTGTGTGCCTCTAATTGACACCACAGTTTGGCTGAATTTAGTCCTACGCCTTTGAGCATTACAGTCCCCTCGAGTTAAAGCCCTGGTGCCTATTCCAACATTTGTTTTTTTACTTATAAAGTCTAACAAGGGGGGAGGGGCCAGCCCATTCAAAACTTTAAAAATGAGACAGGCATCCATGTACATTTTATAACTTTCAAAGTCCATTATGCCATACTTGGTTAGAATGTCACAGTAATGATAACGCAGAGGCATTTTGTCTAAAACTTTCAGGGTTCTCTTAAACAGAGACTTGAGGGGTTTCAAAGTGCTTTCGTTTGTCTGGGACCATGTAGTAAGACAATAAGTTATATGACTAAAAATCAATGAATGCATGTAAACCTTTGCAGCCTCAGTAGTCAAAGAAGACCTTATTTGTTTAAAATTTGAGAGATTAAATTTAACAATATTGGATATTTTCTTTACATGATCTTTAAAAGTTAAGTTTGAATCAAAGATTACGCCAAGATACTTAAATTGTTGTACAACTTCCAATCGCTCCCCATTTACCACTACAGATGGTTGTTCTTCCCTCGTTGGCTGACGCGAAAAAAACATACATACAGTCTTTTTAGTATTGAGATGTAAGCATGACCTTTGGAGCCACTGAAAGATTGGAACCATGGCTCCAGACAGAACTGCAGCTGCTTCAGCTTTTGTTTTGGCATGAGCATATAGAACTGTGTCGTCTGCATATAATTGTATTTTTGTTTTTTTGCATACATCTGGCAGGTTGTTCACATACAAGCTAAATGAAAGTGGCCCCAATACTGAGCCTTGAGGAACTCCATCTGAACAACTAAGAAACGATGATTGTGAATTTTCAATTTGTACAGCTTGTTTTCTGTCATGGAGATATGATTTCATCCAGCAGAGGGCACTGTTCGAGAAATTAAAATATGATAACTTTGCAAGAAGATTGATAGTATCAAAAGCACGTTTCAGATCAAGGAATACAGCACCCACAAAGCCTCCCTTGTCAAGCAGCTGTTTCACATTTTAAGGAAATAACAAGTGGCTGTATCAGTGGAGTGATATTTTCTGAAGCCAAACTGCATTGGATGGAGAGAGGTTTGACTGTTGTTGAGATGTATAGTTAGTTGTGTTGTGACCCATTTTTCTAAGATTTTTGAAATAATTGGTAGAATGCTTATTGGACGGTAGTTCTCAGGTTTTGTTTTGTCCCCAGACTTAAAAACAGGTATAACCCTAGCAATTTTCCATGTTGTTGGCACTATGCTGTGGTTAATGGACAGATTAATCAGATGTACAATTGGGTGTGCGAGAACATCTTTATGTTGCTTAATAAAATGACTAGAGAAACCATATGCATCTCTAGCTTTGGAGCTTTTAATGGATGAGATTATTTTTAGAACATCAGGAGAAGATATTTCCTTAATATGAAATATTGGCTTACTATTGTCTACAGATTTCCATGGGATATCTGGACATTTTAGTTGCCATGTTAAATCTTTAATTGAACTAATAAAAAAGTTATTAAAACTGTTGACAATAATATCCAAATTGTCCGTTAATGCACCATTTATCTTAAGCTGGAGCTCGCTGCTGTTATGCTCTTTTTTGCGTCCTAATAGCTTATTTAGGTGCTTCCATACAGTCTTTCCATTTCCATGTGTTTCAATAATTGAATTAATGAAAAAGTTTGCCCTTGCTTTACGCATGTGGTTAATAACCTTGTTTCTAAGAGATGTAAATATCTGACGGTCACTTGTAGTTTTGGTTTTTTTTTTTTTTTTTTTTTTTTTAAACTTGTCCTGTCCAACAGCTGGGCAAACAGATGAGAGCTGAAGGCCTCTTGTGTTGGACATATTTTGCTTTAACAACAGGGGTTATTAATCTTCAGACAAACCAGAGGAATGTCTGAATAAACCCCTTTTGTAGTTGAGGCCAAACTTTATTAAATTCCATCATGTTTGAGAATCTTTGGTGCTGGACCGGACGGAAAAGGAAAGGAGGGAAGAAGAGAGAGGGATGTTAGAGAGGAGGGGGGAGAGGAGGGTGATAATAGGAGGGGGGGGGGTAGAACCATGAAGCAGCCTAAAGCAACAACTTTACTGGATGTTTATCATTACGGTAAGGTTCAGATGTACTACAAATCTCAAAGGGCGGGGCCTGTCCTCACACACATTCAGATGTTATAAGCACACCTGTTAACTGCTAAGATGTCTACTTGTCAACATGTACACAAAACATGCACACAATACAGATATTGTTCACACATGCATACTTATGCCCCTAAACCAACCAGTGTGAAACATTTCATTCATTCAATCCTGCAAATTATTAGTACAAAGGTGAGCTAACACCTGTGCTCAGGTGAGTGTTTAAGTTCTTCTAAATGAATGGTGGAATGTGAAAAGAAGGAGGGAGGGGTGACCAGCCATCCCCACACCAAGACCCCCGCCGCAGCAGCAGCGGCAGCCGGAACTCCCAACGCCACCCGGCAGCAGGCAGAGAACAACCACCCCCCGGGCGATCACATCCACCACCCAGGCCAGGGCCAGCAGGACCACCACGAGGCCCCCAGAGCCAGAGAGCAGGGAGGCATGGGGGGAAGAGAGCGCCGCCCCAGCCCAACCAGGGGAGCAGCCCCCCCGCCGCGCCGGGAGGGCCCAACGCAGGCCCCCACCCGAGAAGAGCGCCCACAGCCCCAGACGAGCACCCCGTCACCACCCAGGAGTTCTGGGTATCCCCCCGCCCCAACCCCAGGTACGAGCCAGGACCCCC
This sequence comes from Oryzias curvinotus, assembly GCA_023969325.1. Classification (NCBI taxonomy): domain Eukaryota; kingdom Metazoa; phylum Chordata; class Actinopteri; order Beloniformes; family Adrianichthyidae; genus Oryzias; species Oryzias curvinotus. Next base: position 26,735,456 of record CM043723.1, read on the forward strand.
CAAGGGAGACCCGCTCTGCACTCCAGGCAGCCACCCACCCGGCCTACGGTTGGTCCAGGAAGGAGCAAGGCAGGGGACAGCCGGCCCCGCCCCAGAGGGGGGCACCCCGGAGAGAAGAGGGGCCCACAAGGGTTGTTGTTAACATGGCCCGACCAGGCTCGGCCACAGTTGGAATGTGGGCGGGGGGCCAGCGCCCAGGGGCAAAAACCCGAACCCACCCCACAAGGAAACGGACACCCCCGGCTCAGGTGTAATGTGAACTCCCTCCCTGCGCGGAGAGAGCCCCGCCGGGCCCAGGAAACCGGCACCCAGGGGACACGGCCGCCGCTGCCAAGGGCCCAGTACCCCCCACCAGGGATGGGGTAGGGGACAGATGGACCTTGGACCCACCTTCCTTGTATAATGTGTGTGCTTGTGTTCGTAAGGGTGTATGTGTGCATGTGTGTGTGTTTGTGTTTGAATGTATATTATGAGAAGTAAAAAGGTGTGTGTACTAGGGGGGTGTAGTTAAAATTGGTGGGTAGGGCACAGAGAGGACATTCCCTGATTACTCACAGTAATGTCCCCTCACCCTCCCCACCAAGGGTCCCTAAATGTCTAAGATGCGGTTAAAATTGGCGGGTAGGGTGCTAGGAGGACATCTGCTGCTTGCTGGCAGTGATGTCCAAGCACCCCCCCTACCAAGGGCCCTACATGTCTAAGGTGCAAATAAAACCGAGAGAGGGGGGGCCCATTCCATACGGCAACCATGGGAGGGAGACCACTGCCAAGTAGCCCCCCCCACCTGGGGGGGGCTACTTGGCAGTGGGGGTTTAGCCTGCGCATCGCAGGCTAAACCCCCCACCCCCTCACCCTAATATGAGATTATATGAGGAAGGGCGTGAGTTGGGGACAGCTGGCAGACTGTCTCCCGGTGGTCAAACATCCGTCCCCCAGCCCCCCCCAGCATAGGGCCCAGGTCCCCCAGCCTCGGGGCCCCATCCCCGAGGCACCGACGCCCCAGGCCCAGCACGACCCACCCCACACAGAGAGAGAGGAGCCAGAAAGCGCCGCCCCCCCCGGAGCAAGCCCAGGCCCCCACCCCCAGGCGCCGGCCCCGAGGAAGCTCTGGTCAGGCCTCGACGGGACCAAGGCAGCCAACCGGCCGGGGCAACCGCCGATTGCCACCAGCGGAGACCCCCGGAAAGCCCCCCCACGAGACAGGGCCGACAGACCCCCCCCCCCCCCCAAGTCATGGAGTTAGCTATGGGAGACCAGAGAGACTGAATTCTTTCCAAGTTACTTGAATTTTGGGCTGACATTTTTTCCAAGCTGATATGATCAAAAAGCAGATTTCTGTATTGACTTATATTTATATTTTTCTTGTTTTTCCAGTTTATTAAGATGGTTTTTTTAGCAATACAAAGGGTTATGAAAATAATATTTAATAATTCTCCTTCTACCTCGATGGCACGCATGTCACCAAGCACGCAAAGTGACGGTGAAGCCGTGATTGAAACCTTAAGCCAGGCTGATAGATCGGCACATACCTGCTGCCAGAGAGCCTGGACAGGCGTGCAGAACCACAGTGCATGCATGTAACTATCGGGTAGATTACTGTCACAGTGTTCACAAATGTCTGAGTTACTGAGACCCATCTTGAACATCCTCTGTCCAGTGTAGTAAATCCTGTGAAGAGTTTTGAAATGGATTAGTTGCAAATTTGGACTTTTAGTCAGTTTAAAGGTGTTTAGACAAAGTTCTGACCAAAAGTTTTCATCTGTGCTGATGCTCAAATCTGCATACCATTTTGTTATTGGAAGTGAAATATTATTATCTAATTTACATAAAAGTTTGTATATTTTTGAGAGAGTTTTGTACATTGAAAAGTTAATCAGAGAGGTAACTACCTCTGGTAGCTTAAAATCGTTGTCTCTGTATTTAAACTTTTTAGTAATAATAGACTTAAGTTGCTGATATTCCAAGAAGTTATTTATTCCATGCTTATCTTGTAGTTCCTGGGGAGTTATGAATCTTCTGTCAATAATTAAGTGCTCTAGTAGCGTCACGCCCCCTGCTTGCCAAGCTGGGAAGTGTATCATCTTTTTGTTTATGAGGATGTCTGGGTTGTTCCAGATGGGTGTCATTCTGCACGGTTGAATTGATGACTTAGATATTTTTATAAATTCCCACCAGGCTGTTAAAGTTGCGTTTATATTGATACTTTTGAAACAATCTTGTTTTTTAATTGTTTGGCTAATAAATGGAAGATCTGACAGGTTGATCTTCCCACATAACGCCTGTTCCAAGTCTAACCATGAGTTGGTTTCTGGGTTATTTTTTAACCATTTTAAGATGTATTGTAATCTATTTGCAAGAAAGTATTTGTGAAAGTTAGGTAGTTCCAAGCCTCCACAGCTTTTTGCAGATTTTAACGTTTTTAGACTAATTCTCGCAGGTTTATTGTTCCATAGAAAGCTTGATATGGATGAGTCTAATGCTTTGAACCATTTTAGTGGCAGTTGTGTGGGGATCAATGAGAAGAGATAATTGACTTTGGGTAAGATTTTCATTTTAACCGTGGCTACCTTGCCCATGAGGGACAGAGGCAGGTTGGTCCATCGGGTTAGATCGTCCTGTGTGCTTTTCAGTAATGGAGTGTGGTTTAGCTGCACCAGTTCTGATAATTTGGGGGAAAAATAAATACCTAGATATTTGATATTGCCTACTTTAACTGGAATTGTGATTCTTTGCTCCGCATTACTGTTCAATGGTAATAAAACAGATTTGTTCCAATTAATGGAGTAGTCTGATATGGAGGAGAATTCATTAATGGTTGTTGCCGTTTCATTTACAGATTGTGAATTATTTAAGTACAGTAATATGTCATCTGCATAGAGACTAATTTTATGATGGGTGTGTTTGGTTTTAATTCCTTTGATGCTCTCATTCTGTCTTATTGCTGCAGTTAGAGGCTCAATAAATATAGCAAAGAGAGAGGGGGAGAGTGGGCAACCCTGTCTGGTTCCTCTTCCGAGAAAAATTCTGTTGGAAGTCTGTTTATTAGTTCTGACAGATGCATTGGGGTTGCGATATAATATTTTGATCCAGTTGATGAATGATTCTCCAAAACCAAACTTATGGAGGGCAGCAATGAGGAACTTCCAATTTACTCTGTCGAAAGCTTTTTCAGCATCCAGCGACAGTATGGTCATTTCCTGGTTTTTAATGCTGGCAAAGTCAATTACATTAATGAGTCTGCGGACATTGTCATCAGAGTGTCTGCCTTTGATGAAACCAGTTTGATCGAGGTGAATTATGTGAGGGGTGATTTTTTCTATTCTCTGTGCTAGTGCTTTGCAGATAATTTTAACATCTGCATTGATTAAAGAAATGGGGCGATAGCTAGAAGGGCTAGTGGGGTCTTTTTCTGGTTTAAGGAGAAGAATTATGTTAGCGGAGTTCATGTTAGGTGGCATTGATTTGCTTTCCTTGATAAATGTTACCATTTCAAAAAACGTTGGTGCCAGCTGTTCCCAGAATTCTTTATAAAACTCAGCAGGAAAGCCGTCAGGCCCTGGAGCTTTACAGTTAGGCATAAGTGATAGAGCTTCATGAAGCTCAGACAATGAAAGCTGTGAGTCTAGGTTTAAGATCTGATCTTCAGTTAATCTGGGTAGGTTTATTTTATCTAGAAATGAGTTGATGCTTTGTTCTGATGGGTCGATCTGTGATGTGTATAAATTTTTATAATAGTCTTTAAACGCGGTATTTATTTTGACCGGATCATGAGTGACATCTCCTTTTTCATCAACGATGGAAGTAATTGTTGATTTTTCTTTATTAATTTTAAGCTGATTAGCAAGAAATTTGCCAGATTTGTTTGAGTTTTCAAATCTTTCAAGTCGTAGCCTTTGTATTTGGAATTGTGTCTGTTTTTTGATGATGTCATATAACTGCAGTTTTAAATTTTTCAGATCGCCCAGAATGTGTTCCTGTGCAGAGGCAGCATAAGCAGTTTTGGTTTTTAGGGATTTTTTCAATGCACTGTCTCTCTCTCTCATTAATTTTCTAATATCGTTATTAATCCATGGTAGGTTTTCTTTAAATTGTTTGGATACTCCTTTCTTTGATAAATGAGCCAGTGTGTCATTGATCATTCGTATAAGGAGATTAGAGCTTTCTTCGATGTTATTGTTTTCAACTACATTTGTCCAATTGAGATGTTCAAGATCATTTTTTAAATGCTGTTGCATATTTTTAGGAATAAAAGTGTAAGGTATCCCTCTGACTGATCGTGTTGTGCGCTGGTTCCTGATTTTTCTCACACAGAAAATGAAGTTGTGGTCAGAGAGACCAGACAGAAAATTAAATGTCTTGGTAATTCTATCGGGTTTGTTAGTAAATATTAAATCAATTTTAGTTTTAGACAAAGGTGTTACTCTTGTTGGACCATTTATGATCTGTGTCAATGTGTGTTTAACAACAAGCTGTTCTAATTTCTTCCTGTCTGGTATATTATCCCAATTGATGTTTAGATCACCCAAAACAATAATCTCTCTTGAAGAATTACAGTGATTTAAAATAGACTCAAACTGATCATAAAAGATGTCCTTGGCAGAAGGAGGCATGTACACACAGATCACAGTAAAAGACATTGTAGAATGAAGTGTTACATTTAGACCTATACATTCAATTCCTGTTTCCTCTGGCCAACTAATTCACTCACATTTAAAATGATCTTTGATATAAATCGAAACCCCCCCTCCTCTTCCTGTTTCTCTATCTTTTCTGAATAATTTGTATCCTGGGATAGTGATGGCAGCTGTAGGTGAAGTCGAAGTCAGCCAACTTTCAGATATTCCTAGCATATCAATATTGGATTCACTTAGCAGATGCTCAATTTGCTCGGTTTTATTAACAATACTGCGAACATTGATGTGGCCAAGTAGAATTCCTTTTGGTTTTGACCTGGAATCCCAAATAACTTTTGCACTATTGAGTGTTTGGAAAAATCGCATTTTCTGTTGTTTTTTTATCGCAGCATTGATGATCTTTGCAGTTGAGGAAAAGGTTTTTGCGTCTGTTATTGATGAAGAACTTGTGAAACAATGTTCCTTTGTGTTTAACATTGTTAATTGCGGTGTACCTGTATCCAATAATTGTGTCCTGGGGAGCTGAGGTGGAGGCCTGGTTAGCTGCAGCTGTAGCCCAGGGAGCTGAGGTGGAGGAGGCCTGGTTAGCTGCAGCTGTAGCCCAGGGAGCTGAGGTGGAGGAGGCCTGGTTAGCTGCAGCTGTAGCCCAGGGAGCTGAGGTGGAGGAGGCCTGGTTAGCTGCAGCTGTAGCCCAGGGAGCTGAGGTGGAGGAGGCCTGGTTAGCTGCAGCTGTAGCCCAGGGAGCTGAGGTGGAGGAGGCCTGGTTAGCTGCAGCTGTAGCCCAGGGAGCTGAGGTGGAGGAGGCCTGGTTAGGTGCAGCTGTAGCCCAGGGAGCTGAGGTGGAGGAGGCCTGGTTAGCTGCAGCTGTAGCCCAGGGAGCTGAGGTGGAGGAGGCCTGGTTAGGTGCAGCTGTAGCCCAGGGAGCTGAGGTGAGAGCCCACTTAGCTGTGGCTGATGAGAGAATCTGTGTAGTTGGGGTGATAGCCAAGCCTTATGTAGTGATAGCCTGGTTAGCTGTGTTGCTGGCTGCAGTCCATCCAAGTCAGAGCTCAGAACAGGTCCAGGATTTATCTCAATATCACCAGCCAAAATGAGTATCATCACAAGGTTGATAAGCCCCTGGAGGGGCCTTTTTGATTTTACTTGTTCATTTTTACCTGGGGGCAGCCTTGCATGTCCAAAATCCAGAACCCTTTCAAACAGAAACTGTTGACTCTTATTTGTTGAATAAAGAGTTGTGTTATTATCCATTTTTCGAGGACACATCAGACTCCAGAAAAGATAAAATGCCATAAAAACTGCAGATAGACGTATTAATGGGAGACTCCAGGGCGTTTTGATTTTTGTAGGCCTTTTTTGTGACAAACACACATGACCTGCCAGCCTGTGTGTATGCACCTTGGCGGCCATCTTGGTGAAAGATCAAAGATATTGACTCAAAAATTGTGTGTGTGTGTGTGTGTGTGGGGGGGGGGGAGCGTTATGTTGGGTTGCCCCCCTGTAGCTCCGCTCTGAGACCCACCATGAATGCCTAACTGAAAGACAAACAGTTCTGATCCTTGAAGACTGTAAGGTTTAGATGGAAAATAATTCTTACTTGATCTAAGATGCCAGTGAACTGGCCACAAGAGGAGATAGAATCCGCAGATAACAAGACATGTTGTGGTTCACCTTTCGGTGTGTCTTCTCAGGCGTCACTACTAGTGGTCTGGAAGCGATTTTTTTAAATGCTGGATACCATTCCATGACCCTGTATTTTATCCAAGCTGGGGATCTTCACCAGGAGACCCAGACTTGTGGCTACATAGTTTGGCAGTAGCGTGTCTGGTCTTGCCCAAGGACCCACACTGGATGAAACTCATTGTGCTTCCTGAGAAATTAATTCTGGTTTCCCGTGCACCAGTCCTATACACAGCCAACGGAGGCATCCAGCCACCACTACTAACACCAAGACAAGGAAGCTCTTTATAAATCCTCCAGCACCCTGAGATTCTCCACTGAGCAGATGGGGGGAGGTTGATCACAAGTATGTTTGATTGATGAATATCATTTGCTTAACTAAATATAGTGATCATTAACTAAGGTCACGTAGAGCTTGATTTATTGCTTGAAAAGGAGTGGGAAGAAGCAAGCTTATATAATCTCACCCCTTCTGAGTTAATTCATTTTATAGTTTTACACTGTTTTTGTAATCCAGTTCTGATCAGATAGATTATTTTTAAATGATGAAATCCAATGCCGATTAACTTCAGAAAACATTCATTCTTGATTTCAGCAAACAGTAACGGTAACCGTTATGTAATAATCATTAAATATCATTAGAACACATTATCGCATTAAACCAGTAATTATTGCTACACATTGCAAAGTAAAGAAAATCAATAGCTTATTAATTGTAATCAAAACATTTCAGAATAATATGAGTTTTAAAAGTTTTTGAAACATTGAAGAATGAGGTTTTTAAGAAAAGGCTCAAGACCCACCTTTTTAATTTAGCTTTTAGTTGATTTTAACTGCTAAATTATTCTATTAGTTTTATTATAGGCTATTTTATGTATTTCATTTCATTTTATGCATCTTATTCCCAGTTTTATTTTATTTTTATTTTTTATTTTTTAATAAATCTTATAATTTTAGAATCTTATAATGATTTTAGCCCCAGTGTTTCTTGTTTCTTGTGGGAGTCTTTTCTGCCAGGGTTGCCGGCTTGCCCGGTGGCTGTTGCTGCAGTTCTTGCCCTTGCTGGGGCGGCTGGGGTTTAATTTTGCAGCCTCACGGCTGTGAAGTGGACCCCCGGGCTGTCCCGGTCTGGGTTGGCGCTGTGGCGATGCTCCCGGGGCTGGGCTGGCTCCTGGTATGAAGAGATTCCCAAATACCGTTTCCTCACAGCAGAGCCAAGCCATACTTGTTTGTTTGTTTGCTTATTTATTTATTTATTTATTTATTTATTTATTTATTTATTTATTTATTTATTTATTTATTTAACTTTCATTGATAATCAATTTTCATTGTCGTGGGTCATGTGTTTTAATGGAGGGGAGTGGGAAGGGTGAAGGGTGGGTTGGGTTTTTACTGTAATGTTGCGTGTTTTTTTTGTTTTTAATATTAAAGCGCTTCGAGCTGCACGAAATGCATGATAAGCGCTATTTTATAAATAAAGTTTGATTTGATTTTGATTTGATTTGATTTGAAGCAGCGGGCCCACAATTTGTCCTTGTGGGACACCACAACTTATCTCTTTGGCTTCTGATGTAAATTCATCAATCTTGACAAATTGATTTCTTCCTGTTAAATAACTTTTAACACTAGTTAGTGCAGTTCCTCTTATCCCATGCACTCCCAGTTTGTCAAGATTAATATAACACAAGACAATTATGTGTTCTAGGTTTTTTTTCCCTCTCTTGTTTCCATAAACGCTTGAGGATCCATGGGTTCCTGTTGAATGTGAATTTAGCATGTTCCTGCCTATGACCTGAAGTGACTAGCAGCAAACAAAGGAAGGGAGGGAGAAAACCACCTAACCAAACCAGCAAAGGAAAGCACAGAATACTTCAGCAGGGTTTGGCTAGCTTTCAAGTCAGGCGATAGTGCTGGTTTTATCTGCTGTTTGTCACAGCTTTGTTATGCTCACTAACAAGTTTATTCTGAAACACCCCAAGTGAAAGTGAAAGGAGCAAAGAAAACTGGTTATTGTGTACATGAGGTCAAAAACGATTCATTGGATTCAGAAAACTACTTCTTCTAGGCTGTTTAAAATGCTCCCTTAAATCCTTTAATCTTTGTTTTGCATTTTTGGCATTAAACTTTGAAGTCATGCTTTTTTATGTTGAGAGGTCCTGCAGCGCTCCCTGAAGTTAAATTCTAGTTTACAAGTTAAAGTCCTCCTTAAACTGAAAATAACAGATGGATGAGTTCTGTTTTCCTTAGTCAGAACCATTGAAGACAAAAAGCAAAGGAATCAAAGCGTGTAGAAAGGAAACTCATTTTTGGAGGCATTCTGTTAAATAAAAATTTGCAGACCATGTTCGACATAAAAAAGCCCATAAATCCGCTGGCCACTTCCATCTTGCTAGGGTTTGACCCCCTTTTGCCTTCAGATCTGCTTCAGAACAGAATCCTCTGGTCACACAGATTCAACTCGAAACATTCCTCAAAAAGTTTGGTCCATATTGACATGATAGCATCACAAAGTTGCTGCAGATTTATCGGCTGCACATCCATGATGCCAATCTCCCAGTCCACCACATCTCAAAGGTTCTTAATTGGGTTGAAATCTGGTGACTGTGGAGGTCTGAGATGATTCCAGCTTTATGACATGGCACCTTGTCCTGCTGGAAGTAGCCATCAGGAGAAGGTACACTGTGGTCAGAAAAGGATGGACATGTCAGGAACAATACCGTTAGGCTATGGCATAGTAATGATGCTTAATTGGCAAAGGGGCCCAAAGTTTGCCAAGAAAAGATCCCCCCACAACATAATACCCCCACCACCAGCCTGAACCGTTGATACAAGGCAGGATGGATCCAAGCTTTCATGTTGTTGATGCCAAGTTCTGACCATTCCAATGTTGTGGCAGAAATGGAGACTCATCAGACCAGACAACATTTTTCCAATCGTCTATTGTCCAGTTTTGGTGAATCTGTGTGAATTGTGGCCTCAGGTTCCTGTTCTTAGCTGACAGGAGTGGCCCCCGGTGTGGTCTTCTGCTGCTGTAGCCCATCTGCATCAGAGATACTCTTCTGCAGACCTCAGTTGTAACCAGTGGTTCTTTGAGTTACTGTTGCATTTCTGTCAGCAGAAACCAGTCTGGCCATTCTCTTCTTAACTCTGGCATCAACAAGGCATTTCTGCCCAAATAACTCACAATTTATTTTCTCTTTGTCTGACCATTCTCTGTAAACTCTACAGATGGTTGTGGGTGAAAATCTCAGTACATCAGCAGTTTCTGAAATACTCATACCAGCCTGTCATGGCACCAACAACCATGCCACATTCAAAGACCCTTCAGTCATATTTTTTCTCCATTCTGATGCTCAATTTGAACTGCAGCAGATCGTCTTGACCATGTCTACATGCCTAAATGCTCTAAGTTGTTGCCATGTGATTGGCTAAGTAGAAATTTGTGTTAACAAACAGTTGGACATTTGTGCCTAATAAAGTCAGAGAGTGTATATGAAAGGCCAGTCCATGTTAAAAAAAAGAACCTCTTTGTGAATTAAATATAAGCTGAAATGTTGACCTGTGTATTAGCATTAAAGTGTACTTTATTAAAATTCTTTAAAAATATACAAATATCCTGCTAAAGTACGCTTAAGGTGCATTCTAAAACAATTTTTATTAAAATGTAAGAAATATTTGGAAAAATGGACCGAAAGAATATGCTTAGCATGATTAAAACATTTGAATGATAAGGGATATACTTGTACATATATTTTTAGCATGGTTTTCAAAAAACATTCAGGAATTTTTAAAATGTATTTAATGCGCATGTTAAAAATAGATTCTTCTCACCATGTAGTTATCAAATTTTGCCAGAGAGGGCTGCAATGGTGACCTACTGGTTAGCACTCTAGTCTAACAATAAGTAGGGCCTGGTTCAAATCCCTCTCCACAGGTAGTTTCTCATGCAAGCTTGGGTCCTATACCAGAGACCTGGGAGCTTGAGTCCTGCACAGCATCTTTCCTGTTCTTCACACTGCACTTTTCTGGCATGAGATGTAGCCACTCCTCCATCTCAGGGTCACTGCTCTTCAGTCCTCCAATCCCCATGGGAATCACTTGATGTCGTCCATGTAGAGGAGGTGACTGATAGTGGCCCCATTCCTGAGTCGTATCCATAGCCATTGTGGATCATTTGGCTAAGGGGGTTCGGAACAGTGCAGAACAGCAGTGGGGACAGAGCGTCTCTTTGGTATATGTCACCATATACCATACCGTATAGGTGATGGACAACTATGCCAGTGACTTACCATTGGCTACAAGGGTGGTTTTCCATAACCTCATCAAGTTGCTTCTGAAGACTCTTGGAATCCTGTTGATGATCTGGTTTCCATTAAATAGGAAACATTTTCCAATGTTGAAGTTTGTCCACCATTTCAACTGAAAGTTATTTTACATGACGTGACAGTGGATATCATCATCCATTCAGTGATGTCTAATAGTACCTACCTTTTCTGGTTTCTTGCTGTGTTTTTTTTTTTTTTTAACATTTTGTTTTCTTGTCTGGAAATGACTTTTTTTAAAATCTTTTTATGTTTTTGTTCTTCACGTTTTGGTTTCTGGAATGTTGTTTAATTTTTAAAAATGTAATGTTTTTTCCTGTTTTTTACTATTTGGTTTGCTGTTTTAATTGCCATTGCGATCTTTAAAATGTTTTTGGGTCAAGTGATTTGTTGATCCAGCAGCACCAGCTTTATCTCCACCAATGCCCCTCTGTGTGTTACTTATGCATTGATCCATGTGCCCATTTGTCTTGGTTGCAATGATGCCTGACATGAGCTTCCATGTTGTGCAGAGGCAGGTTATCACCTGGTAGTTGGACGGGACTGCACCCTTTGAGGTGAACTATTCTGGATCAAAATCGTTCACCCCCCTGTTAGCCATTTGGGGTGAGTTTGATCTCTTGGCAGCTGTTTCAGTTGTGCTGCCAGGCGCTCATGGAGTGCAGTGAGTTTCTTTTTCCAGTTGGCATGTATCATATGAGGGCTCAGTGCTGTCCAGTTCTTCATACTCAAGGCTTTTTGTTGGATGTCTGATGGTCACTGGATTCTTATCTGCTGTGCTCTTCTCTCAGGGCGACCACAACACACTGAAAACAAAGATTTAATGCAGCTAAAGTAACATGTGTTATCTGTGCCACTTTATTGTGAACTTGATACATTTTGTAAGGAAACATTTTTTGAACATTTGTACATTTGTACATGTCTGTTCTGCAAAGTCACATCACTTTTGATGCCACACAGGAATGAAGGTCTGTCTGAGGGCAACTCCACTGGAGCAGGGTAAATATGGACCGCTAGTTTTTGTGCATTCAGTCATGATTTTCAGACACACAAAACAAAACTTCACCTTACATCGAGGACACACAATGCTTTTACAGTATTTTGAACTGTGCTGCACCAGAGAGCCACAGGTAGGACAGGCCCTGATGGAGGGACATCCTGTGACGTCTTTGACAGAAAGAAAAACTATTTCTGGGCAGTTCCACAGAGTTCTCAGAGCTTCGCTGAAGCAGCCGTCATTATCACAGTGGTCTGTGCGTGGCTGTGGACCCTTCCACTCTTTCAGACACTGCCAGCAGAAATCAAAGTCTCTTCTTTTCTTTTTTGTGCAAGGTTGGCAACGGACTCTCAGGTTAGACCCATCTTTCCTCGTCACAGGGACTTTGCATTCAGGACACTATGAATAATGATTGAAAAATCAGTTAAAAAACACAAGTTTATATCAAAATCATTGTCTTTTCCATAAAATACTTACCAACTTTGTATTTTTCCTGCGTTCTCTTTCAATGATGCTTTCCATAGTTTTTTTAAAGTACTCCTTCTCCTCAGGGGTCAGTAGAGCCATTTTACAGACCTCCTCATAAGACCACTCCTTATCACAGCCACTCATGCCACAAACAAACCGGCTCTCCCCCTGCACAGAAACACATAAATCTTAAATCAGGAAAAAGTATGTTCATTCTTTCACTTTTTCAACAGATATAGCATGTTTGTGAACATCTGCCAACTTAATCCTGGATCAGAAAAAAACTTTAATTCCCTAAATAACAAACATTTTGTAATTTTAAACAGGATTTCAATTTTATTGCATGTAATAGCTGTAACAAAACGAAGAACTTGGACTGTGGAAGTTAATTAAAGAAGGATGCATCAACTATAAGCTCTGACTCTACAGCTTAAGTGTGTATTTCAGAAATTAGACGGATCCACACTTACACTTAAATTTAAGTCATAAATTAATGTGCTCTCTAGCTCTCTAGCTACGCCAAGCTCACCAAGCAGACCGCATCAACCACATCACACATCTCAGCCAATAGAACTGCTAGGCTCCTAAGTTGTCCTACAATTCAGTACAAACATCTTAGAATGTTTAAATGTCTCTAACAAGAGCCATGTCTAGATGTCAATCTTAGATGAGAATTTAACAGAGTTGTGGTTTGATAGTAAAGTTTGATGTGCCTGAAGCTAATGAAAATAATTAATATAAATAATTTTAAACAAAAAAAGCTAGAAAAAATGTGCCCTGTGCAGTGTTACATTACTTACTATATCCAACATATTAGTTATTAGCTTTTGTGAAAAATAATCCCTTACCAAATATTGCTGTCTCACAGAAATAAAGGAATTGTACAGCTTTTGTTTTACTTTTAAGTTACTTTATTAGTAAAAGCTGTTTTTACTATTCAGGTGAGCAGTGATGTGGTGTATAATAAAATATTTCAACAGAAATTACAGGATAAAAACATTTAAAATCAACCCTCAGCTTTTGTTAATTTAGTCCATTCAATTTCAAAGCTATCCACTCTGGAAAAACAAAAAACAGAGACCAAGAGAACCAAAGAACATATGAAGGACCCGGTGCCTCTGAAAAATCATGACAAATAAAAAGAATGCAGGTTAAATGATTCCATCTTTCCCACAAAAACAGGGAGAAAAACCCTGAATTATACATACCTATTAAAAACACAAAAATGTCATTGTGTTTGGATCAATTAAGCCTAACAAAAAATGCATCTACTTAATTTAAGTTGTAAATGTTCCTTGAAAAAGCTTAAAGTGACTGAAAAAGAGCAGAAAAAGATTTAGATTTCATTAATGCTTTCTTTTTGCTTACATTATTACATTTTTGGGAGGTTACTCTGTTGTAATTAAAAAATATTTGAACAGTTCCTTAGTAAGATAGTAAAAATGTTACGCCAAATATCAAAAATTATTTATTTTTGTAACACTGACCCAGTGGGTTTTACAGGTTTTGGTGTAACCACATACCCTCTCCAAAAACCTGCGGCACCATTTGGTGAGAGACATGGGAGTCACAGCATGACCGCAGGACATCTCAGCTCTCAGGGACGTAAACCCTTCACAGAGAACTGAGACAAAAAAAAAAAATAAAAACAAACATTTGGGGACTCAGTAGGGGAAAAAGACCAGTTACTTACAATCTAATTCATCAACTCTGTCCACAAATTTGAGAGTTTTGTCGTTGCGATCATAGCTCTTTTCTGTTTCACTCATCTTGTTTCATCTGCATGAGTCCACTGCAAAAGGATTTTCAACTGAGTCTAAAGAAGACTGTTTCGTTTTCATTTACAACTGAGCCATGTGGCGTTAAAGCGCCACCCCCTGAAATACCTGTAGAGCAACCATAAACTGTTAAAATTGAACCCTGGTCAAGAAGGTTGATTCTACTTTGAGTCTTAGTGCTGCAATTTTGAAAAAAGCCCCAAAAGAAATCTGATCTCCAAACAAAAACAAGCATTTATGAAGTAAGTGACCGGCCCAGTGATGTTGTTGGTTGACATTTTTAATAAACATTTTATTCTTAACTGCCGTATGAGAAGCTGAAAACCAGAGACTAACTTCAGCCTCAAAGTAAAACAAAGGCACGCTGGGGTAGAACTTTCGGTTTTGTTGCATGAAAGCACGGGACTTTCCTGCAGCTCATTAACAAACAAAAGGTCATTTATGAGCAAATCTTTATCTTTAGTGCTTGGCAAAAACGAACCCTTTAAATTCTCTAAATGATATATTTCAGCACCATGGAGAGTGTAGGATTGGGAAAGGATTTGAAAGGTTGTCTTAGCTTCTTAAACCAACTAAAAAACAAGATAAACCAAGAACAATAAAAAGAATTTTAAGTTCTGCTTTTGGAAAGTTTTGAAACATAATTTAATTTATGAGTTTGAATTTAATTCAAAAGGTATTTTTTTAATTGAATATGTTTTTGATGAGTCTGCCATGAAACAACATACAGTGCTTAATTGTATCCGAAAAGAGAATTTATTTTTTTTGGTAATTTTTCTGCTGTTGTTTTTAATAAACAACAAATCCAGTGTTAATGTTAAACATTCAATGATTTATTAAGAAAAGAGAGAACAAAAATATACATCTGCTTTGATAAAATATATACATCCATTTTTGTAGAAAAAGATAAAAATATCAGGAACTTTGAGCAGTAAATTAAAGAGAAGTGAATCATTTCAAAATGTCTGAATTTAAATTTGAGCAGCAACAAAAAGTAACTGAATGCTTTGACAAGTCTTCAAAAAAGAGCAGGAAGAGCTGCTGATCGTGGTCTCGCTTTCCCATTCATCCTCCATGGACCTTCACCACAATCTGGATGGAAGACTTGGACTTGAGTCCATATTCCCCCAGGGGTTTTGAGTTGGAATCCAGCCTTTTCCCCTCAAATGACAATGTGGTGTCTGGCGTTATTTGGGCTGCGTTCAAAAATACACAGAAAACAGATGGACAAAGAAATAAATAAAAACGAGTAAATGCACTGTTTTGTTTAATTTCTTAAATTAAATGTTGTATACAAGTTACAAATCAAAACACCTAAATAACATTTTTAGAAGAGTTTTAAATAGATTTACAGATTGTTGGAAAATAATATTCACCTGGGTTGCCAGCAAGTGCCTGAATGATCCGTATGAGATCTTGAACAGAGAGTTTCTTCAAGTCTTCCTCTGACTCTGTCAAGTTCACCGGGACCTTCACTCCGTCAGGAGTCCACACGTCCAGCTGAACCCCAGGTATGTAAAGGGTTTCCGCTGATCTGTGGGCCACACAAACACCTCCCTGGGCCACCATTGTGAGTTCTCTGTCTTCTACAGATAGAATGCCCCTTTATCTGCGGACTCTTTTTGAAGCATCAGAGATGTGACGTCATGGGTAATTTTGGTTCTTCATTCGAAAGTGAAAGCTCAGCATGGGTGATTACATAAGAGCAATATTGTCAAAATAAAACATGTGTCTGAGGAAACAAACTCCCAGTAATGGTAGACACAAAATTCCGGGACTTTTTCCCTATCTACCTTCCCAACACAGACACACCCCTTTTAACACTTAGGGATTTTGTGTGCACAAATTAGTATTTTGTGCAAAAGAAATTAGTATTTTATGTACACAAATTAGTATTTTTTTTACAAAAAGTGGTAGTAGGAACTGATGATACTAAAGTACTCATTTGTGCCCCCCAAAAAATACTAAATTGTGCCCACAAAATATTATTTTGAGGGAACAATTTATAAATATTTTTTGAGCGTCACATCCATGACTTTGTTTTTTAGGATCTTTTAAGGAAACTGTAGTTAAAATAAAAGAGGGAACTTACCACTGTCACCTTAGATTTGTTTAATTTAATCTATCTGTCTTTCATTTTCTCCTGTCACTTAATCGTTGCAGTGAGATGTCCAGACCGAAGACTCCCTGTGGGCTCCACAAAGGCATGAGTAGGCATGGCATTTCAACAACACTTATCGAGACCACATCTCTTGCCTGGACCTGGGGTCCCCCCAGAGGAGCTGTAGGAAATGGCCAGGCAGAGAGAAGTCTGGGCATTTTTGCTTAAACTAATGCCCCCGCAACCCGGTCCTGGATTAGGATTGGGGCATGGTTCCTCATTCAAGGAGTTGTCCGTCCAGCCAAGAAGATGGTGAGCTTTCTTCCAGCACAGAGCCCAGTAGGACTATATTAAAGTACAAAAGTAATCAAATGTTTGGGATGGAATTTAGATTGTTTATTTTTAACCCTTGTGCTATCCTAGGGGGTCAAGATGACCATTGACGTGTTCTCCCTATCATTACAAAGGTGGATAAAAGTGGAGAGGATTTCATGTAATCCATGGAAACCAGTGAAGATCACAAATCATTGAAGAACAAAGGTTCAGCGCACTGTCTAGTGGGGTCTGATCCAACTCCCAATGTTAAAGTGCCTAGGATAGCACAAGGGTTAGAATGAATAATTTTAATTTTAATTTTTCTAGTTTAATTCTATATAAGGATGTTCAAATTTGAACATTTACAACACTGAAAGTTATTGGAGTACAGAAATATTCTTGTGCAACTGAAGTGGAAGAAAAAGTAACACGTGGTCTGGAAAATCACTGCAGTTGTACGGAATTTTTTCACATCACTTTTATTTACAAAAGCCATCACAAAGTTAAGGATGTGTAGGATTTATACACAAACATACTTAAAAAAAGGATTTAAATCAGCTATGCCAAAATGTGCCACTTTATTGTAAACTCGATACATTTTGTAAGGAAATATTTTCTGAACATTTGTACATGTCTATTCTGTAAAGTCACATCACTTTTGATGCCACACAGGAATGGTGGTCTGTCTGGGGGCGACTCCACTGGAGCAGGGTAAATATGGACCGCTTGTTTTTGTGCATTCAGTCATGATTTTCAGACACACAAAACAAAACTTCACTTTACATCGAGGACACACAATGCTTTTACAGTATTTTGAGCTGTGCTGCACCAGAGAGCCACAGGTGGGACAGGCCCTGATGGAGGGACATCCTGTGACGTCTTTGACAGAAAGAAAAACTATTTCTGGGCAGTTCCACAGAGTTCTCAGAACCTCACTGAAGCAGCCGTCATTATCACAGCGGTCTGTGCGTGGCTGTGGACCCTTCCACTCTTTCAGACACTGCCAACAGAAATCAAAGTCTCTTCTTTTCTTTTTTGTGCAAACTTGGCAACGCACTCTCAGGTTAGACCCATCTATCCTCGTCACAGGGACTTTGCATTCAGGACACTATGAATAATGATAGAAAAATCAGTTAAAAAAACCCACAAATTTACTTCAAAATCCTTGTCTTTTCCATAAAATACTCACCGACTTTGTATTTTTCCTGCTTTCTCTTTCAGCGATGCTTTCCATAGTTTTTTCAAAGTACTCCTTCTCCTCAGGGGTCAGTAGAGCCATTTTACAGACCTCCTCATAAGACCACTCCTTATTACAGGCACTCATGCCACAAACAAACCGGCTCTCCCCCTGCACAGAAACATCATTGCATCTCATCAAAATCAGAGACTAACTTTGAAGAATGACAAAATATGCAATGATTTTTAAAAAAAAGATCTATCATTTGCAGGACAAACACAGAGTTTCAATGAGATTAACAACTGCAAAAACAAACAAAAACAGTTTATAAATCAAATAAAAATATATAAATCAGAAGATTCGTGTCGCTTGGTCTACAATCATATGAAGGTCAACTAAATGATGATGATTTTAAGCTTTTTGTTGACATAAGTCAGATGTTTCTTATCATTTTGAAGATGGAAGATGATCCCAAACCTTTTCAAGGAGCAAGCGGCACCAGTTGGTGAGAGACATGGGAGTCACAGCATGACCACAGGACATCTCTGCTCTGGGAGATGCAAATTCTTCACAGAGAACTGAATACAATACAATACAATACAATACAATGACACAAGACAGAGTAAAAGCAGTTAAAGCTTTCCCACAAACATCCACTGCTTTAACAGCAGAAACAAAGAATAGTAGGCAAAGAAATGAGTTACTTACAGTCTAATTCATCCTCTCTATCCACAAATTTGAAAGTTTTATCAGCCAGATTGTAGACTTTTTCCATTTTACTTATTTTGTTGCCACCCATTGTCCTGAAATTATTTTTTATAAAATCCTGCAGCAAAAGTATGAACTGGTTTGGTTTTGTTAAGCTGTTTCTTTTTCTACTCATGTGAGAGCAGTGAAAGCAAAACTGTTTCATATCAAACTCCACCTCCAGCGGTCCTGTTAGACAAGCCGTTGATTCCTGTAAATAGTTGAGGCAAAGTTTGTATTACGGTATGTAAACAGAGCTCAGCTGTTAATTTTGATGTGGGGCAATCCTTAACCAAGCGCAGTGAATTTTTGTATGTGTTATTGCCCATGGCAAAACATGTTCAAGTTGGAGCCTAAAACAAACTAAAAATGATTGCCAAACTTGTCAAGGATCAGGATCTTTCTTCTCTGACAAAAAAAGGTTCAGAAACAATGAAGGTGACTGACAAATGCTTTCGGTTTTGTTTGGTGATTTGGTAAATCCCCAGGATTTCCACAAAATAGTCCACAATTGTTTCTTTTGTTTTCTCTAAAAGGAGAACAAGGTCATTGTCCTCGCCGTAGATGATCTTGTGTACCAGGTCTCTGTATGCAGACTCGACCTCTCCTCTGATGAGGCCGAGGACGGTTGTGTCATCTGCATACTTAAGGATGATGTTGTTGGAATTGGGGGAGTTGCAGTCATGGCTGTAGAGTGAGAACAGCTTTGGACTGAGGCAGCACCCGTGTGGTGTTCCAGTGCTGACTGTCAGCTCAACAAAGACCTTCTTTCCCATCTTCACCACCTGTGGTCGGTCAGTGAGAAAGTCAAGAATCCAGTTTCTGGTGGGTGTTGGTATTCCCAGTTCTGCGAGTTTTGCAGACAGCTTTAGGGGCCTGATGGTGTTGAAGGCAAAGCTATACTCCAGGAACAGAATCCGGGTGTACGTGTTCTTGGTGTCCAGAAGTGGCAGGGTGGAGTGAAGTGCCAGGGCCACTGCATCTTCTGCTGATCTGTTGGGGCGGTAGGCGAACTGGTGGGGGTCTGCTGACTCGTCGACCAGGGAGTTGATGTGTGACAGAACCAGCTTCTCCAGGCATTTCATTGCTGCAGGAGTGTGAGCCACGGGTCTCAGGTCGTTCATCGTTGCGACGTGTGTTTTCTTCGGGACTGGCACGATCATGGAGGACTTGAAGATTCGGGACACCTTTTCCTGCGATAGCGAGAGGTTGAAGATGTCAGTGTATACCTCTGCTAGCTACTCCACGCAGGCTTTCAGAACCCTTGGTGAAACGTGGTCTGGTCCCGTCATCTTCTGGTCCTGATAATTTCCATCTGTCATCTTTTTGATCTTCAGAAAATTTCAAAGTACTTTTTCTCCTCGGGGGTGAGCAGAGCCATTTTACAGACTTTCTCGTAAGACCTCTTCTTCTCATCACAGCCACTCATTCCACAAACAATCCTGCTTTCCCTCTGCATCAAAACATGTAAGAAAACTGTGTTTTCTGTAACAGGAAGCCTGTACTCATCAAAAGATCTTTGTCACTTGTTCTACAATTACATAAGTGGCAAAGCTTTGGGGGGAGCAAGGTGCCTTTCAGCAAAAAGCTTTACCCCCAAGCTTGCCCCCAATTTTTTTAGCCAATGTTGGTAACAGTTGTGACAAAGATATAAGAACTCATCAATACAAGCTTCTCTAAGCACGGAAAAAACAACAAAAGCAAATTTTTAAATGAAATCTTGAGCCCCTCAAATTTCTTGCTTCACCCCATTTGGGCTTCCACTCTGCTGTTCTTATTTTCCATCCTTCCAAAGTCTTCTGCCCTTCCCCATAAAATGTTCTAGCTCTGCCTCCTCTGAATCACATGATCACAGTCCTACTAAATGATGATAAGGCTTTTTATATTAGGCCTTTTGCTGACTGAAGTCAGATGTTCTTTAGAATTTAGAGGATGGAAGACGATCCCAAGATGTAGTGAAAATAAATCAACCTTTTTAAAGGTTCAGAAAAATATTCTGCATTCATGTGGTGTTGGAAGATTTGTTGTTTTTTTAACATTCATGTGTGTTTTTTGAGTTTGACAGTCATTTTTCCAATCATTCCAACGCCACATGAACCCAGCATTTCTCTAATTTGAGTTTTTCACAGATGAACACCAACCCATTGGTGCAACTGGCACTAAAATGAGAACAATTGATAAATCATGTAATAAAATGGTTATAGTATAACGGGGTGGGATTATATAAGTTCGCTTCCTTCCACTCCCTTTCAAGCAATATTTATTAATATGTATAATTATCCTAAGTTTGAGTAGTTACCATATGAATGTATAACTGAAGATTATATTGCTTTTGTGTATTGTTTCTACTTGATTGCTTGAAATAAACCATTTCAAATCAAATCAAACAAAAGCCAAAGAACATCTCCCTAGGGAGGCATCCAGGAAGTATCTGAACTAGATGCCTAAGGCACCTCAACTGGTTCCTCTCAGTGTGGAGGAGCTGCAGCTCTACTCCAAGCTCTCTCTGGGTGACCGAGCTTCTCACTCCATCTCTAAGGGAGCGCCCTACAGAGGAAACTCATTTCAGCCACATGTATTTGGGACCTCATTCTTTTGGTCATGACCCAGAACTCATGACCATAGGTGAGTATTCCAACGAACATTCACCGGTAAATTGAGAGCTTTGCTTCCTGGCTCAGCTCTCTCTTCACCACAATGGAACAATACATTCATTCATTTTCTTAACCGTTTTTCCCTTTCGGGGTCACGGGGCTGCCAGAGCCTATCCTGCAGCCTGCAGGAACAATACAGTGACTGCATATTGGTGGATACAGTGATCCACCTGTGGATCTCACGATCTTACCGGGGGCTGACCCTCATCCCAGCCGCCTCACACTTGGCCGTAAACAGCCCCAATGCATGCTGGAAGTCCTGGCTTTGTGACTCAAACTTAACACCATCATCTTTAAAGAGCAGAGAAGAAATTCTGTGGTCCCACTCCCTCCGGCCCCTAGCTGCGTTTAGAAATTTTCTCCACAAAGACTATGAATAGAACCTGTATTAAAGGGTAGCCCTACCAGAGTCCAACGTGCACCAGGAACAAGTGCAAACCAAGCTCCTGCTCCGGACAGCCCTCAATAAGGCTCCCCGGACCCCTTACTCTCAAAGCACCAAGGGGGCTGAGGTCAAACACCTTCTCCAAATCCACAAAAAATAAATGGACTGGATGAGCAAAACTCCCACAAACCTCCAGTACCCTAAGGAGGGTGTAAAGCTGGTCTACTGTTCCATGACCAAGACAGAAACTGCACTGTTGTTCCTGGATCTGAGGTTCGACTATCGAACTGACTCTCCTCTCCAGTTTCCGGGCATAGATTTTCCCAGGGAGGCTGAGGAGTGTGATTCCCCGGTAGTTGGAACACACCCTCCAGTCCCCCTTCTTGAAAAGGGGAACCACCACCTTTGTCTGCCAGTCCAGTGGTAAAGTTCCTGACTGCCATGCAAAGCTACATAGACGTGTCAGCCAAAACACCCCCATAGCATCCATACTGTCAGTGTGCTATCTGGAGTAAATGGTAAATGGCGTATACTTATATAGCGCTTTCTACCCTCTTACGAAGGCCCAAAGCGCTTCACAGTCACAGTCCCATTCACCCATGCACACACACACATTCACACACTGATGGCGACTCCGCTGCCGAACACTGGCGCCAACCTCCCACCAGAGGCAAGGTGGGGTTTTTAGTGTCTTGCCCAAGGACACTTCGACACATGGGCGTGCAAGGCGGGAATCTTACGATTATGGGTCGACCGCCCTACCGCTGCACCACGGCCGCCCCAAGTCATGTGTTGGCTGTGTTCAAACCATGAGAGAAAAAATAGATACAATATTCATGAACTTTAAAACTTCTATTCAAGCACCCAAATTTCTTATTTGAGGACTTCATTTTTACTTTACAAAAGGCAACACATTAATTGTTATGAAGAAGTCAAACACAATCTAAGAACTTTATAAAAAGAGGTTTAATCAAATGTACAGGTTTTTTGGAAATAAAACTCTATCTGGGTTGCTGGGTAGTCTTTTAATTTTCTCCTTTTCTTGAACAGTGATCTTTGTCATATCTTCCTCACACTCTGTAAAGTCCACTGAACAATTCCTTCCTGGAAGGGGCTGTTTGTTTCCCACTTATCTACGTTGCAATGTGTGAACCCACTCGTTTTCGTGAATTGGGAGGGGCTGGTGCTCAGAGGGCAGGTTTTTAGAGGAAAACTCAGAAATGCAAGAATGGATCAAAATACTGCTCTGGGGTTTCTTTTCATGATGAATGAACATTATAATAGACTTAACCCTCGTGCTATCCTATGACCACACCCTTACATTGACATGTTATCCCTAACATGACAAAGGTGGATTTAATGTAAAGAGGATTTAATGTAATCCATGGACACCAGTGAAGATCACAAATCATTGAAGAAAAAAGGTTCAGCGCACTGTCTCATGGGGTCCAGATGACCCGACTCCCTATGTTAAAGTGCCAAGGATAGCACAAGGCTTACAAGCTCAGAAGTTGATTTTGCTTCATAATGACAAAAACATCTAAGGTCCCAAATTTCCACAATTTATTAACTTTTTGTGGTTATAATAACACCAAGCTGGACAAGAACATTTATTCAAATAAAGGTTTAAGTAAAGGCAGCATTTTTAAAATCTCAGGTGTGTTCAGCCTCGGTGCCACACAGGGATGGAGGTTTGTCTGGGAGCGATGCCTTCACTGCACGGGATGAAGTAAGAGCTCGTCTCCAGACAATCGACAGTCTTTTTCAGACACACAAAACAGAACTCCACTTGGCAGCGAGTACAGATGACGTTCTTGCAGCCAGTTGTGTCGTGCTCCGTTTTCTGACCACAGGTGGGACAGGCCCGGATGGAGGGGCAAGCCCCCACCCCCTCCACCTGGGAGAGGATGGTGGTTTTGCAGGTCCTGAGCAGCTCTACATCTTGGTTGATGCAGCCCTCATTGTCGCAACAATCAGAGCGGGGAGCCCTCCCTTTCCATGGCTTAAAACACTGCCAGCAGAACAGGAACTCCTCGTCATTGTCAGACGTGCACACTGTGCACTGCACACAGAGATTCGTCAGGTCCTCCCTCTCAACATAGGTCTTACAACCAGGACACTGTGACACACAAAGAAAAGAAAAAAAAATACTTTTTTATTATTTGAGGAAAGAAATAATCTTTTATGTTGCTGTAGGTAATTCAATGTTTACAGGCTCCAATTATGTTTAGGCTGATCAAAGCTGCCAATGAAAGTAGATAAAGT
The DNA here is from genome assembly GCA_023969325.1 of Oryzias curvinotus. Lineage (NCBI taxonomy): Eukaryota > Metazoa > Chordata > Actinopteri > Beloniformes > Adrianichthyidae > Oryzias > Oryzias curvinotus. The sequence continues at coordinate 26,758,979 of CM043723.1, forward strand.
ATGGAGGTTCTTACAGCTTTGAAATCACAGAACTCAGTGGCGGCCATACGAGCGATGGTCTCCTCGAAGTGCTGCATCTCTTCAGCTGTCAGCACCGCCAGGCGCCGCACCTCTGTGTAAGACCAGACAGCATCACACCTCACCAGAGTTCCCTCCTTTAAAGCGGGACATTTGAACTTGTACTGGCCCTGAAACAGACATAGATCTTATATGAGAAGATTACAATGGAAGAGACCTAATTGGTTACAAATACCCACAAACTCAAGGGTTTACCTCAAATGTGCATTTAATTTTTTGCATTGATTTAAATGATTAACAATTTTTGTAAATGCCTGAGAGTTTTAACAGGGTCTTGTGGTATGTCAAAAAGCCTCAAAGTCTCTTAAGGCATCAAAGTGTTTAAAAGACAAAAATAAAAGGCATCAGTATGAATTGTGGCATTACTAATGAACTGGTGCAGCTACACCTTTGTTTTTACAAGATTAATTAATTAATAATTTACAGTTATAGATTGAACATAACATTTTCAACTTTTGTTTATGTTTACTATAAAAAAAGAATAATTCCTCTATGATCTGTTAAGTGTCACTATAACCACAGACTGTGACTGTCATATGAAATATCTTTTTCTGCTATATTTCAGGGGTCATCACAGCAAAATGAAAATTATAGCAGAAATAATTATGTATACAACTTACATTAAATTCTTTTTTGCATACAACCTTGTTTTAGTGATGTGGGCTTCATCTTAAGATACAGACTTAAGAAAAATCTAAATCTGCCTTGAAGGCACTTTAGATTGTGACTTTGGAATTAGTGAATACTGTTAATTTCTTGAAATCACGGTCTATGCTGTCAGAGATATTTTATTTCCAATATATAGTAATTTGACTTAGTGCACTGCAAACACAGGAAATAGATATTATTGCATGCTCAGTTTTTGTTTAGAGCTCAGACATGACTTATCAGTCAACTGAAATCTAGTCAACTTAATTTTAATTCACCTTATTTACAAAGGATTTACAACAATGACATTGTCTAATGATAACTCAGCTTGTCTATCCAGAATAATTAAAAAAGTGATGTTTTAGAAAAATGAAAACTTATATATGCATGTCTATTAAAATTTGTCTCTTTTGATTATTAGAGGTAAGAAATGGACATTTTTAAGTATAATGTTGATCATGGGATAAACCTTTTTTTTTTTTTTTTTTTAACTAAAAATCAATCTAAAGCCATTTAAGGGAAGAAGAATCCTGAAAAAGGGGTTATCCTATAAAAGAAAAAGAGAAACAACTCTAAAACAAATATGTGGATTGTATGGTTTCCCACTTTCTGTGTTTGTTTCACTTTTGATGAACATTTTAAGAGATGATTGCTGACCTGATCCAGCAGGCTGCGACACCACCCAGTGAGAGACTCCGGTGTGACCGCATGACCACAGGACATCTCCGCGCGCATATTCTCGTCCCCTTCCTCTGGAGCTGAGATGAACACGAGCATGAAGAAATCAGAGAGAAAAAAGACCATGTCGCACACAGTGCGCAACGCATAAAGTCACAAAATATAAGTGATTATATTTTTAAAAACAGCTCGTTTCTTACGCAGCGGGTCCAGATCATCAGGCCTGTTGACAAATTTCAGCGAGGTGTCTCTGGGGTCGTATCTTTTTTCCACATTTGGTAAACTCATTTTTGGACCGGATCGTCACCAACCCTGTTCTATTTGAGTTTCTACCCGAAATGAGCCCAGTTCTCTTTGGTGCTGCGTCATTTGACGGTTCTAACTTTCACTTTCAACAGCTGATACAAAATAATTGAACAGCTCCCCCTTCTGTTCTACTGCATCCAGGTTTTGAGCATTGCCTGTTGGTGTGTAATGTGTGTATTAAAGAGTAACAATGAAGAAATATCCTAAATAGAATATACCGCATGTTTTATATGCTTTTTTCTGTGTTTATATTTTTGTGTGCTGCCTATCTGGGTGTGCTACATTTCTAAGTTGGACCGAGAATAAGGTCAAAGCCAAAATAAGGAAGTTAGTAACACACCCTGCACGTCAAGTGCAGCAAGTTTGGGAACAAGTGAAAATGAAAGTCCTCTTTAGTTCGTCAAACATTCACTACGTTTCCAGAACAAATATGTCTAAAGTCTTTAAGTTCAGCCCTATACCAATGTACATGTACTTTTGTTAAAAGATAGGACGTTTTCTGCTTTCCTTTCATTCAGTTCAACTGTGGATCTTACATAGACTGGCTCCTTTCTTTCTGCTGTTGGACTGAACGTGACCGTTTGAGGACCAGCATGTCTGCAGTGGGTGCATCGAGTTCTGGTAAGGCGTGACCTCTGCAGTTAATTCAGCAAATATACAGTTTTGCTTTTCAGATCAGACTTATGTGTTGCTGGTGATCATTTAGTATCTGCCCTAAAGTCCAATTTATTTGCTGGCTAGTTGTCAGATTTAGCCTGTTTGTGTTCCTGTTAGATTATAGAACTTTGTATCAGATTTCATTCATCTTTACAGATCCTAAAATCAGATACCATGGCTTGAAGAACCATGGAGCAACCTGTTACCTGAACAGTGTTCTGCAGGTTCTGTTCATGACTGAGGACTTCAGAGAAGCTGTGAACAGGTCTGATTTGTAGGTTCTGTTACATAAAGCAATAAATACAAGTCACTTATATTTAAATACAAGTCACTTATATTTTCTATTTGTATTTGTCCGTTTACAGCCAATCCAACGCTGAGTTCATTGATCATCAGCTAAAAGATTTGTTTGATCACTTAGTAAAAGGGAATTCAGATGCTCTTGATTTAATTAAAGCTCTGGACATATACACGGGTAAAGCATCACTCATAACTTCGCACCCCCATTTTTATATTTTCAGCTTAAATCATTTAAAACTGTTTTTTTTATTTTACACAATTTAAAATGACTAAATACTACTGTGTATCACAGCAGATAAAATCAACCCAAATAATACTTCAAGAATGTTGTCATTCCTTTCAACTAAATGGAGGGTTTTCTCCTCATCTCAGTGAACGAACAGCAAGATGCAGCAGAGTACTGTCAGAAGATTTTAAGGCTGACCAGTCCCCAAGTGGCAAAGGTTAAAAACCTTACAGTAAGAGAAAAATAGCCCAAAAAAACAAAGAGTTGAACAAATGCCTCTTTTTCAGATCTTCCATGGAGAACTGACAAACAGACGCATCTGTTCTTCATGTGACACAGAGACAAACACAGATGAGCCCTTCTGGCTTCTTCCTCTTTCAATGGTTGACTCCTGCAGTGAGCTTTACAGTGTGGTGAGCATCTGATAACCTGGGAACCTGTCTAATATTTTCATTAATTAAAAAGAAAACTATAGTCTTTAAAAGACAAAAGCTCTAATGGTATATTGATTTGTATGTCTATTTGTACACATACTTCATTTAGTTTGTAAAAATGAAAGTGTTCTGATATTGTAACACCTATTGTACACCTACATGTCTTTATTGGCAAGAAATCCATTCATATATTTTTTTTGTTCCGCCTTGGTTTCTTTTACGGACAAATCAACGATCATTCGATTAATCAAATTCTATTCCTACAATCCAACCAGATCAATCTGCCCAAGGCAGAACTGAATCGACCTATACTATTAAAAATGAGATATTGATAATCAGTTTTGGAAAATACCTTTTAGGGCTGGGTATCAACAATATTGAATCGTTTCGATTCAGCCTAGATAGATTCTTAAGATCCACTCTATTTGATTTAGTTTTTTAATTTACATGGTTTACACATTCAGATATATTTGTATGGAAATACATTATAAATCTATATATGTTATGAAGATATTCATATATAGTCTGCAGAGTATAATTAGGCTGAGCATTAGTATCAGCCATCCTATGTGAGATTCCATTATATGATAGCATCAAGTTGGCAGACTTTGGCGTTACTGCTATTATGTGTTCGGCCACCAGCAAAGGAAATGCATTAAAGATCGATCTTTACTTTTATGGATTGATTATTGATTTATTAAGCTTGATTAATTGAGTTTATCAACCCAGCTCTAATATCATTTGGATTGAGACATGGTAGGTTTATTTTACTATAACATAAAAGCGACCAAATGTCAGTGGACAATACACATGTGATGTCAGCAAAAAATGATCAAACCATCATTCATTACAGTCCAATTTATGGTAACACTTTGAATTTTTACAAAGACATGTGACCATACAGTGTGGAAGACATTCTAATAATGTCCTGTTTGTATTATTTTGATGTAGAAAAATAGTGGGCTGAACTTCAGGAAACTAAAATGGATTTGCCATTTATTTTTTTTTACTTGTTTGTTTATACATGTACATGTATAACTTGTCCTGTCAAAAAACTGAGCAAACAGATGAGGGGGACCACCCACTCACGCACCCAGGTGCAGAGGCATCCGGCACCAGGGAGCATGGGTGACCCCGGCATCAGGGCCCCCAGGCCAAAGAACCGTTATTCAACAACAAAGATAACCTGGCTTTACTAATAAAATCCGACTGAACTGGATTATAAAATAAGAATTAATAAAGCTCTGTGTAATATTTTTTGTCAATCAAATTGAGGACAATTTAATTAAATCAATCAAATTAAATCAATCTTTATTTATAAAGCACTTTTGATATAAAACATAGCAACAAGTTTTTACACTAAAACAAAACAAATAAAACAAAAAAATATAAAAAGAATCATTTAATCCTAACTGATTAAAAAAAGGAAAACTGACCCTTAGTGTGTAAAATCTTCAGTTTCCTGTTTTCAGTATTTGAGTTTACATCATTGTCTAGATTTTCAATCAGAGGGAACAAAAATCTCAGAAAATCTAATAGCTACAACATATTACACTTATAATATTGCAATGGTGATTTTAGATGTTTTGATTTTTTACATCAATTTAAAATGTTATGATGATCCTGATTGAAACTGCTGTTTTGGAATCCAAAACTATGCATAGAGAATAAAGTTGTTTAGATAACAAATCTGTGAACCATTTTTCTATGTGCGAAACAATCCTGACTTTCTTAGTTCTGAGCATTTCTTGGCATTCCAGTATTAAAAGCATCAAGTCTAAAGTGTAACATTTATAATCATGCAGCTTCCTTGCGTTTTTTGCTAAATAAGAGTTGCACTGATGTAAAAAGAAAATAAAAGTTTCCTAATTTTTTGTTTAATGATTTAATTTTCATACCAGGAGAACGGCATCAGGGAGTTCTTCAAAGCCTCCTTTTTCACTGGAGAAGACCAGATGTACTGCGAGCAATGTGACACCAAAGTTGATGCTCGTACCGTGAGTTCTTCATCATATTTTTGATGTAGCTTTAGTATGGCATTAGCACTCAATGTACTGTTTGTCGGTTTAGAAATATGTGGTAAAGCATCATCCAGAGGTTTTGATTCTGCTTCTGAAGAGGTTTGACTTCAGCTACAAATACATGACGTACATGAAAATCAACAACGCTGTAGATGTACCAACTTTCTTGGAGATACCAGAGGTAAATCCCACTGGAGTCATATTTTTTATTATCTAATGTGTCATTTTTAGCCTAACATGTAGTATTTGTTATTCAGAATCAGACATATGAGCTGTATGCAGTTGTCGACCACTTTGGGGATCTGAGAGGTGGACACTATTGTTCCAGGATAAGATCCCAGGTTGACAGCAGATGGTACGAGTTTAATGATACATGGGTCACACCGGTAAGACATCAAAAATGTTCTTTTTTTTCACACAAATAAACATTTTGAGGACCATGCTGCAAAGAATGTGATAACCTCTGTTCATTATCTTCATCAGATTGATTACAATGTAGACAGCGATATTAAAAGGTAGGTTTTTTGGTTTTTATGTTTTATGAATTAATGTATGCGTACATTTGTAATTTTAAAACCTGATGCGATTCCATTTATTTATAGTGAAAACTATGAAAAAAAGAAAAAAAATCTGTTTTTTTCTAAATTCCAAGTACTGACTTCAGCAGCTTGCTAACCACTTGTCCTTCAGAAGTCTTAAGTTATCACAGAGCTCAGTGGGACTAAATCCAGAAGTTCTTGGACCCCAAATGGGTGTAAAAATGTATCTATTTAATTTATGAATTGATTTATATTCCTACGATCCTACCGGATCGATCTGTCTTAGACAAGTTGTTGATCACATTTACCTATACCATAAAAAAGTCATTTCAAAACGAAATAAATAAATTATTTTGATATTGGAAAATACCAATTGGATTGAGACATCGTAAGTTTATTTTACTGTAATGTAAAAACGAACAAGTGTCATCACAGAGGTGATGGCAGCAAAAAAAAAAGATAAAGTCATTAATACAGTCCAATGTGTGGAAACACCGAATCTTGCAAAGACATGACCAGACAGTGGGGTAGAATGTTGTATACACCCTCTAAGTCTCTGAGTCACACTTCTTGAATTTTTGGCTAAAGATCTATTTTAGGTCAGAGAATTGGATCAAATCAGATTGTTTGAAAGGAACCAATATTAACTATGAATTGGATCAGCAATCAGAAATTATGATATGAATCAAATCGTTGTTAAAACAAATTGTGACACTCCTAGTAAAAAGTGAACTGTCATATCAATAGTTACTAGAAACAAGGGAAAACTTGAGTGCAGGGTTTTAGTGTTTGATGGCACCGTTCCAGTGCACGCTGCCTTTCAGACGGTACTCACTTTACCAGGGATATGTAAAATGAAGTTGTCTAAATCACTTGACACCCTTGACAGGAGATTAATACTCTGGTTTTAACCAAGGTGTACACAATTGCTGGAGTGGTGATATTACGGATCGGTATGGTCTGAGGAAAATAAGTAGATGCACGCAATATTGTCAATTGAAAAAAAATTATTTAGCTCTGCCTATTATACCTAAGAAGCCAGCCTCACCTCTACTCCTGTCTTAAGAAGGTGAAACTGACACAAGGCAGAACACAGGACTGGACTCAGATGCAGAGTTTTAGTTAGTTTTAATTTCTTTAGACTTGAAAGTCTTGGCTTGGCTTTGTCAAGGAGGAAACAAGATAATCAGGCACAGGACACAGGGAAACTCTGGCTATAAATACATGAGGAGGGGAAGCACAGGTGGAGACGATCAGGGATGATGAGGCAGGCTCAGCTGTGGGGAAACAGACAAGGGCAGGGAGAAGAAGGACTGAAACGAGAGGTGAGTTTAAACCTTCAAAATAAAACAGGAAGTTAAACACGAGACAACACCAGAGACTGACAGGAACTTGACGAGACATGACAGAAACAACATCTGAGGCTGTTTTTAAATGTCCTCCTATAACTAAGAACAGGTTCAAGTCAGCACCACCCTCTTTCTCACAAGAATATCTTTGTACACAGTTTTCTTGTGTCACAGTTTTCTCAGAGATTTTACATATTGTAGTGGTTGTTCACCTGAGGCATATTCCCTCAGGGGTTGCCACAGCAAATCAGCTTTTACCGATTCACACATTTGGTTTGTCAGAGATTTTTACGCCAAATGACCTTCGTGACAACAACCCTATATTTTATCTGGGCTGGGGACCGGCACAGGGAGACAGACCTGGGACCCTTGTGGCTATAAAGCTTGGCAGTAGTATGAAGGGTCTTGCTTAAGGACTCACACTGGATTATGCTCATCGTTCCCCCTGGGAAACGAAACCCTGATTTCCCATGGGCCAGTCCTGCACACAACCAGACAACATGTACTGTACATTAATCAAATGGCCAAACCCCAACACATGAGGTAAACCTCAAACACACCAAATCCTATTAACTACAAACACAACTTAAGATCTGAGTGCTGAAACCATTCGCCATATCAAGCAACCCATCAAAACACTCTGTCTGTTGGCCTGGGTGTCAACACCCCAGCCAAGGGTGAGAAAACACTTGTAAACTGTCTAAAGTGTAAAAGTGATAAATAGAAAAGTTAAAATATAAAAAATTTAAATATGTTGATGCATAAAAAGTCTAAAACACCGAAAATATAAATACGAATTAGTTAAGATGTTAAGACAAAAAATAAATAATTAAATAAATAAATAAAAAAACACAGATTAAACGAATAAAAATGTAGTAAAATATAATAACATATAACAGTAAAAATCTTGATGCCCCATAGGAGATCTAATTAAAAGCTGAATTAAATAGATGGGTCTTTAATTAAAAAGAAAATTCCTAAACGATGGTTGAGGCCCTCACACCTTCAGGCAGGCTGTTCCACAGACGAAGCTCGTGGTATCTAAATGAGGCCTCGCTGTGGCTTTTTGTCCTGACCTTAGGGACCTTTAGCAGGCCCGCGCCTGAGGATCTAAGGGCTCTGGGAGGTTTGTAAGTTAAAAGCAAATCTGATATAAAAGAAGGACCAATACCTTGAACACTCTCATCTTTCAGCACTGGCTCTAGAGAGAAAGGGTCTCACTCGTGCAATATTCCTCATTTGGTGAAATACAGTTTTAGTTACTTGGTTCACATCTTGGTCAAAGCTAAGATCTGCATCTAGAATCACACCGAAGTTCCTTGCTCTATCACATATGGTCATAAATTTGGTTGACATAAAATTGGACCCTATCCCTCTCAGCTTCAGAACCGATTAGTTTCAGTTTTGTCTTAGTTGAGCTGCAAAAAGTTCTCTCCCATCCAAATTTACTCATCAAAACTCGAGCTATACTCCCATATAGCAAAACCACAAAGGAAAAAAGGGTCTTTTTTTCCAAAACAAAGGGAAAAGATATTTCAATGAGGAGATTTCTTGTCGTGACTAGCTTTAGCAAAGCAGACCCAGACGCTGGAACCCAGAAGGAAAACGCAGGTGAGTGTTGAGATAAGTATCAGATTTATTTCTTTTGTCTAGCGAGGTTTGTAGTTGTGATGAGGCAGGTCGCTGGATAGTAGCTTGTGGCGTGACTTGACCGTGACCCGTGGCGTGGCTGGATCGTGGCTCGTGGTGTGGCTGGAGGTAGCAATGGCTCGTAGCTTGACTGGAGTTCAGTACTGGTTTGAGGTTTGGCAGAAGAGTCCTCGGGATTCCGTGAGGAGCTTCTGTTCTGTTAGACTGGATACTCGGGTGACCACTCGTGGTTAGTTTGTCCTGGAGACAAGGCATTGAACGAGGTTAGGCAAGAGCATAAATACATGGACTAAGAAAACTTAGTTGACCAGACTAAGCACCATCAGGGGCAACGAACTGGCGATGACTGCTGGCGCTGGATCTCCTTATGTAGGTCTGGTGGTTGATGAGGTGAGTGGTCACAGCTGGTAGTGTCAGGAACAGACCACAGAGGGGAGGGGGAGGAGAGACTGCCAGAGGCAATATGACATATCTAATGCCTTAGTCCCACACATCTGTACGGGGGTTGACCCATATGTGTGCTGCAGGTCTTTTAGTTGTCTGTCAGTGGAGGGTCATAGACACTGATGGTGGTTGGGGCCAAGCGTGGCAAAGCAGAGAGCCAATACAATGAGATGGAAGAGAGTTGGCAAAAACGCTAGGAATGCAGATAAATAAACATTCATGAATTTCCATCCATCTTCTAAACCCGCTGAATCCCTTTTGGGGTCACCGAGTTGCCAGAGCCTGTCCCGGCTACTGTTGGGCGAAGACGGGGTACGCCCTGGACAGGCTGCCAGTCTGTCACAGGGATGTATGAATTCAAAGGCTGGAATTTGATTGTGATTGGGAAGAAAAGTCTGTATTTAAGCTATTGGTTCAGAGTGAAGACTTAACTGATGATTGGCATGCAGAGTAAAGTAATGAGCAACTTGACATACCTGGAAATTAGGTTGATCTTCCTTTCTGAATTCGCACCAAAGGTTCAAAACTATTTTTCCTTTTTAGTAGGAGAATCAAAGAATTTCAATTAAGCCTAATTTTTATCTCGTAAAATGTAGTAAAACATTCCAATTAATCATTGTGATGTACTTTAATGGTATTTTAATTGTCTCCCAACAGATCCAACACTGCATTTCTTCTGTTTTACAGAAAGAAAGGTAATTTGATATTCAACTCATTTGTTTTTAGAAAGGTGACTTTCCTTTATTTATTTATTTATTTTAAACCTCTTTATTAATATTGTTGCAGATACCAAAACTGAACGAGGTACATCCTTACATAAAGATGATGACCCCATTTTTATTGACAACCATGCCCCACTGGCTGAAGGCCTCATTGCGGCGTCAGTGACCCGTGTGGGCTTACCGGGACAGAGACCGGGTGGAGCTTCTACCGTGACAACCGGGTCCACTGCTGGTCTCAGCCAGACGATGACTCCCGCTTCCTCCTCCATGGGTACAACGGCATCTGATGCTGCTTCAGGGCCCGCTTTGCAGGAGCCTGATCAGGTGGCTCTTCTTGCTGGAGCCACGGCACCGGCCCTTTTGCCCAGGGCCTCCGCTGTTCCCGCCACGAGAGGGAAACGCCGTCGTATGCTGCACAAGCCAGTGGCCCGATACTCTGGCAAGCTATCCCGGAGCTCGCACACGACACTCTCCAGCTCACCGGCATCAGGGGATCCCACTTCAAAACTGGACATTCACTTTGGATTGTTGCCTGCCAGGAAACATGTCTCTGGAGCTCCCGTATCCCCACATGAGCCAGCTGGAGAGGAGGCTGCTGCTGCCTCTCACCCAGCTCCTGTCAGGGGAAGACCCGCTAGAAGACCCGTTAGAAGACCCGGACCTACTCTGCAGCCCGTACTCATTGTGGGTGACACCATTGTCCAGCACGTCCGGGTTTTCAGGTGCCGCACACTGTCACTCTCAGGAGCAGTCGTCAATTACATTAGTAACTCTGCCCGCCGACTCACTGTCAAACACCCCTCTGCTAAGACATTTATCATACATGCAGGCTCCAACAATCTCAAACTGCAGAAATCAGAGACTCTGAAAATGGACTTCATCAACCTCATTCACAAAATCCAACTGTTAAACATAAACTGTATCTTATCTGGACCACTACCTGCACCCCGTTATGGAGACATTATGTTCTCACGTGTCTTCCAGCTTCACATTTGGTTAAAAACATACTGTCATTCCATGAGTATTCCATACATTGACAATTTTACAACGTTTTACAAAAGACCATATCTCTTCAAAGCAGATGGTTTACACCCTAACAACAGTGGTTCCCGTCTTCTCAGCATGAACATTGATCTCACCCTCCGCTCTTTCAAAACCATTTCCAACTGACGGTTGAACCAGGACACCCACACCCCTGATATATCATTTTCTGCCCCCCAGCATCATATTACAGTACATTACAGTACAGTACATATTACCGACATCATAATCATTTTAATTCAAAGCCATGTGCCTCTCATGTCAGATGTCTCCATCCAATTCACACAACACTAATCACTAAACCCATGTCATGCTTATGTCAGAATGTACCCACAACACTGAAGATGGCTCATTTAAATGTCAGATCACTTTTAAATACGTCTTTTATTATCAATGATCTGATTCTAGATAATGATGTAACTTCTCTGCTTGAACTCAAACCTGGTTTGGCACTGATGCACCAGCTAAGGCTTCTCCAACTAATTTTAACTTTCTATTTTCTATTAGGGGAGGAAAGAAAGGTGGTGGTACTGCAATGATTGCTCACAAAAAAATAACAACTGAAAATATATTGTACTTTGAGAATCATGCTTTCCTTTTCGGTGATCAACCTATTTTATCTGTCACAGTGATCACCAAACCCTCCTTCCTGTTTTATTGAATATTTTTCAGATTTTTTTTAAATCTTATTGTCACTTTAGGATTTTGATAACTGGTGATTATAATTTATATGTTGATGAAAACAATTATATCTGTGCCTGTGAGTTTTTAAATCCTCTTAGCTCCAAGAATTTTAAGCAATATGTCACACAGCTCACTCAACAGAGGACACACCCTGGACCTTGTAATTACCTATGGAGTTTTTAATGTCACAAGTGAAATCCAGCAGGAAGCCTCAGTGAGAACTGCGAGGAAGTGGTACAGAACACCTGAAGTGGCTGCAAGCTTTATTAATATTTTTAAACAAACTCCTGCTCAGATTAAACCTGCATCCTGTGTTTATACTATTGATTTTAATAACAGACTTCAGTCTTCCATAAATGCAGTAGCTCCATTTAAGACAAAAACAGTAAGAATCACTTCTAAAATGCCTCAGAAGATTGATGACATCAAGCGTCTGAAACAGAACTGCAGGAAAGAAAAGAGGAGATACAGGAAGACAAAATTAATAATTCATCAAGACATTTTAAAACAACACAAAAAGAACAATAACTCAATTAAAAAGACCAGAACCCTCTACTTTTTAAACACTATTTCAGAGAGTAATCCCAAGTTTCTTTTACAACAATTGCTATTTTCACTAAACAAAGACTTCAGCAAGTCCTCCATGCCATCATCTAATGCTGCATGTGAGGACTTCACAGACCACTTCATGTGTAAAATCAATGTTATAAGATCTAACATTTAATCCTTGCAATACTTTTGTTTAGCAGATCACCAGCATTCCCTCATTTCACACGTACACATGGGGTGTATATGTGTGTGAATGAGGGGTAAGGGGGGCAAAGGCGTGGGTCGATTTAATTTTTTTTCTCTTTTTTGTATTTTGTTGTTTCTTTTAATTGTAAACCGCTTTGAGCTGCAATACATGAATATCACTTTTTATAAATAAAGTTTGATTTAATTTGATTTGATGATCCAAATCCCATAGCTGAAATTAATATTAAAAAATAAAACGATGAAGAAGTTCTCAGTCAGGATGAGTCTCTTTCTTTCTGTGCTCTCTGCGTTGATACAAAACCTTGTAAAGTGGGTCACCAGAAAATCCATGTCTCTGATAATCCTGACTCAGTAAGTGATTTGAAGAAACTAGTGATAAGGAGGGCATGAAAGGGCTTCTAAAAAGTAAACAGCTAGTAAACAGAACTGTACTTCCTGCTGGAGCTCAGCCTAAAGATGTCAAACAAGATTGTGATAAAGACTCCAGAAATATTATGAGGGCAATGTTGATATAAAAAATGTGAAGCACATAAAACATTAGAGAAAGCCAAGACATCTAAGACCAAACAGAAAAACAAAAAGAAAAGAGGAAAGAAAAGCAAAAGAAAATAGAAAGAAAATATTATTTTTCCATCCTCCTCATAGAGAAGTGATTTGAAGTGAATTGTTGATCTTTGTTTGTAAATCGGATCATCATCTAAGTAACGATCCACAGCCCTGCCAGTGTGTTGATTTTCTAATTCCATTTTCAGAAATTCAACTCCTAAATTTTAGTGTTGAGAATTTAAAATCTGAACATTTAACTTTTTAATTTATTCATTTCTAGTCTGTTTATTCTCTTTTGGGCTCACAGGGCTGCCACTTGCTGGTGAAGGCAGGGGACATGTTGTACAGGTTGCCAGTCTTTTACAGGGTTACAATCACACACCCATGCACACTCACACCTATGGACAATTAAAGTTGCCAGTTAACCTATAAAGCATGTTTTTGGACGGTGGGAGGAAGCTGGAGACCCCGGAGAAAACCCACGCATGCACGGGGAGAACATACACAGAAAGGTCCCCCATTGATGTTCTGTGAACCAGGTGCCTTCTTGCTGTATGGCAAGAGCGCTAACCACTGTGCAGCCTAACACTTACCATATATTAACATTTAACTTTGATTTCTCAAGTGATTTCCTGGCTAAGGCTAGGAAGTTGTTTGACAAATCAGTTTGTGCCTGTGCCAGACAGAAGTGAGCTTCTGTGCTGAAGGATGAAAGTAAAACATAAAGCTGATGTTAGCTCTGGTGTGCACATAATTGAGATTAGGCAAGAAAGAGCAAGGGTAAAAAGAAAGAGATTTAAAAAGTTTAGAGGTTCATGTTCTGTACTTTGCCTGCACAGCTAAAGAATCTTCTCTATATAACTTCCTGCAACCTCATTTTTAACTGCAACTTTACAAGTTTACAACTGAAAATCTTAGTAAGACCTACGTGACATCAAGGTTAATCCAAAAAAAATCTTGTCTTGTGTGATAATACCAACAATCAATAAATTCAAAATTTTATATTACTCATATTTTTGTTCTCAATTGTTAAGAATTTCAAAAGTTTAAAACAATGTTGACTTATAATCAGAACTGTGTTTTTTCCCCTGTATTGTATTGTTATAAGTGTTATATTTTTGAATTGTACTCTGCAAGTGTTCAATTTAAAAAATTGCCACTACTTTCGGTTGGAATAGGTCACGCCTCTTTTTGACGTCACCATAAGGTGGAGTGATTCACGGAGAACGCCGACGGCGGAAACAGCAGAGCGCAATCTGATCAGCATGGGGAAGATTTACCAGGTGGTCGTTTACAGTCTGAGAGGGCGGACGATGATAATCGATTTGTGTGACAGCGAAAGACAAATGCAGAAGATGACAGTTCTGCAGCTGAAGGAGAAGATAGCTCAGAGGCTGTCTGTTGACCCAGGTAAATAAACAAGAACCCACCCGCACGCGCGTCACTTTACTTTCAGGAGCAGTTTAAAAAAAAAAAATCAAATTAGATCAAAATACAATTTTCTTTTTTCAATGTGGTTTAATTCCAGTGAGGTATAGATAATTCATTTAATGGAAAGCATGCATAAGAAAGTATTAGAAAGCAAAAACATAAAGTAAAATTTTACATGACTCATTCAATCTTGTGTTGAGGCCATGTCACATCGCCACTAACATGAATTTTATGCAATTTTCCACCTATGAAATTTCGGTCTTTGTAAAAACATCTGTGATAGGCCAATTTGTAATTCATTCATAAATGTTTCTTGCGTTCATCATCTGCTGACATGTATAGATGTCCATCTAGGGTTTTTCGACCGATGTCTTGGAATTCGGTTTTGAGCTGGTTGAGAATTGCGTGGTTTACCGTTATTTCACGTAGGCCTGGTTTATAAACACAATTTTATATACCCAATTATATAGCCCATATACAAATTTGTGGCTTTCCACGACCGTTCCATGTATGGCCACCTAATTCTGATTGACTTTACACACATGTACCACCAATGTACAACATTTATATTGCATACATTTTGCATGAATGCATGGAATAGGCGCAATAACAGCGCAATAATCACGCATGTTTCATGTTCTACATTGGTTCTTTGTGTTATTTGTTTTTTCCCCGTGGTTTTGACGTGGTTCCTTCGTGATACATCTATATAATTTTCACTTGAAGATCACAACTTTTCTCACTTTTTTCATGTATATTCACATAACTAATTTTCATCTGTGCAATATGCGCTAAATGTACATAGTGACTGTGTGACATGACCTTTACAGATATACAGGCTTTGTTGAGTTTCTTCAAACTAAGTTAAAGTAACCTAAAAGTGTAACTAGACAAATAAAATAAATTTAAAGATAACTAGATACATACAGTAAGCCAATTTTAAAAGTTTTCTATCCTAATCCAAAAAGTAGTTTATGTAAGTGTACTACAAACATATTTAGTCTATCCAAAAAGTAAGGCAGTATATTTAAAGTATATTTCTGGCAGAGAAACTGTAAAAAACACAGCTCAAACTGAGGCAGAGGAGGGCCATCGCATCTCAAATGTCTTTAGGTGGGGAAATTTGTCCAAACAACTGGAATATCTAAAACTTTTGGGCTTGTTGGTCTGATCTTCAACAGAAATGGAATTCCTGCGACTGATCTTCAACAATAGGATGTTGGAGGAAAACTCCAAGCCGCTGTCCGAATATGGAATCCAGCATATGTCTGTTGTCCGAATGGTGGTTAGACTTCGTGGAGGACTGAAAATGTCACTGCAACCATCTGCAATTTGAATTGCTGCTACAGCTTTCATCTGCCATGTCCTGGGGTACCTGGGTAGGGTCTCACCCAGGAGGTAATTCAGAACCGCCAGTGTCTCATGCACTAGCCCCCCTCCCCTTTATTTCCCTTATTTAGTCAATAACTGAACCCAATCAGTCCAAATCTCTGACAACAGGTTGAATGACACAACCCAGGGTCAACAAACATCTCTGCCTGGTACATTCACTGAGGTCCAGAACGCAGAACATCAGAGGAAAACCAAACAGCCACACAGCCCAACTCAGTCCGCTCTAAAACCTTTTTCACTTTTCTACTATCTTCTTTTTTCTTGTGATAACAGACCAAGTCCAGAGTGACACGCAGTCCTTCCAGCCTGCCCCTCTCATGCATCATTCTGTAACCCTGTAGAGGCTTGATCCCCTCATCTGGTCACTGATGAAATTGACAACAACTGCAGGATCTCTGAACGGTAGCTGCAGCCCGGCCAACCTTCTCCTCAAATGAGTATGACTGATCTGAACGTTGTTTATGACAGAGAACATCAGCGCATCTGAAAACGTTTGTGCCGCAAAAATGTATTTTGAAAACAAAGAAAACGATTTTGAAAGCAAACATTTGACTTTGTCATTTTTGATTATCATGTTTATTTGAATTTTTAATAAACATTTTACCCTTAACTGCTAATGAAAATCTGAGACCAACTTCAGTCTGAGTTCCCCAGTCCACTTTATTCAGACTTTATTCAGGGGCAGAACTTTTGGCTTTGTTGCACGAAAGCACGCGACTTTCCTCCAATTCAACAACAAACAAAAGATAATTTATGAACACATTTTTATCTTAAGTGTTTTGCAAAAACAAACCCCTTTAAATGGCAAAATCAATATAAAAAAAACTGAATCATGGAGAGTGAAACACGGGAATAGTATTGTGAAAGGTACCATAAGCCTATATTAACCACAAAACAAGATAACAGGAACTTCAAGTTCTGTTTTATGGAAAGATTGGAAACATAATGGAATTTAAAGCTTTGAATTTTTTCTTAACGTTTATTTCTTTGGGAATGTTTTTAAAGAGTGTCTTCTTGTCTTAAAGTCATGTGCATACTGACCTAAATTAAGTCACGAAAGAGAATCTCTTTTCTTTTTGTAATTTGGCTTTTGTTGTAGGTTTTGATAATGAACAAGCCCAGTATTATTGTTAAACGTTCAATGCTTTATTAATAAGAGAAGAAACAAAAATTTACATCTGTTTTAGTAAAATATGAACATCTATCTTTGAACAAAATGAAAACTTTATCAGGAACTTTAAGCAGTTAATTAAAAAGAAGTGAATCATTACAAAAAGTCTGACTTTTAATTTGAGCAGCAACAAAAAATAACTGAATACTTTGACATGTCTGCAAAGAAAAGCAGGAAGAGCTGCTGATCGTGGTCTCGCTCTCTGATTCATCTACTGGGACATTCCCTTCATCAGGAGTCCACATGTCCAGCTGAACCCCTGGTATGTGAAAGGTTTCGGCCCCACAAACACCTCCCTGGGCCACCATTGTGTGTTCCCTTTCTTCCACGGATGAAATGCCCCTTTCTCTTTTTGAAGAATCAAAGATGTGACGACATGGAGAATTTTGGTTCTTCATTCAAAAACGAAAGTTCAGCACAGGTTATTAGATAAGAGCAATAATGTCAAAATAAAACATGTGTCAGAGGAAAATGCAGGCAATAAATTGGCTTTTATTCAAACTCTAACCTAATAATGTTAGACTTTTACCCCCCCCCCCCCCCCCAACACACACACAAACACATTTTCATGATACAAACAGCACCCTCTAACATCTAGAGATTTAACCCTCACCCATACCTCCTTAAATAGAAAAATGTCTTTCTAGTCAGCAAATGTGGATTTCTTTCCCACTTATTTATTTCTATTTAATTTTTCTGTTTTTTTTCTAAGTATTTAAAGTATAAGAATCTTTTTAAATATATCAAACACATTGATCAATTTATGATTCATTTAATAAACAAAACACTAAAATAAAATAAGTGATTAAACGTTTTTTTAATTTCCTTTTTTAATTTATACGTATGATCTACGTTTTTTCAAATGTGTTTTCAAAATGTGCCGTAATATGAGGTTGAGCAGGAAGTTAACAGGTTAAATTAAATAGAAAGTAAGTGTGCACCATGTCAATGTCCACAAGTTTCCTCACAAAAATGTATCATTATTTTTATTTTGTTTTATTTAAATATGATTTATAATACAGAAAGTATATTCTTATGATACATTACAGACAGTTTGCATAAAACAAAATTACATAACGGTTAAAATAGCTGATCTTAATTCAGATTCTCCTGCTTTTCATATGTTGAAAACAACAGAGGAATGATATATTTAATAAAGATAGAAAAGTTGATAAAAGACTAAAGTGTGATCAGAAAAGAGCACTTTACTGAGGAGATTTTAATTATTTTATTGCTATATCAAGTATTTTCTCTGAAAGCACACAGCTATTTGTCCTTGATGATCTTGATGATCCTGTATTCTTGGATCTAAACTAATACTGCTGAAAACAACTGATACAGTATTTGTCTTTGTTGTGGAAAATTGTGCTGAATCCATGTGATTCAGTCTGGTAGCAGAAGTCAGAGTAGGGTGGAAAAGAAAGTTTGTGAGACTGTCTACTTTGAGATCCTAGTTTTTCCAATTGCTCAATCTGGCATATGGAGTTACTTTGTATAAGAGAGCAAATCTTTAGGCACTGAAGAAGTTGAAAACAGAGTCCGAGTGAGACTTAAGTCTTTGTTACAACTCCCCTTATGATGGATATGGTCTGTCTGCGGGTGAAAAATGGGCAAACCTGCCATGGGCCCAGACAACCTGTAAGGATCAAGCACTGCTACTACTGCGCGCCCCTCTGGCATCGCATCGCGCATGAGAAGGACTGGTCTAATGAAAAACAAAAAGTATAATTAAAGATTTGTCTGCGAGCCACATGTGACCATCAAAAGAGCCATATATGGCACCGAGCCATAGGTTCCCGACCCCTGACCTACAGGCTGGAAGAACAAGAGGACGGGTCTGTCCAGCAAAATGTGAGGCCAGAGGGGATTAGATGCAGCCTCAGTGGGCTGAGCGACCATCAGGAGGAAGTGAAAAGGAGAACAGTGGTGGTTGTTGATATTCACGAGGAGAAAAAGCAATAGCAGGAGATTCTGTTATTAAACTGAAACAATGCTAGCATGAAGCTGAAACTTACATTTGCAAAATGTACTGCTCAGCAAAAGTCCTGAAACTAAAACATTTCAGCTTCACAGACTTCTGTTATTAACTGAATAAAGTGGACTGGGGAACTCAACATTTTGATGACTTAATGGATGAGACCATCTGGAGAACTCTTGAAAAGTGATTAGCCAAAAAAACACACAGTAAAATAAAAATATCAAAAAGAAAAACATATATAAAGGAATAGAATAATAGTTTACATTATTTGAAATTAGGGGTAAAGTTTCCTGGTGAATATCAATAGATACATGCTCGATGTCTGGACCATGGTTGGAGAATGCCTCACATAGGAGGCCACTGTCAGTAGATTCATTGCTGTCGTCTCGGTTGTCAATGCCTGCACATTATTGTGAAAGAGGTTAGAACATAAACTCAAGGAAAGTAGGTCACCAGAAATACACAGAAGAAATGTGAGTGTTGTTTCTTACTTTTCTTTCTGTAAAACAGGAGATAAGCACTCTGGGAGCTTGTGAGAGAAAAAAATAATATTGTTCATTTAAAAGTCAACTAATTAAACCAAATGAGAAGACAAAACTTACCTTAGTGTCTGGTTTGCTTCACTGAAAGGCTGTTTGTCCAGCTGTAATAAATAGAAAATGATAATGTTATAAAAAAAAATTAAAAGTCTGTTTTTACAGAGTCCTGGACATGATAAACAAAACAAATTATTCCCTCAAAGTTTTTGCCACAAATTAGTATTTTTTGCAAACAAATTAATAGTAGGACCTAATATTATTAGGGCCCGAGCACGGAGTGCAAGGACCCTATTGTTTTTCGAATGTTTATTATTATTATTATTAGGGCCCGAGCACGGAGTGCAAGGACCCTATTGTATCTGTTAGGTTTATTATTAGGGCCCGAGCACGGAGTGCAAGGACCCTATTGTATCTGTAAGAGTTATTATTAGGGCCCGAGCACGGAGTGCAAGGACCCTATTGTATCTGTTAGGATTATTAGGGCCCGAGCACGGAGTGCAAGGACCCTATTGTATCTGTTAGGATTATTATTATTATTATTCTTTTTCTTCCGACGGAAGAGTCGCCTTTTTGAGGCCTTTAACATACCCCAAAACTCACCAAATTTGGCACACACATCAGGAGTCGCGAAAAATTTCGTATTTTATAGGAGAACGGCATGGGCGCACAAAAACGGCTCGATAGCGCCACCTACAATGACTGTTGTCCCGAGCCCCCGCATATGCTTCAACGTACAAGCTTGATTTTTTCAGGACATGTTCATCAGATGGAAACCTACAAAAAAGTCTCTTGGTACCAAGCTGTCAGTCGTACAGGAAGTCTGATATATTGATGACAATATGTCATTTTTGGTCATTTGCAGGCCTCGTACTAGAACGAACTCCTCCTAGAGATTTATGAATAATGACTCCAAACTTTGGTTTTGTAAACTAGACCCATGTCCGATGTTAAATTGCAAAGCTTTTAAGTTTTTACGGATGTTTGTGACCGTGGCGGTGCGTCAAACTTGGAGGTCATTTCGAAAACACGCCATGAAAAGGAAAATGGCCATTACTCAGCCATGCATAATCCAATCTGATCCAAAATTGATGTGCATGATTGTAGTCTGACTCTGAACACATCTGCAGTGAAAGAATCCGGAAAAAGTGTAGCGCCACCTGCTGGCAACAGGAAATGACATGTTTGACTTGGAGCATCACTGCTCCAAGTAGGATGAGCAGACACACCTGAAAATGACGTCCACCTGTTGAAAAACCATTGAAGTTTACTCTGACAAAAAACCATAACTTTCTAATCAGGGGTGTGGTCGTGACAGAGCGGCAAAGTTGGGCGTCTCGCCACGCACACAAAAGTTGCTCTCACATGCACATTCCTTGTCCAATCTCACTGAAATTCAATGGATATGATGAAGCTTCCATTCTGAACCCATGGATATGAAAATCTTGGACGAGCTCCATAGCGCCACCTAGTTATTGAAAAACACAGTTTTTGTCGCAATTATCCCTATCTTTTCTCTGCGCTTCGTCCGACGTGCATGAAATTAAAACTGGAGATACTCAGAAGGGTCCTCTCTCATCATCTAAAATTTCATGGGTGTCAATCTGACGGTGCCTTCATAAGGCCCCCCCAAACAGGAAGTGGTCAATTGCACTTACTCATAAAACAAAGCTTCATAGCAAATCAGCCGTTTGTCTCAGGAAGCTGAGATTTCAGAATAAGATGCCTTTAATAATTTCTAGCTTTGATATGTAACACTACAGGGTCTACAAGAAACTTCATCACTTGATTTTTTTAATTAGATTTTGGACTAAACAACTATTATTATAATAACTTCTGTTTGGGTTATCAGTACCAACAATTCCACTTTCATAGGCATTTATGTGCTACTGCTTCCTAAAAAAATTCAGAATAATTGAAGTTACAGGTGACGTCTGAGAGAGCCGTAGATCCAAAAAGGTCCGAAAACGTCTTTTTAGGCAAAACTGCAAACACCTATTTTTTTTCATAACTTATCCTTCAAATATCAACACAAAAAAATAGAAAACGGTAGGGATCTGTGTTTGCTGCCTTCCATATTTCTTTCAGACTTCTAGGTGAAACAGATGTATTTATTATAAATATTTTACATCACAAAATCTGTGCTTTTTCCGTCTGGACTCCAAACAAGTGTGTTTTATTATAACTTATGTTTCAATTATCCACACCAGGTTTTACAAGCATATACCTGAACATGTCTGAGTGGTCGCTGGATATTTTTTACAGATATAAAATAAACTGGTCATCTGTAAGATGTATTTTCCTCTAACATGCTCCAGCCGTTTCCTCAGTCTGCTCTGCAGCAGGAGTCAAATTTCACTCCCCCCCTCCCCCCCGCTGCCTGTTCATATGCTAATTACCCAGGACTGTCAAGATGACAAGAGTTTAGCCACACTGAAAGACTGCTTTTTCATTTGTTTTGCATGTCTTTTATACATTTTTACTACTAATCATTGCTTTTTTAGTCATCTAAAATGCAATTAACTCAATATTTTATCTTTTTTTTTTTTTTACAAACAAAACATATGAATGTGCTCCAAAACAAAACACAACTCTCAGTACAGTTCTACAGATGTAACATAAGACAGTAAATGTCTCTTTTATCCTTTTTTAATCAATGCTGCAACTTATTTCCTTTCTATAAATCCAATAAAATTGAACTACAACAGCAACAAAAAGTACAACTGATAACAAATTTCTCTAAAAAATGATGTGTATATATATATATATATATATATACATAGCACCTTTAAACACCAAACAAATAACAAATCCTCCCAATAAAAGCACAAAAAAATGGAACACAAAATGTGAAACACACACACTCAAATGTTAAAAACACACCTGTTAGCTGCAAAAATGTCCACAAGTCAACATGTACGGAATACAGATAGTGTTCACACATCCACACTTGTGACTTCAAACCAACTAGTGTGAAATATTTCATTCATTCACACAAACTATTAGTGCAAAGGTGAGCTAGCACCTGTGCTCAGGTGAGTGTTTATGTTCTTCTAAAATGGGTGGTGGAATGTGAAAAGAAGGAGGGAGAGTGACCAGCCATCCCCACACCAAGGCCCCCGCTGCAACAGCCGCGGCAGCCAGAACCCCCCAACACCACACGGCAGCAGGTAGAGAACATCCAGAGTGGAATTCTAACAATTGCCAGTACAACCTTTAACAAAAGAAGCGTCAGCAACTTCTCTGCATTGCAGAACATTTAACAATGCATTGCAAGTGTCTTTGGACACTGACGATGGGTCATCAGACATACAGGAGCAATGCCCTCATACTTTTCAAAATCACCCTTGTATCCAAAATATCCCACAGAAATTGTGGCTGTGCTGAAACTAATCTATATCCTACAGAGGCAGATCTTAACCATTATTTATGAATGCAATAATCATTATGCAAAATGCAATTAACTTTAAATTTTATCTTTTTTTTACAAACACAACAAAAACCAACCTCAGTACACTCCTACAGATGTGACATAGGATGATAAATATCTCTTACATCCTTTTTTTATAATCAATGCTGCAACTTCTTTTCCTTTTTATACATCCAATGATATTAAACTACAAATCAAGAAACACAACTGATAACAAATGTCTCTTAAAAATGATGTGTATATTTGTAGCACCTTAAAAACACCAAACAAATAACAAATGCTTCCCATTTAAAGCACAAAAAATGGAACACAAAATGTAAAACACAAATTAGAAATCAACATTTTGAAAAAGATCATTTTTTTCAGCAGCTTTTTAAAATAAATCACCGATTCAAACAACTGTTTGGTTGCTTAGAGCTCTAAATATAAAAACAATGCTTTTACAGCGGGGAAAAAAAGTATTGAACACGTCAACATTTCTCTCAAAAAACATATTTCTAATCGAGCTATTGACATGAAATTTTCACCGGATATCGGCATCAACCCAAGTAATGCACACATAGAAAGAAATCCAAACATTTATGTCCATAAATGAAGTTATGTGTAATAAAGTGAAATGGCACAGGGAATAAGTATTGAACACATGAAGAAAAGGAGGGGTAAAAAGGTCTGGCAAGCCAAGAAAGCAGCTGGAGTTTGTCAGTATTCAGAAGGTAACCTGCCCCCTATTAGTGCAAAGTAATATCAGCTGGTATAGTCCTGATGCCTTTTAAAAAGGTTTCTCACCAGCAAGGTGTTAGACAAGAAGCATTGCATGATGGGTAAAGGAAAAAGCTGTCCAAAGACCTACGCAACCTTATTTTGCAAAACACACTGAAGGCATTGGTTACAGGCGCATGCAGCTGAGGTTGTCTATGATTTTCACAATAGGAGTCATTATGTGTCCAGAGCCAATCACTTCTGCACATAAGGCCTGCTGGTGAATGAAGCAGCAGTAATGCAGACATTTTGGAAAGTCTGGGTCAGCTTTACAGTGAGTGATGAAACCTGTTTGTCTATTGATCATAGCAGGAGCCCCGTCTGCAGTCACTGCTACCAGCTTTTCTAATGGTACCTTTTTCTGCACAAAAACTCCTTCACCATGTTATACATTTCATCTTCTCTTTTAGTTGTCTGTTTGGGCAGATGTGTCAAGAGTTTATCTCTTGATGTTAATATAAACCAACAGCTGCGCTGTACTGCTGCTTTCCACAGACTCATCAGACCGGATGCTAGACTACCTGCACTTTGCAATATCCCGGTCCAGCTAATCGGCCAAGTTATCAGACATAGCTGACTCTTGTCTAGACATTGTAGTGGAGATTAGGTCAGTTCCATTTTTCTCATCCTAAGGTACAGTGTTAGTAATTATTATGATTGCTTGATTGACAGCTTCTTAATCTGAAAATGCCTTCTTTTTGATGAGAAAATGAGCAGGTCTAAACGAGGCTTCGGTTGAAGATTTTTTTTTCATGCTATATGCAAACATCTCAGTCCTTAAAGCCAACAGATTACAACCCCCCCCCCACCCCCCCTCCACCGACATGCTGCTGTCATGTTAAATGTAGCTTGCAGCTCCAGAATGGAGAAGAAATAACTATGCCAAACGGTTCGAACAGGGCGTGGCTCGCGGGGCGGTCGCCCATGCCAGGCGGTCGCCCGTGCTCGGGCCCGCTAAATGCTACTCGTAGCTTTAATTATTATTCTTTTTCTTCCGACAAAAGAGTCGCCTTTTTGAGGCCTTTAACATACCCCAAAACTCACCAAATTTTGCACAAACATCAGGAGTCGCGAAAAATTTCGTATTTTATAGGAAATTGGCATGGATGCACAAAAATGGCTCGACAGCGCCACCTACAATGACTTTTGTCTCGAGCCCCCGCATATGCTTCAACCTACAAGCTTGATTTTTTCAGGACATGTTTATCAGATGGAAACCTACAAAAAAGTCTCTTGGTACCAAGCTGTCAGTCGCACAGGAAGTCTGCTATATTGATGTCAATATGTCATTTTTGCTCTATTTTGGTCATTTGTAGGCCTCGCCCTAGAACGAACTCCTCCTAGAGATTTATGAGTAATGAGTCCAAACTTTGGTTTTGTAAACTAGACCCATGTCCGATGTTAAATTGCAAAGCTTTTAAGTTTTTACGGATGTTTGTGACCGTGGCGGCGCGTCGAACTTGGAGGTCATTTCAAAAACACGCCATGAAAAGAAAAATGGCCATTACTCAGCCATGCAAAATCCAATCTGATCCAAAATTGATGTGCATGATTGTAGTCTGACTCTGAACACATCTGCAGTGAAAGAATCTGGAAAAAGTGTAGCGCCACCTGCTGGCAAGAGGAAATGACATGTTTGACTTGGAGCATGACTGCTCCAAGTAGGATGAGCCGACACACCTGAAAATGACGTCCACCTGTTGAAAAGCCATTGAAGTTTACTCTGACAAAAAACCATAACTTTCTAATCAGGGGTGTGGTCGTGACAGAGCGGCAAAGTTGGGCGTCTCGCCATGCACACAAAAGTTGCTCTCACGTGCACATTCCTTGTCCAATCTCACTGAAATTCAATGGATATGATGAAGCTTCCATTCTGAACCCATGGATATGACAATTTTGGACGAGCTCCATAGCGCCACCTAGTTATTGAAAAACACAGTTTTTGTCGCATTTATCCCTATCTTTTCTCTGCGCTTCGTCCGACGTATATGAAATTAAAACTGGAGATACTCAGAAGGGTCCTCTCTCATCATCTAAAATTTCATGTGTGTCCATCTGACGGTGCCTTCATAAGGCCCCCCCAAACAGGAAGTGGTCAATTGCACTTACTCATAAAACAAAGCTTCGTAGCAAATCAGCCGTTTGTCTCAGGAAGCTGAGATTTCAGAATTAGATGCCTTTAATAACCTCTAGCTTTGATATGTAACACAATAGGGTCTACGAGAAACTTCATACCTCTGTTTTTCCTATGAAATTTTGGACTAAACAACTATTATTATAATAACTTCTGTTTGGGTTATCAGTACCAACAATTCCACTTTCATAGGCATTTATGTGCTACTGCTTCCTAAAAAAATTCAGAATAATTGAAGTTACAGGTGACGTCTGAGAGAGCCGTCCATCCAAAAAGGTCCGAAAACGTCTTTTTAGGCAAAACTGCAAACACCTATTTTTTTTCATAACTTATACTTCAAATATCAACACAAAAAAATAGATAACGGTAGGGATCTGTGTTTGCTGCCTTCCATATTTCTTTCAGACTTCTAGGTGAAACAGATGCATTTTTTTATAAATATTTTACATCACAAAATCTGTGCTTTTTCCGTCTGGACTCCAAACAAGTGTGTTTTATTATAACTTATGTTTCAACTATCCACACCAGGATCACAAGCATATACCTGAACATGTCTGAGTGGTCCCTGGATATTTTTTACAGATATAAAATGAACTGGTCAGGCCTAAGATTTTTTTAACATCTTACATGTCAAAGCCTCTCTCAGTCTGTTCTGCTGCAGGAGTCGTGTTACAACCCCGCCCCCTCCTGCTGCTCCCTGCTCTCATGTAAATCAGCAAGCAGTGAGCAGGAGATGAGGAGTAAGAAAGTGGGCAAAGACAGCCAGTTATACACTGAAAGACTTCTTCTTTTATACATCTTTAGTATTAATCATTGTTTTTTTATTAATCCAACATGCAATTAACTTTAAATTTTATCTTTTTTTTATATAAACAAAACATACCCAACTTCAGTACACTGAAGCAACATAGGATAATAAACATCTCTTTTATCCTTTTTTATCAATGCTGCAACTTTTTTCCCTTTCTAAACATCCAATGAAATTTAACTACAACAGCAACAAAAAACACAACTGATAACAAATTTCTCTAAAAAATGATGTGCATATACATAGCACCTTTAAACACCAAACAAATAACAAATCCTCCCAATAAAAGCACAAAAAAATGCAACACAAAATGTAAAACACACACACTCAAATGTTAAAAACACACCTGTTAGCTGCAAAAATGTCCACAAGTCAACATGTACGCAGTACAGATAGTGTTCACACATCCACACTTGTGACTTCAAACCAACTAGTGTGAAATATTTCATTCATTCACACAAACTATTAGTGCAAAGGTGAGCTAGCACCTGTGCTCAGGTGAGTGTTTATGTTCTTCTAAAATGGGTGGTGGAATGTGAAAAGAAGGAGGGAGAGTGACCAGCCATCCCCACACCAAGGCCCCCGCCACAGCAGCTGCGGCAGCCAGAACCCCCCAACACCACACGGCAGCAGGTAGAGAACATCCAAAGTGGAATTCTAACAATTGCCAGTACAACCTTTAACAAAAGAAGCTTCAGCAGCTTCTCTGCATTGCAGAACATTTAACAATGCATTGCAAGTGTCTTTGGACACTGACGATGGGTCATCAGACATACAGGAGCAATGCCCTCATACTTTGCAAAATCACCCTTGTATCCAAAATATCCCACAGAAATTGTGGCTGTGCTGAAACTAATCTATATGCTACAGAGGCAGATCTTAACCATTATTTATGAATGCAATAATCATTATGCAAAATGCAATTAACTTTAAATTGTATCTTTTTTTTTACAAACATAACAAAAACCAACCTCAGTACACTCCTACAGATGTGACATAGGATGATAAATATCTCTTACATCCATTTTTATAATCAATGCTGCAACTTCTTTTACTTTCTATACATCCAATGAAATTAAACTACAAATCAACAAACACAACTGATAACAAATGTCTCTAAAAACGATGTGTATATTTGATTTAGTCTTCCAGTAATGTCTGTCCAAAATGCATGTTCATATTCACCATATTCATATTCACCTTATTCAGCAGACATCTCCTCCAATAGCACCTTGAAAATTCTGTGCTGTTTTGCTTTGCGGCTGTTGTTTATGGTTTTCACAATAAGAGTCATTATGTGTCCAGAGCCAATCACTTCTGCACATAAGGCCTGCTGGTGAATGATGCAGCAGTAATGCAGACATTTTGGAAAGTCTGGGTCAGCTTTACAGTGAGTGATGAAACCTGTTTGTCTATTGATCATAGCAGGAGCCCCATCTGCAGTCACTGCTACCAGCTTTTCTAATGGTACCTTTTTCTGCACACAAACTCCTTCACCATGTTATACATTTCAACTCCTCTTGTAGTTGTCTGTTAGGGCAGATGTGTCAAGAGTTCTTCTCTTGTGGAGAAATCTTCAAACATTGTGTTAATAGAAACCAACAGCCTTGCTGTACTGCTGCTGTCCACAGATGCATCACATTGAATGCTAGACTACCTGCTCTTTGCAAGATCCCGGTCCACCTGATTGACCAAGTTATCAGACATAGCTGACTCTTGTCTAGACATTGTAGTTGAAATTAGATCAGTTCTGTTTTTCTCATCCTTAGGTAAAGTGTTAGATTCTGCCTTAAGGAACATTAACAATTTGACTCACAAGGGGGTCCCATCCTGTCCCACACTCTAACTCATGGTGCAAAAAAATAAATAACCACAACAGTTTAAATCACTATTTAAAACAGAGTAAAACAGCTGGACGATAAAACCCATGGACAAAAACTCACACTTAGACCCCAATCTGCCAAGATAGACAAAGAAAATGGAATCTCACAATTCCTTGCGATTTCTAATGTATCCAATTTAAAGGTATCATGTTGGATCAACATGATTGAAATTAGTAACTTTTAAATTGATTATTTTTATGTACGATCGACATGATTCCTTCACGTAAGATTTACAAACATAAAATTTTCTGGTTGAAATGACAAGTTACATTTTCGTAAACTTAATTGGCTGGTAATTTCCTTTTTTTGAGTGTGCTTTATCACTGTGGCAGTGTTGCCTTTCTTCTTAATTATATCTTTAACCTCCTCGTATGCCTCCATGAGGATTTGTGCTTCTGACGGGGAAAAGTATGCGGCTCTAGTTGCCATGGTAAATCAGTTAATCTGTGATCTGTGGTGGGGTCTATTTGAGTGAGCCATGAGCGCGCACCTATCCAGGAATGGTTTCACCTGGCTTAATGAATCCATGTCTGCTCATCCTGGCTTGGTCTTTGTGCAACCAGTTAAGCCTAGACGCACATGTTTTAGCTTCATTGAGCTCAGCTCCGTCATTTTTCCCGGATGTCTTAATTCTACTTTTGTGCAACAGGCCCCAGGATTCTTCATGTTTGAATCAAAGATTGTTTTTTGGTATGTCAATTTTTACTGTCGTTATATATATACTGGTCTTTTCTAACAGATTTTTACAATAAAATATTTTTATGTTTATTTTTTATATATTTAAAGAGAAAATAAAGACTTTTCAACTCAATCGTGGCAACCCCTTGATCTTCTGAGAATCATCCACCAGAGAGCACCAAAGGGCATCCAGAACTGCCACTAAGGAGTAACAACCCCATTATTTCTATTTCAACAACTTAATATCACTATTATTTCAACGCATAGCATCTGTAATCTTTTTGTAATACATGTACCGTCCCCTGACATTGTTATTGTTATGACTATTGTTCCTGTCATACATATTTGTTCTATTTGTGTTGAATAATAAAATTTAAAAGAAGAAATCACCATTAGTAACCTTTGTGCTATCCTAGGCACTTAACTGTTGGGAGTTGGGTTAGCTAGATTCACTAGACAGAGCGCTGAACCTTCTTTTTCAATTTTTTGTGATCTACATTGGTTCAATGGATTACATGAAATTTTTCCACTTTTATCCACCTTTGTCATGGTAGGGCGAGTATATTAAAGTAAAAGGGGGATCATCCAAGATAGCACAAGGGTTAACAAAGTTCCCCAGAGTCTGGGAAATGCACACATCCCATTTTGACAGAGACTTACTGTAAAGCTGTATTTTCTGAGAAGAGTATGTTGCTCAGCCCTATACAGCAGATTGTTTATAGACAGAGTGAACTGACTCTAATGTGAGTAAGCCTGTATCTTGAAAGTCTTTGGTCACACAACCACCCAAAGTTATGGTTTTTAAGTTAAAAAATATTTTCGCACTCTACCCTTCACATCATACAAAGCACATCTCAACAATACTGTAAAACTATTGCTTATTGGAAACGAACTCTTGAAGGGATTAAAAAGAGAGGTTTTTTGAAACTTCCCCCACCAGCAAAGCATCATGGGAAGTGTGACGTCACAACCCCTGAAACGCAAAAGTTTCTTGTGAGACTTATCTAACAGAATCACCCACAAAACATTTTTTTGAACACAGACATAACACAAAGAAGACAATACACCACCACTTTGGGATTGGAATGTAATTTTATTAGATTTTAACCCTTGGGAATGAAACTAAAAACGGAGCTGTCTGATTGGTCCATGGGAGAGCTCATGCAGAAGGGGCACAAACTCTACAGCTAGAATGTTCAAGAACGGATTAATGATCAATACAATAATTAATATAAAATGTTCTACACATACATAAGGAACTAAACGAAGTAGAACTTCTATTATTTCATGAAAACAATAACATGTAATCAACCTACAAATACGAACGAGAAAAGGGATGATGGGAAAAAACCTCGAGTCAGACACCTACTCAAGGCAATGACCCCAGGGGATTTTCATCTCAGTCTTCCCTCTACTCGACCCCTGCTGGACGACTGGAGAATCACACCCCACGGAGAATTTCGCTGAAGGTTGCCGACTTAGAGCAAAAACAGCTCTTTTAAGAGCTTTTCCTCATTTCCTCTACACTTCGATCTTCGACGCTCCTGACCTGCAAGGAAGACCGCCGGACCCTCAGTGAGACGACGAGGAAGCCTTCAGTTTTACTAGAGGTGCGTCACGACCATTTTGTATTATCCCGCGACTTTTAAACGAACCGTTACTTTGAATCGACCATCCAACCTTTTTTACATCGCCACAACGACTACTCACCTTCTGATAATCAATTTTATTGAATAAAAAACCGTAAAAGTTGTTTAAAATCGATAGGACGGACGTTAATAATTTGACCTGTTACTTCGTTGAACCAGAAGCGATCGCCGCCATTTTGAGACAAACGCAAGTTTTAAAGACTTTTTTAAAGTAAACCAACCGACTAATTTTCTTTTTAAACGGACACAAACATTCGAAATGACATGTAGAATCGATACTGATCGACAAACGACAAGTTTCTATCCGTTTCAGAGATCGTTTTTTTTGTAGTCAATGGGGGGGGGGGGTGTATCCTTAAAAGAGTGTTCCAGCTGCACCAGGAAAGGAAAGCTGACTGCCTGCAGGATACGTTTCTCATTCAATGTGTGTTCTATCTGCTTCAGCTTCACTACCTTCTGTTTGTCAAGGTACATGAGCGGTATGTGTGGGAGATTTAAGACTGCGATCCGTCCCGCAGCTCTAGGGGTACGAGCTACCGAACTCAGAACCGGGTCTAAGTGAGTGTCTGAGCACAGCTCGGATCAGCACACACAGCGGTTTGGGCTTCAAAGCAGAAATGTCGCTCAGTCCTTAGAAAACATTCAAACAATGACGTGGATTTGTGTTTCCAGTCGTGTCCCGACTAAATAAAGGCTGATGTTATTCGTTAACGTGCAGCCAGCATGCAGCGCCACCCAAAGATAATGTTGTTAGCCCGTGTTAGCATACTGCTAATCCTGGCTTTGTTCAGAAAAAGCACTGACCACACGGATTAAAATTCAAATGATGAGCGAACAGGTGTTTCATAATAACCGTAACATTATTAAAAGCACCTTTGGAAGATCGTCTCGTATGTTACCGAGCTGACATGTCAATGAATATAGCCGCTCGGCGCTGTTTAACATCGTTTTGTATTGAATTGTTACATTCAATAAAGTTTGGGGGAGAAAAGCCGTTTGGCGGAATTTATATCCTTCTGGTTTTCAAACCCTACTGCGCATGTGCGAATGATTTATTCCGACGGAAAGTGTGACCATAGTGAACGTTTTTATATTCTGAAAACATTTTTTCTTGGCCCATGTACACGGTTGGATTCTAATCCGACCATTGATCCCATCAAGATATTTTGTACATGTAACCGCGGCTTATGGGGTCCACTCGCAACGTGGCGGGGGCGTGGCATCACGATGGTGGTTTCTCCATCGGGATGTCAGTCACCCATCATCGTCCATCGGCACAACCCTACAAATAGTCAATTATTAGTGTGTGGCAGCCACTATGACTATTTGCAGGAACACACACACCGATTCTAAAATGGCTGCTTGGCCTGCTGTACGCGTTAGGATTGATTTTAAAGTTTATAAATGTTTTTATGGTCTTGGGCCTTCATATTTATCTGATATGATTTTAAAGTATGAGCCCCTGTGGGCCCTGAGGTCCTCTGATACAGGCCTTTTGGTTACCCCACACGGCAAGGCCTCATTCAGTTTTAATGGACCTCCTCTATGGATTAGCCTCCCAGAGAGCATTTACCATTTTATGTCTATTAAAGTTTATGTACATTTGTTTTTGTTTTAAATACATTTTATTTATTTATTTTTATTTTTTACATTTTTTTGTAACTCCAGAGTTTTCCTCTGAGGGATCTGAGTGATCCTTTGTCTCGACAACAAAGAGAGAGGAGCTGTTTGCTGGTTTTTCCAGAGCACGTTTTGTTTTGTAAGCCAGTAAAGAGTTTGGTAAAGGTAAGTAGAATCGCAATGTTTAATAATTTATTATAGGACACATGTTACATTTATTTGTATAGAACTGTGTTCCAATACTCTGAATATATTTTGTTTTTGATTATTGGTCTGTGTGGGATAAATGCATTGCTTTATGTATACATAATAGACACGAGAATCTTATTTTAATGGTGGTTTCCTTTTTGTATCTTTTTTTTTTCAGATGCCACGAAAGAAGGGATTTAATATGCGTCGCACCAAAGTGTGTAAGGTTCAGGAAGAAGGTAAAACTTCTGCTTGTGTGTGTCTGGAGCAAATACAGAAGCCTTTGATTTCTGGAATGAAAGTAAGATTGACAAATTCAAGTGATAGTACAACATCACTTGCATGTTCTGTTGTGGCTGCAATCAATCATGTTGTTGCTCCAGTGTGTACATGGAGGGGCGCTGATGTTGATAATATTAGAAATGAAGGTGTGCGGTTGGTTTGTTCATTTAATGGAAGTGATGGACGTGTGAACAATTCAGAAAAGTTATTTAAGGTTTCTGAAAAGCTCACTGTGTTTGGAAGAATTTGGGATGTTGCTATCAATGAGCCTGTGTATTGTGGTGATTCAAAGAGTGAAGACTTTTCGCTGTTGTATGAAATGATGCAAGAGCAACTGATGGAGGAAGATCTGTGTTTGTTGGATTTGCAGGATTTCGTTTGTGCTGTCATTCATCACAAAGAATATTTTGTTGTGGTTGATTGTGGTGCACGAGATTCATCTGGAATGTTTTCTAATATTGGAACATCTGTGGCTGTTTTCAACAGTTGTTTTAATGATTTGATGATGCACATTTGGAACTTGAAAAAGTCTTTGAATGCAGAATGGTTTGGCATTAGTTCAATGTTTGTGAAAGAAGCTTCTTGGGATGAGTGTAGTAATACATTTGGTTTGGGAGCAGAGGATGCACGTGTTAATCAGTCAGTTTTGGGCAAAAGACAGACTGGTTTTATAAAAGAACATGTTCAGGAGCTGAGTGACAATATCGTGGTTGTTGAACAATGCAAAGTGTTAATGGAAAGCAAAAAATCATTGAAAATTGGAAAAAAGGGCAGTAATTTTAAGACAAAACCATCTTCAGTGATTGTAAATGACAACAATTGTAACAGGTTTGACACAGAACGTTGTGTAAGGGGATCGTTTCATCAAGGAGATCGTCAGCTTCAAAACAGAGGTGTGCAGTGCATGGCAATAGCACTGGTCAGTTTAGCTAAACACACGGATCGTAGTGTTTTTGAGTGGGAGGCAACAGACTTGGACCATGTAGTGTTTCTTGGTGATCAGCTGTACTCGTCGGTGTGTGAAAACAAAATCATCCCTGGAAATTTGAAGTTTTTGTCAGTACCTGATTTGCCCATGGATTCTGAAATTG
Organism: Oryzias curvinotus; assembly: GCA_023969325.1. NCBI lineage: Eukaryota > Metazoa > Chordata > Actinopteri > Beloniformes > Adrianichthyidae > Oryzias > Oryzias curvinotus. The sequence continues at coordinate 26,793,089 of CM043723.1, forward strand.
ATGGTAAATTATTTAAGTTTGAGTATGGTGAATATGTTTCTGGGATTGTTAATGTGAGTAATGGTAAATTTGTTGACAGTGGTGAAGTGATAACTCTTAAAAAGGGACTGGAACACATGCTTGTCAAGTATAAAACATGTTTTTTGACTATAGGCAGTAGTACTTGTGCTGTTATTTCAGAAAATGGCCATTATGCTGTGGTAGATTCACATGCACGCAGTGCTACTGGAATGGCAGATGTAAATGGAAGAAGTATTATCATGTACCTTCCTAGTCTTAATGATTTATACAATTATATTTGTTGCTTGAGTATTTCACTTGCAGGAAAAGAAATGGCTTTTGAAATTGCATCTGTTGCTGTGACAGAAAATGAACGTAGTGAGAAAAATAAACAAAGTGTGCTTGAGAAGGATTGTAAAACTGGATTAAATACTGAGTCACAGTTTGGTTTTGGGTGCAGTTTAGATGTTCAAACTAGTCCCTTCCCGTTGCATGAAAGTAACAGAAAGCGTAAGCTTTCAACTGTGCAACGTGAATCAAAGAAGACAAAATGGTATGATGCTAATGAAGCTAGTTTGGATGTTGAGTTTATTGGTGAGGTTTCATCAAAGAAACTTGAGTTTTACCCTGTTGATTTTGATGTGACACAAGCATTGTGTAAACAACTGAATGTGCATTGTGAAAACACTGCGTGTTCTAACCCTCTAGAGGTTGATATGTTGGGAATTCCATGTCAAACTGATCATATAGTAGCTGATGGCAATTGTTTTTTTAGGGCTGTGTCCAAAGTTATCAGTGGTACTGAGAAAAATCACATTAAGTTAAGACGTGCAGTTGTTACACATTTACAAAAAAATGTTGGAAATTATAGTTCTCTTTTGAGATCTGAAAATATGTCTGTGGATGAATATCTCAATGTTTCTAAAATGAGATTTTCTGGTAGTTGGGCTACAGAGGTTGAAATTCAAGCTACAGCTGACTACTTGGGTGTGAGTGTGTATACATTTCACAATGAACGTTGGTTGAAATATGCCTGTCAACGTAAAGCTATATCTAAACAAGGCATATATTTGCAAAATATAAATGAGTGTCATTATGAAGTTGTAACTTGCGTTGAAATTTTTCAGCAGCAGCGTTGTTTTGGGTTGTGTAAATCTATGGAAGAAAATAATTTGGGTCATAATATGAGGCAACATAAAAGGGACTCAGAAATGCTTTCAGAAGGAGATTGCAAGAGTGTTAAACATGGCAGGTCTGAAGTTGGTGATTGTAATGAAGTTTTGTATAGTGCGTTGGTTAACAATGATCACCAAAAGAGTGTAATTGTTCAAAGTAAAAATTTAGTTAAAAATGTTTTCAGTTTTTATCCACTGTCATTCGAGTCTGCAGTTTTGTTGTCAAAACATCTGGATTTGGATTTTGTGAAGCAGAATGAAGACATTCCAACTAATAATGTAACGCTTGGTTCTATTTGTAAGACAGAGGTCACATTAAATGATGGGAATAGTTTTTTTCGAGCTATTTCTCGAGTCATTAGTAGTTCTGAAAAATGTCATAGAAGAGTTCGACTGGCCGTTGTTAAGTTTATGCTAAACAATAGTGACATTCATATGAAGTTGCTGGAGAAAGGATATGCTACAGTGTCTGAGTACATTCAGAAGTCACGTATGAAATATGTTGGCAGTTTTGTATCTGATATTGACATTCAAGCTACTTCAAATGTTTTGGGAGTAGAAATTTTTGTACACAATGGTAGCATATGGAGAAGGTATAATCCTGTAAATAAAATACTTGGAAATCAAGGAATTTATTTGCGAGAATGTGATAAGAAATATTTTGAGGTTGTTGTTTGTGTTCATTGTAGTGGTGAAGGTGGATGTGCCAATTGGTGTAAAAGCAATAGTGTTTGTTCTGAGAAACCACTGCTAAGACGCCGTTCTTTTCAACCACATAATGTTAGTTGTGATTCAGTTGCTGAATCTTCTTTTTCTAAGTATCTAAAAAAAAGAGATCCTTTTACCACAAAATGCATTATCGAATAATTGAACAGCATAAACAGAAGAAAAAAGATATGAGTAAAAGGAAATATGAATCTGATTCTTTGCATAGATCCAGAGCATTGGAATTGAGTAAAAATAAGTATAAGGAAAATGCTGTCTATAGAACGTGTGTTAAAGAACGTAGTGCTGCAAAATACAGAACTGATGCTATACACAGAGAAAAAAAAAGAAATCGAAGTAAAAACAAATATAAATTTGATTTGTTACACAAATATAATGTTAAGGAAATGAGTAAAAGAAAATATCAGAGTAATGTTACTCACAGAGAAAATGTTAAAGCACTAAGTTCTAGAAAATATCATCAAGATCCTCACTTTAGGAAAAGTGTGTTGGATGGGAATAAATTGAAGCGACAATTGAATAAAGAACAGTTAAAAGAGTTTGATGTTGTTATGAAACAATTTTTGGATAAAGTTAAAGATGGACCTGGGTTTGTTTGTTGTGTATGTCATAGGTTGTTATTTGAACATCAAGTATTACATTGTAAAAAAGAGTTGTACAGTAATGCAGGACTTGAACTTATCGCTGATCAATGTATCACTTCTGATTATTTGCATATCTGCAATGCAAACTGCTCAAAAAATTGTGAATGGATGAAAACACCAAGAAGCAAATTGTGGATTTGTTACACGTGTCATGCTAAAATCAAAAAAGGTCAAGTACCGGCTGAAAGTGTTAAAAATAACTTAGAACTTGAACCTATACCAGTAGAATTGGCATGTTTAAATCAATTAGAACAACATTTAATAGCATTACATATTCCATTTATGAAACTGTTAGCATTGCCCAAAGGTGGGCAGAATGGCGTGCATGGACCTATTACTTGTGTTCCTGCAAATACTGAACAAACAACTTATTTGTTACCACGCATGTCTATTGAGGGTTCTCTTGTGCCTGTGAAATTAAAACGGAAGCTTACTTATAAAGGACATTATGAATATCAGTATGTTGATACGGAACGTGTTAAGCAGGCTTTACAGTTTTTACAAAGCCATAATTCTTATTATAATAACGTGAAATTTAATAATGATTGGATTAATGGTTTTTGTAAAGAAACATCTGATGATGTGGTAGAACAAAATGTTGAATGCACTGCAAATGTTGACGTTTCAAATGTTATAGGAGATGAACTTCTGCATGACAGACAGCAGCATTGCATGTTCCAGGACACTTGTCTAATGCCAGTAGACATTGGTCAAGAGGCTTTGGATCAATATTTTGATCACATTTTGAATGTAGCTCCCGCTGAAGGCAATAGTCCGGTGAAGTTGTTGTCCGATATTACAAATGAGGCTAAGTGTTTTCCTGTGTTGTTTCCTAAGGGTGGACCAACATATCATGATGGAAGACAACATCCTTTAACTCTATCACGATATTTTAACAACAGGATTCTTAATGCTGATTGTCGTTTTGCACAAAATGTGGAATACATTTTTTTTGCCCAATATATGACAGAATTAGAAAAGGTTGTTTCAAATGTTTCGATTGCAGTAAGAAAAGGTAAGTATAATTTTAAAAATAAACGAGTAGTTACTGGAGAGATGTTGAATAGTGATGATTCTATTAAAAGGATGTTGGAATTTGATGATGGGTACAGATTTTTAAAACCAATCAGAGGTACACCAGCTTTTTGGCAGGCGGCCCAGAAAGACCTCATGGCTTGTGTGAGGCAACTTGGAATCCCCACATGGTTCTGTTCATTTTCTTCAGCTGATATGCGGTGGAAGAATTTACTTTCCTGCATTTTGAAGCATGAAGGTAGGACTGAAACTGTGGAGCAGTTGGAATGGGCAGACAGATGTGAGCTTTTGCGTCGTAATCCTGTCACTGCTGCTCGGATGTTTGATTTTCGTTGGCATTGTTTTCTGAAAGTGGTTCTTATGTCGCCTGCATGTCCTATAGGAAAAATCAAGGATTATTTTTATAGGGTGGAGTTTCAGCAACGTGGCTCACCACATCTTCATTGCCTGTTTTGGATAGAGGATGCACCTGTAATTGACAGAAATACAGATGCTGAAGTGATTGCATTTATTGATCGTTATTTGACTTGCGAGTTACCATCAAATATTGACTTACTGGAAATTGTAACATCTGTGCAAAAACACTCTGAAACACATGCGAAAACATGTAAAAAAAAAGGAACTGTGTGTCGTTTTAATTTTCCTAGACCACCTTCTGCGCGTACGTTCATATCACGTAGCACAAGTGCTGAAGAGACACAGTCTTGTCAATGTGTGTTATCAGAAAAAGATTCTTGCAACTGTAAAGAAAATACACAGACACAGCAATTGAAGAAAAAAGAGGCTTCTGCAATGATTGCACACATTAAAGCCGCTCTCTCAGCTGATGGGCCAACTTATGACAATGTTGAAGATTTGTTTGGATCTGTTGGGTTAAACCAAAGCACATTTGAAACTGCATATAACTGTTGTGCTCGGAAAACCCATGTTGTGCTGAAACGTCAGGTTAATGAAGTTTGGATTAATCAATATAGCAAGCCACTGTTAAAATGCTGGAATGCTAATATGGATATACAGTTTGTTGTTGACGCATACGCATGTGTTGTGTACATCATTTCCTACATCTCTAAATCAGAAAAGGAAATGGGTTTACTCTTGCAGTGTGCACAAAAGGAAGCAAGCAGAGATGGAAATGTTTCTGCCAAAGAAAGTCTAAAAACATTAGGCAGTACATATTTGCACAACAGAGATGTATCTGCTCAAGAAAGTGTTTATAGACTGACAAATGCACATTTGAAAGAGTGCTCTCGGAAAGTTGTGTTTCTTCCTGTTGGTGAAAATACTGTTAAAATGAGCTTGCCGTTAAAAGTACTTAAAGAGAAAGCATCGAAGCATTCTGTAAGTACAGATGATATGTGGATGACAAGCATAGTGGATAGATATAAGAACAGACCTGAGAGTGATGATTTTCCTTCAATGTGTTTAGCAGAATTTGCTTCCGAATATCGTGTGTTGTCAAAAAATGAAAGTGCAGCTAAGCGAATAAAGTTGAACAACAACACTGGATATGTTGTGAAAAGAACCCGCACACAACCTGCTGTTGTACGTTACGTTAAGTTCTCTGAAACAAATCAGCCTGAATTGTTCCATCAAAGCAATCTGCAGTTGTTTTTGCCATACTACATCGATTGCCAGCTGAAACCTCAAGGTTTCGAAACGTATCAAGACTTTTTTCATAAGGGCACTATAAGACTTGGTAATTCTGGTCTGCAGTCGGTGAAGTCTGTGGTAACATTAAACAGAAGTAAATTTGAAATTGATGGTGATAAATTGCTTAATGCTCAGCAAGGGATAGATAATGCTGGTGTAGTTGAAGATGCCTGGTGTGAATTATGCCCTGAGCAAGAATTGGAAAGACTTGAGTGTCACGAGTTGTTACAGAAAGAGAAAAGTGTCGATGATGAACAGGAATTTGATATTCCTGATTTAAGAGTTTCTGCTCAACATAACCATTTCTTTCAAAAGAATAACACAAAAATGCCTCGTAGTGATGGCTTGGCTTTAATTCGCTCTTTAAATGAAATTCAGATGGATATTTTTTACCAAGTGAGAAAATGGTGTGTGGAAAAGGTTTTGGGAAAAAAGCCAGAACCATTTCACCTGTTCATAACAGGAGGTGCAGGGACTGGTAAAACTCACCTAATTAAAGCAATACAATATGAGTCAAATAGACTATTGTCTCCTCTTTGTCGTCATGTAGATGACATTTGTGTTTTGTTGACGGCTCCCACTGGAATTGCTGCGTTTAATGTACAAGCGAGTACTATACACAACACTTTTTGTATTGGTAAAGATCTCCGCTTACCTTACACACCACTGGGTGAGGAAAAATTAAATTCTTTACGTGCCATTTACAGCAGTTTACAGATTTTGATAATTGATGAAATATCCATGGTAGATCACAATTTATTAGCATATATTCATGGGCGACTGAGGCAAATAAAGCAAACTGGTAACTCTGCTTTGTTTGGAAATGTTTGTATTATTGCAGTTGGGGATTTCTTTCAATTACCTCCAGTGAGAGGAAAACCATTGTATGTGGAAAATGTGGGTATGGACCTTTGGTGTGGTGTGTTTAAAATTGTTTGCCTAGAAACCATTGTACGCCAAAAAGATCAGGAATTTGCCAAATTACTTAACAGACTTAGGACACGATGCAAAGGTACTGAAATGTTAAAAAGTGATATCCAACAATTGAAGTCACGTGAAACCGGAGAAAGCAGTTCTGCTTTACATATTTTCCCAACTAATGGTCAAGTAAATCAACATAATTTAACCCATCTACATTCATCCTGTCCAGAGTATGTAACTATTAAAGCTCAAGATTATGTCAATTGTAAGGAAACAGGTAGACAAGTGTTACTAAGTGGTAATCATTCAAACGCTAACAATACTTGTTTAGCAGAAAGACTTCTTTTGGGGAAGAATGCACGTGTCATGCTTTGTAAAAATGTTGATGTGGCAGATGGTCTTGTCAATGGTGCATGTGGAATTGTGACTGATATTGTCTATAGAAACTCTGACTTTCCACAAATTGTTTTTGTGAATTTTGATAATAAAGACATTGGAAGACAAAGGAAGAAACAGTATGAAAATCTTCCAGGGCTTGTCTCAGGTTCTGTAGCCATTGTTCCAGAAGAGGAACCAGTCACAGGAAGAGGTGGTCTGAGACGACAGTTTCCTCTAAAGCTTGCTTGGGCTTGTACTGTTCATAAAGTTCAGGGTCTTACCATTGATAATGTTGTTGTGTCTTTGAAAAAAACCTTTGCTCCTGGGCAGGCTTATGTTGCATTAAGCCGCGTAACAAGTTTGTCTGGTTTAATTATTCAAGATTTTAAGGAACAGGCCATTTATTGTAACAAAACAGTTTCTGAATATGTGGCAAACATGCCTCAATATCTGATAAATAAAGAAAACGTCACTTCTAGTTCATGTGACTTTAGCATTTTCCTCATAAATGTGCAAAATCTAGAGTGGCATGTAAAGGACTTAGCTTTGTGCACAAAACAGTTACATGCTAACTGCATAGCTGTAACTGAAACATGGCTTCCAAATGCACCTTTACCTGATGCATTGAACATCAGTGGCTACAATTTTTATAGTATGCCACGCTCACTGTCTTATAGTGGAGTAGATCCTAGACTGAATGTGATTAAAGGCTTAAAACATGGTGGTGTTGGAATGTACACCGTTGAAAATATCCTGTTTGAACATGTAGAGGTACAAAGTGTAGATATTGAATGTTTAGTGCACAGATTTGTTACATCGAACATAGTCGTGGCAGTTCTGTATCGTCCACCATCATATGCCATTTCATTATTTAGAGAGAACCTTAACAAATTAGTTGATCTGTTGGAGCCCCTGGGCGATACCATTGCTATAATGGGTGATTTTAATGAAAATCTAGTAAACTCTAAGACAATAACTGACTTCATGGCACATAAAGGTTATATTCAACTGGTTTCTGAAAACACAACATTAAAAAATACGATAATCGATCATGTCTACTTAAAAACAACAAAATATAAAGTCGAATGTACAGTTGTACAAACATACTTTAGTGATCATGATGGAATTCTTTGTCGTTTTGCACATGTAAATGACTGATTGTGGCAAAGGGGACAGGGACAGATGGCGACATCTTTATCTCTGTTAAGTCACAAACGTCTGACTTAATTTAAAACGTCAAATGTTGAACTAAATACATGCTGGTGTCAGTTGTTGTGGCGAAGGAGACAGGGAGAGATGGCAGCATCTTTATCTCTGTTAAGTCACAATCCTCTGACTTTATGGAAATATGGTTTCTTTTCCTGCATCATGAATACATATTAGGCATTACAAATTTACATTTTTTTTCCTGTAGTTAGCTATTGAGTAAAGAATCCAAATCCTTTGTTTTGGCATATTTCTAAATTTCAAACCATCTGATGTACAAACGTATTCCAAGTACTTAAAAAGTACTTTAGAAAGAAATTGAAATTTATGTATCTATTGCATTCTTATGGCCTAGTTATTCATGATGCAGGTTTTGCTTTCCTTGCCATGTGACCTCAAAAAAGCAAAAGACATTGGTAATGGTACTCCCAGTTACTGGGATGGGGTTCGATTCCCTACGATGTCCATGTTCTGAGGTCACATAAACATTTTTTAATGTCAATGCATATATATGTCTTCATGAAATATCTCTGTCTATTTTTATTCGTAGAGAAAATTCTATAACTCTCGCCATTGGAACATCGCCACAGTGCCCACCCAGACTGGGACAGCAACTTGGTCCACTTCACAGCCGTGAGGCTGACACATCCTAAGACACATTCTAAGCCTTGAACAAGGCTTACAGGCTAATGTCATGTTAACAGTAGCTTCGAGCTCCAGAATGGACAAGAAAAAACTGCTCGAGCAGGGCGTTGCTCGCGGGGCGGTCGCCCGTGCCAGGCGGTCGCCCGTGCTCGGGCCCGCTAAATGCTACTTGTAGCTTTAATTATTATTATTCTTTTTCTTCCGACGGAAGAGTCGCCTTTTTGAGGCCTTTAACATACCCCAAAACTCACCAAATTTGGCACACACATCAGGAGTCGCGAAAAATTTCGTATTTTATGGGAGACAGGCATGGGTGCACAAAAATGGCTCGATAGCGCCACCTACAAAATTTGTTTTCGCGAGCCCCGCCACATGCTTTAACGTACAAGCTTGATTTTTTCAGGGCATATTCATCAGATGGAAACCTACAAAAAAGTCTCTCGGTACCAAGCTGTCAGTCGCACAGGAAGTCTGCTATATTGATGACAATATGTCATTTTTGCTCTATTTTGGACATTTGCAGGCCTCGTTCTAGAACGAACTCCTCCTAGAGATTTGTGAATAATGACTCCAAACTTTGGTTTTGTAAACTAGACACATGTCCGATGTTAAATTGCAAAGCTTTTAAGTTTTTACGGATGTTTGTGACCGTGGCGGCGCGTAGAAATTCGAGGTCATTTCAAAAACACGCCATGAAAAGGAAAATGGCCATTACTCAGCCATGCATAATCCAATCTGATCCAAAATTGATGTGCATGATTGTAGTCTGACTCTGAACACATCTGCAGTGAAAGAATCCGGAAAAAGTGTAGCGCCACCTGCTGGCAAGAGGAAATGACATGTTTGACTTGGAGCATCACTGCTCCAAGTAGGATGAGCCGACACACCTGAAAATGATGTCCACCTGTTAAAAAGCCATTGAAGTTTACTCTGACAAAAAACCATAACTTTCTAATCAGGGGTGTGGTCGTGACAGAGCGGCAAAGTTGGGCGTCTCGCCATGCACACAAAAGTTGCTCTCACGTGCACATTCCTTGTCCAATCTCACTGAAATTCAATGGATATGATGAAGCTTCCATTCTGAACCTATGGATATGACAATCTTGGACGAGCTCCATAGCGCCACCTAGTTATTGAAAAACACAGTTTTTGTCGCATTCTTCCCTATCTTTTCTCTGCGCTTCGTCCGACGTGCATGAAATTAAAACTGGAGATACTCAGAAGGGTCCTCTCTCATCATCTAAAATTTCATGGGTGTACATCTGACGGTGCCTTCATAAGGCCCCCCCAAACAGGAAGTGGTCAATTGCACGTACTCATAAAACAAAGCTTCATAGCAAATCAGCCGTTTGTCTCAGGAAGCTGAGATTTCAGAATTAGATGCCTTTAATAACCTCCAGCTTTGATATGTAACACAATAGGGTCTACGAGAAACTTCATCACTTGATTTTTTTAATTAAATTTTGGACTAAACAACTATTATTATAATAACTTCTGTTTGGGTTATCAGTACCAACAATTCCACTTTCATAGGCATTTATGTGCTACTGCTTCCTAAAAAAATTCAGAATAATTGAAGTTACAGGTGACGTCTGAGAGAGCTGTTTATCCAAAAAGGTCCGAAACGTCTTTTAGGCAAAACTGCAAACACCTATTTTTTTTCATAACTTATCCTTCAAATATCAACACAAAAAAATAGAAAACGGTAGGGATCTGTGTTTGCTGCCTTCCATATTTCTTTCAGACTTCTAGGTGAAACAGATGTATTTATTATAAATATTTTACATCACAAAATCTGTGCTTTTTCCGTCTGGACTCCAAACAAGTGTGTTTTATTATAACTTATGTTTCAACTATCCACACCAGATTTTACAGCATATACCTGAACATGTCTGAGTGGTCGCTGGATATTTTTTACAGATATAAAATAAACTGGTCATCTGTAAGATGTATTTTCCTCTTACATGCTCCAGCCGTTTCCTCAGTCTGCTCTGCAGCAGGAGTCAAATTTCACTCCCCCCCTCCCCCCCGCTGCCTGTTCATATGCTAATTACCCAGGACTGTCAAGATGACAAGAGTTAGCCACACTGAAAGACTGCTTTTTCATTGAAAGACTTCTTCTTTTATACATCTTTAGTATTAATCATTGTTTTTTTATTAATCCAACATGCAATTAACTTTAAATGTTATCTTTTTTTTTTTTATAAACAAAACATATCCAACTTCAGTACACTGAAGCAACATAGAATAATAAACATCTCTTTTATCCTTTTTTATCAATGCTGCAACTTTTTTCCCTTTCTATACATCCAATGAAATTTAACTACAACAGCAACAAAAAACACAACTGATAACAAATTTCTCTAAAAAATGATGTGCATATACATAGCACCTTTAAACACCAAACAAATAACAAATCCTCCCAATAAAAGCACAAAAAAATGCAACACAAAATGTAAAACACACACACTCAAATGTTAAAAACACACCTGTTAGCTGCAAAAATGTCCATAAGTCAACATGTACGCAATACAGATAGTGTTCACACATCCACACTTGTGATATCAAACCAACTAGTGTGAAATATTTCATTCATTCACACAAACTATTAGTGCAAAGGTGAGCTAGCACCTGTGCTCAGGTGAGTGTTCATGTTCTTCTAAAATGGGTGGTGGAATGTGAAAGAAGGAGGGAGAGTGACCAGCCACCCCCACACCAAGGACCCCCGCTGCAGCAGCCGCGGCAGCCAGAACCCCCCAACACCACACGGCAGCAGGTAGAGAACATCCAAAGTGGAATTCTAACAATTGCCAGTACAACCTTTAACAAAAGAAGCGTCAGCAACTTCTCTGCATTGCAGAACATTTAACAATGCATTGCAAGTGTCTTTGGACACTGACGATGGGTCATCAGACATACAGGAGCAATGCCCTCATACTTTTCAAAATCACCCTTGTATCCAAAATATCCCACAGAAATTGTGGCTGTGCTGAAACTAATCTATATCCTACAGAGGCAGATCTTAACCATTATTTATGAATACAATAATCATTATGCAAAATGCAATTAACTTTAAATGTTATCTTTTTTTTACAAACACAACAAAAACCAACCTCAGTACACTCCTACAGATGTGACATAGGATGATAAATATCTCTTACATCCTTTTTTATAATCAATGCTGCAACTTCTTTTACTTTCTATACATCCAATGAAATTAAACTACAAATCAAGAAACACAACTGATAACAAATGTCTCTTAGAAATGATGTGTATATTTGTAGCACCTTAAAAACACCAAACAAATAACAAATGCTTCCCAATTAAAGCACAAAAAATGGAACACAAAATGTAAAACACAAATTAGAAATCGACATTTTAAAAAGATCATTTTTTTCAGCAGCTTTTTAAAAGAAATCACCGATTCAAACAACTGTTTGGTTGCTTAGAGCTCTAAATATAAAAACAATGCTTTTACAGCGGGGAAAAAAGTATTGAACACGTCAACATTTCTCTCAAAAAACATATTTCTAATCGAGCTATTGACATGAAATTTTCACCGGATATCGGCATCAACCCAAGTAATGCACACATAGAAAGAAATCCAAACATTTATGTCCATAAATGAAGTTATGTGTAATAAAGTGAAATGGCACAGGGAATAAGTATTGAACACATGAAGAAAAGGAGGGGTAAAAAGGTCTGGCAAGCCAAGAAAGCAGCTGGAGTTTGTCAGTATTCAGAAGGTAACCTGCCCCCTATTAGTGCAAAGTAATATCAGCTGGTATAGTCCTGATGCCTTTTAAAAAGGTTTCTCACCAGCAAGGTGTTAGACAAGAAGCATTGCATGATGGGTAAAAGCAAAGAGCTGTCTAAAGACCTACGCAACCTTATTTTGCAAAACACACTGAAGGCATTGGTTACAGGCGCATGCAGCTGAGGTTGTCTATGATTTTCACAATAGGAGTCATTATGTGTCCAGAGCCAATCACTTCTGCACATAAGGCCTGCTGGTGAATGAAGCAGCAGTAATGCAGACATTTTGGAAAGTCTGGGTCAGCTTTACAGTGAGTGATGAAACCTGTTTGTCTATTGATCATAGCAGGAGCCCCGTCTGCAGTCACTGCTACCAGCTTTTCTAATGGTACCTTTTTCTGCACAAAAACTCCTTCACCATGTTATACATTTCATCTTCTCTTTTAGTTGTCTGTTAGGGCAGTTGTGTCAAGAGTTTATCTCTTGATGTTAATATAAACCAACAGCTGCGCTGTACTGCTGCTTTCCACAGACTCATCACACCGGATGCTAGACTACCTGCACTTCGCAATATCCCGGTCCAGCTAATCGGCCAAGTTATCAGACATAGCTGACTCTTGTCTAGACATTGTAGTGGAGATTAGGTCAGTTCCATTTTTCTCATCCTAAGGTACAGTGTTAGTAATTATTATGATTGCTTGATTGACAGCTTCTTAATCTGAAAATGCCTTCTTTTTGATGAGAAAATGAGCAGGTCTAAACAAGGCTTTGGTTGAAGATTTTTTTTTCATGCTATATGCAAACGTCTCAGTCCTTAATGCCAACAGATTACAACCCCCCCCCCCCCCCCCCCTCCACCGACATGCTGCTGTCATGTTAAATGTAGCTTGCAGCTCCAGAATGGAGAAGAAATAACTATGCCAAACGGTTCGAACAGGGCGTGGCTTGCGGGGCGGTCGCCCGTGCCAGGCGGTCGCCCGTGCTCGGGCCCGCTAAATGCTACTTGTAGCTTTAATTTTTTTTTTTTTTTTCTTCTTTCTTCTTTCACTTATTCTGTTCAACAACTTAGCAAACAGATTAGAGCTGCAGGCCTTTTGTGTTGGACAGGTTTTACTATCACAGAAAGAGGTTGTAGAACTTTAGAAGCCAGAGTGTAGATCTGAATTAACCCCTTTTTGTTGTATTATTTATTTCTTTATTTGTTATATTTAGTGTGTGTGGGGAGGAAGAGGAAAAATGTGTGTCGGGGGTGGGGGGGTGGGGGAAGAGAGTAAAGGGAAGAAAGGTGAAAATAAAGGGAGGGATACAAGCACTGATTTGGATCAGTTATTCTTTTAAGCTGTAACAATTATACCAGATCTGCTGGAAAGACAAATATTCCATCATGGATAAGAATATGACACGAAGATGAGTGGAAAATATCTATCCATCAATACACTGTAGGTTAGAAGGAGGGATGAAGCAGACAGGGAGCAGTGTGGCAGTGTGCACGTGTACGTGGGGGTGGAGATACATGCATGCTGCCGAAGTGAACCTTGTGTTGTGGGGAACCAGATCCTACCCAGCCAGAGCAGCCAGACCAGGAAAGGGGAGGAGAGGCCCCCCAAGGCCAGGGCCCCCCCATACCGGACCCAGGCAGCCCGGGAGGGGGGGAGGCGGGGACCGCCCACCCGACCAGCTAGGCGCAGAGAAGGCCCCCCTACAGGGGCCCCCACAACGCCCAGAGGCATAAGCGAACCCGGTGTCTGGCCCCCAGGCCACAGGACAGGAGCGCTTAGCCGTACCAGGCGGCAGCCATGGGGGCCGCCGGACGCCGAGACAAGGGCCAAGGACGAAGCCAGGGCCCCAGAACCCAAGAGCCGCCCACCACCCGACCGGTGCCCCGTGTCCGCGAGCCAGCCACGGCACGCGACCCGAGCAACCCAGAGATCGCCACGCACCCACAGCCACCCCCCATAACCCTACCCACTACAACCCCCCCCCCTCCCTTACCCTTTAAGTGCCCTACCCTCTCTGTGATGGGAAGGGAAAGCCCCAGAGGGTTCCAGTGAGCCAGCCCCCAGGTCCGTCCACCCATGCACTCACGCACACATACTCACAATCATCTGGTTACCTCCCCACCCCCCGCCGCCATGCAGTAACCCCCGCCCCGCCGACCGACCCCCAGAGCTGTACGCCCGACCATCACCGCAGCCGACATGATACCCAGAAGCCTGGCCGCCCTGAGAGGACCAGGCGGGTGAAGACCGGCCGCCCCCCCCCCCCCCCGACCCCACCCATGCATGGAGGTGTGGCAGTGCTGTGTGTGTGCTGCAGGTAAAAAAAAGGAGGTCTCCAGTGTGGGGTCCCCACCGCTGCTAAGCCGCAGAACCCCCACTCCGGGATTCCTCTGTGAGTGGAGTGTATTTGCTGTGTATGTGCTGCTAACATGCAATGTGTGTTTGTCTAAAGTGGGAGTTAAAATTGTGGGGGGGTCAGTGAAAGATGAGCACGGATATTTCACCGTGCCCCCTCCACCAGACCCTCCCCACAAGGCCCTAGATGAATCAGAGTGTCTAATATGCAAGTAAAAAGAGGGGTGGAGGGCGGGCACCAACAGAGCGCCCCAAGGAGTTACCCCCCCAGTGAGCCCCGCCAGCATAACCCACCCATCCAGTTCCCAGAGCCCTATGTGCCTGTGTGCAACATTTGTTTTGGTGAGGACGGGGAGGAGCAGGCGGATGGGCACAACCGGGGGAGAGGCTCCCCCAAGCGACCGGCCCCCCCTCCCAGGGCGGCCAGGCAGCCAAGAGGCGGCAAGCCCGCCGCAGATAAGGCGAGAGCCCCACAGCGCCGAGGGACAACCGGCAAGGACGGGTCCTGGTGCCAGAACGGAAGGGCAGGGAGTCCAGCCCCACCATCCATGCCCTGACTTCCCCAAGGACTGCACACCACCCCCCCAGGGCCCCCCATCCATCCCAAAAAATAAAAATAAAAATAAAAATAAAACATAAATAAGTAAATAAACCCAGAATAGATTACATCATAAAAAAAATTATATATTAATTATATAAAATTATATATATATATATATATATATATATGAAATAATAACAATAGTCATAATAATAATAATAATAATAATAGTAATAGTAATAATAATAAATAAATACATTAATTTAAAAAAAAAATGTATGTAAACCCACCCAAGTGAACCCCTTAACCCCTGCTGTGAATGCGGCGTCAACCCCAAGGGGGCCGGGCCACGCGCCAACCACTGGCCACGGGCGAAACACCGGCCACGGGCAGACGACCCCAGGCCCCAGAACCCAAACCCGCCCCCCCCCCAGCCCCCGCCACGGCGACCAGCTACCCAGCACGGCACCCGGCCGCCGTTCCCGGTCAGCCGCACTGCCTACCCTGCGCCCAGAAGGCACCAGCCCAGGAACCCCTGCCAAATTGCCGGCAGAGCGCGCGCCCCCACCACCCCCCACCCCGGGCAACCAGAGCCCCGAGCCGGGGGAACGGTAGGCCCAGCAAAGCCCACCCCCCCACACCCGCCCCGGCCCACCCAACCAGCCAGGAACAAAAGATCTTCTCAGTCATTGGCCAGGCATAACGAAGGGGGGCAAAGCAATGGAGAGTAATGGAAGTCCTATGCTCTGTAATCTTTGTAGGGATAGTTCACTGATTCATCAACATTTTTTTGTTTTTGTGGAACGTCTGTATCAACGTCAGGTACAACGCCATTTACATACTTTGGTATGGCAGAGTCATGGTGCAAGGCGGTTACTGAGGAAACTGCAGCTAAGAAGGTACACTGATATAACAATTATATAGTTGGGATAACAACGAGAAGCAATGTGTATCACGTTAAGAGTTGTTCCAATGAACCTGCATTCATCCAATCACGTTTCAATCACTTGCTTTGTCTCATCATCATGGTTGCCACATTCCTACTCTGTTTAGATCCGGTAATGCCTGGCTGTGGTGGGTGGCCATTTTGGTCCAGTTCTTCCGCTCCAAGCATGGAACATATTCAGCTTGAGGAAACTCAGAGCGAACTGAAACAAACCAGCTTAAAAGGTGGGTCTGAGACAGGTTCTTGGTACCGGACCAGAGTCTGCTTGGGTGCATTCAGACTGAAAATTTACATCAATCTTACTCAATTGTGTGGGATTTTTGCAAGATGCAAACACACATTTGTGGCACACCACGTATGTCTAACAGACTTTTCACGCATGAACCAGAAATCATGTTCAAGTTACATAATTGGCGCACCAACCAATAAAGAATTGCATGTAAACAGTGCAAATGTCACACATGGTTAATTAGGGGTGTGTATTGGCAAGAGTCTGGCAATACGATACGTATCCCGATATTTTACAGAAACATGTTTTCTTTCTGTTTTTTTAAAAAAACAGACTTTAAAAAAACTCAACCTAAATTTTAATGTCTTCCACTGTAATAAAATGGTAAAATTCGGTTTAATGATCACAATGTTAAGCACTGCAATTGTATCTCATATGTAAGTTGCGTCTACCAAAGCAAACTCATAGTGCTTTTATTTTGGTAAGTTAAAATATAGAAAGGGAACAGTCAACATTGTCTGATTTAAAAATATATATATATTTTTTTTTTTCAGTGTAAGAAAAAACAAAGAATGAATGAGTCTTAACCAATAGGTTTCTATTGGGGAAATAAAATGCTGTTTATTTTCAGCATTAATGTAGCTTCTCTACTGCTTTTAAACAGTTCAGGAGCCTGAATGGTGCTTTAAAAATAAAGGGTGAGGAGGACACACTGATTCTTTCCAGAAACAAAGTGTGATGATCAGGAAGCATGACAGAACGAAGGAAAGTTGCTTTAATGTGACAAAAAAGGGGCTTTGTTAACATATCTGCTCTGTTGCACCTTTGCAGCCACGCTTCTCACACACGGAAGTAAACTGGTAACGCTGATCACCACAATGTCAGCCTTTTTCAGAGCATTGTAGACATCCCTCTGATCCATCAGGTCCCTAAACTAGAATCCCTTGCTTTGAGGTTCTGCAGAACTTTAGCCCGCTCTGCTGATAGCATGTTAGCAGATGCTAAGTGCATTAGCCTATTAGCTGCTGCCCTGCTTCATTGTCTATCTTATTTATCTGAGCCGCTAAAAAGCACAGAAATCCACGTTTTCATATCTTACTGTCAGCAACATGGCTCAGAGTTTCTGTTTGGTATCCATTCCAAGTAAAAACTAAATAGTTCATGTCTCATAACAACAGAAGCTGCCTCTGCTCTGGCTACGACGCTGAAGTTGGCTTCCGATTCACAGCTTCCGATTCGCGAGTGCACTAAATGAGCATTCCACTGTTATTTTCGCACTAAGATCCCCTTTGACCGGGTCCTGTTCAAAAACCGCTGGACCTGGACTGCTCAAACCTGGATTAATTTATAATTTAGATACTAAAGAACCCATTAAACCCAGTTTCTGATTTGTGAAAACTTCCTCTGATTTGTGAAAATGTGAAATAGGATTAATTTGATTGCATTTTGCGCATTGAGTCCACCTTTGACCGGGTCCTGTTCAAAAACCGTTGGACCTGGACTGCTCAAACCTGGATTAATTTATGATTTAGATAGTAAAGAGTAGATTAAACACAGTTTCTGATTTGTGAAACCATCCTCTGATTTGTGAAAACGTGAAATAGGATGATTTTGACCGCATTTAGTGCATTCAGTCCACATTAGACCAGGTCCTGTTCAAAAACCGCTGGACCTAAACTGCTCAAACCTGGATTAATTTATAATTTAGATACTAAAGAACCCATTAAACACAGTTTTTGATTTGTGAAACCAATCTCTGATTTGTGAAAACGTGAAATAGGATTATTTTGACCGCATTTTGCAAATTGAGTGTCATGGTTTGAGTTTCTTTTGTATTGGGTTTTGCTTTCTGTCTTGTTCTGTCATGGTTATGTTCTGTTTCCTGTTTTATTTTGAAAGGTTTCCTGTCTTGTCTTGTTTCTTGAGTTTTACTTCCTTTGGTTCCCATCTGCCCTGATCGTGTTCACCTGTGTCTTGTCTGCCCTGTCTGTATTTAAGTCTTGTCTCTGCCTTCCTCCTGTGTTGGTCCATTATCCCTGTTCGGGTGTTCATGTCCTGTCATGCCATGTTCCATGGTTCTTGCCACGCCACGCCACAGTGAGTTTTTGTTTTGTTCTGCCATCCTGCTCTGCAGCGCCTTTTGTTTGTTCACATTAAACCCCTTTAGCCCCTGATCCTCATGCCTCCGCCTCTGCATCTGGGTCCAACCGGCTCTCGAGCCACCCACCACCATGACATTGAGTCCACATTAGACCGGGTCCTGTTCAAAAACCGTTGGACCTGGACTACTCAAACCTGGATTAATTTATGATTTAGATAGTAAAGAGTAGATTAAACACAGTTTCTGATTTGTGAAACCATCCTCTGATTTGTGAAAACGTGAAATAGGATGATTTTGACCGCATTTAGTGCATTCAGTCCATTTAGAAACTGTGTTTAATGTATTTTTCAGTACCTAAATTATAATTTAATCCAGGTTTGAGTAGTCCAGATCCAGCTGTTTTTGAACAGGACCTGGTCTAAGGTGGACTGAATGCACTAAATGCGGTCAAAATCATCCTATTTCACGTTTTCACAAATCAGAAACTGTGTTTAATCTACTCTTTACTATCTAAATCATAATTTAATCCAGGTTTGAGCAGTTTAGGTCCAAGGGTTTTTGAACAGGACCCGGTCTAATGTGGACTCAATTTGCAAAATGCGGTCAAAATAATCCTATTTCACGTTTTCACAAATCAGAGATTGGTTTCACAAATCAAAAACTGTGTTTAATGGGTTCTTTAGTATCTAAATTATAAATTAATCCAGGTTTGAGCAGTCCAGGTCCAGCGGTTTTTGAACAGGACCCGGTCAAAGGGGATCTTAGTGCGAAAATAACAGTGGAATGCTCATTTAGTGCACTCGCGAATCCGAAGCTGTGAATCGGAAGCCAACTTCAGCGTCGTGCTCTGGCTGCAGTCTTCCTGTTGTTTTGTGCAGAGCAGAGCTGCTCAAAGAGCCTCCGTGTTCTCTGCTGCCAACTAGCGGTCGGAGGGTGAAGTGGACAACAAGAGTCAGACACTGAAGGACGCTTAGAAATAATTAAATAAATATCGATCTGGCAGAAGTTTTAATTGATACAAGTATTGCCAAATGACGTATTGCAATATATTGCCAAATCGATTTTTTTTTCTTACACCCCTATGGTTAATGTTCTACGTTGATTTCCATGTCCTCTGCACGGTTTTATTCGTACTTCTCCCGTGGTTTTAACGTGGTTCATTTGTGATACATCTGTGAAAATTTCACGTGAAGACCACAACTTTTCTCACTTTTTCCACCTATATTCACATATGGCCAATTGTCATCCATGCAGTAAGTGCAAAACATCATGTGGTTGGGATGAACGGTTGGTTCATCCGTTCATCCCAACCACATGATCATGTTTTTTTCTTTTATTTGCATCTCCTCCATTTGTTAAACTCTGGACATTTTCCTTTTCTTGAACATCACTCTGTGTTGAAAAATAAAACGAAGTGAGTTTAGTAGACCACCTCAGAGAATGTTTTGTGATCACCTTATAGTGCAGGAACAATGTAAAAAAAATCCTTTCACGGCCTGTGGGTGTACTCTGAGTTATGGTGATATATATATTATGGCGGAACATGAAAACATTACACGGGAATACAAAAACAGTCATAGAAAATTATTGAGTGGTTTGTAAAATCTGGCTGCAGTGTATTTTTGTGGTTTGGTGTTTTCAGTCCTCACAGGAAATGAAAGACACTCCTATTATGAACTCAAAACTGCGATTTAAAGGTCTTTGCACCGAAAGGCCTCAGTAACAATTGAATTTGCACGCTCTCTGAGGTGCAGGATCAAGTCGAAAGCTCCGTTTGTGACTCTGAAGTGAAGGTTTGTGAAGGTAAGAAACAAAAAAGCGTTATTTTTTTTTTCCTTCCCTGTATTCTATGAGGTGTTTCCTCCCTATTTCATCATCCAATCTTCCACCCAACTGCGAGCTGTACCCTGTGGCCGATTTTCCCATTTACTTGCCAATCTCTAAAATATGATGTGCACACATGCATGGATCACACTATGATGAGACACCTCAAATATTTTCCTGTTAAAATTGATGACTGCACTTCCCACAGGGAGAGCTTTGTTTTGTGTGCCCCCCCCCCCCCCCCCTTCATGCTCTGCTCCACATTCATCAAATCAAAAAGTGAAAAAAGCTGCAGCATCATTTCCCCTCTGGCGGAAACTTCAGCTCTACATGGGCACGGGAACTGCTTTCATACGAAATGAGACGCTATTGGTTAGCCAGACAATCACCAGAGTCATTTCAGCCACTGCCCCTGTCTGTGCACGTGTGTGCGCACGTGACAGCGAGAGGTGATGATGAAGCTTCAGAGACAATTTGTGTCTTTGACTCTCTCCGGGTAAAAGCTCAAATGAGCTGTGAGACGCTGGTGTGTGTTTGTCAGTGTTGTGTGTTTAATCTCATGTGTGATCAAGAGTCCTGAGGCAGGCTTCCTGACAGAACGGGGGCCCCTCAAAAACTTTGTTTTTAGCTCTTATCCAAAGTCATGCTGCTCAGATAATCTTCTCCTGCTTTTCGTGTGGAAAAACAGACACTTGGATGAACTGCTCTGTGGTTACATGAAGCGCCGCAGAGCTGGACTGTCTTTGTTGTGGTCCCTGGGGATGTTCAGGAGCGGCCATCATGCAAGCTTTTCTGCCAGTTTACAAGGAAACGGCGGTTGAATATTTGATTCTACTTTTATGAGACATTAAAGGAGCAAAATGAAGACCAGAGCATACAAAAGGTTATCTGGATGTCACGAGCAGCAACAGATCCAGCAAGAACTAAAACTGAAGGAGCAGTGTTGGGAGAAGGAGGCCACTGTTCATAAGAAATTCATAAAGGAAAAGCCTCTTGTACTTAGTGGGAAATGACAAATGTGTCCTTTTCTTTTTTACAGGGGCGTGGGGGTTCCCAGACCGTTCCAGAAAGGGGAGGTGAAAGGTTGGTAGAGCTAGACAAAAATACAAAAGAGAGAAAAACACTCATAAAAGCAGAGGAAAGATACATAAATCAAGACAATGAACAGCAGCCTGCACTGTGAACTTTTGAACAAAAGTTTTCTTTTCCTGTAAAAGAAGAAAATGATTGCAAGCACATAAATGACACTTTTTAGGAAAAAAGTTACTGATGGGGCAACTTTGGGCTGGACCTAGGTTGTCCGGGCCCCTGGAGGGTCATAAAGAGGAAACTTCAGGGAAGCGCAGGTGCAGTCGGTTCTTAAAGCAGAAGGTCCGGTACGTCCACTAAGGCCCAACCCCCGGGTACCAGTACCGGTACGTGGGTCATTTGGTACTGGGCCACACAGAAAGAATAAATAACTTACATTACTTCCGTGTTATTTACTCCGTAATCTGAAAGATGTTTTATTTTGAAAATTTCCCGATTCCCTGTTCCATCCGTCTATGACAATCGGTCACGTGATAGGTTACCGCTAAAATAAAACCCAGGAACTAGCAAAATGAGTAAAAAACAAACCTCTTTGAAAAGTTTCTTTGCCGAGGGGAAAAAGGCCCAGCCAGGAGACAGAAGAGGAACCTTCCACTTCCCAAAAAACAGAAAGCTACATTTAATAGACAGGACTTTATTTTTGCACCACGACTGTCGGAAGGGGAGAGGATGATGAGAGCTGCGCTGTGTACTATGATGTCAAGCTGATCCCTGAGCTTTTATTATGACACGCATGTCACGTCTCTGTTCCTCCCTTATTGTAGCGTTGTTATAATAATCATTTGCCTCAAGACCGGTCCGTGAAAACCTTTCCTGATGTCTTACCGGCCCGTGGCGTGAAAAAGGTTGGGGACCACTGCACTAAGGGGGGTCATGCAAATGGAGACCCATCCGTATTGACAACATCTTGCACCAACATGGCGGCGTCTGTTTCATGAAAAATTTGCGACTGTATTGACTTCATGTTGACCAACAGGCCGAAACCCAAAAATCTCTAAAATCACAGAATTTTGATATAAAATATACCAAAAAAATATGATAAGGCAGTAAATATTTTTATGAATCAAATAAAAAATAAAACAGACACATTCATTATTTCAAATTTTCATATACCTTTGTTATTTGTTAAAAGACAAGATTGTGTGCAGACGTCAGCAGAAAATAAGTCAAGGCAAGGACAGAAAGAGATAAAAGCGTTGTCCAAAGTACAAACTTGACTAACAGGTCATTGTTTTGGCCCTGCTTGTCCTCTGGCCTCTGTGGTTCTGGGTCCTCCAAGCTGCATTGGACCCAGGGGTTGGGGGACTGTGGGGCGGGATGTGTTAGGAATGAGCGGGTGTTGTGTTTGTGTTGCTTGGATGCTGACACTCCAGCCAAAGGGAGGGCAGGGCGGACGGCACCTTCAGGGTTCTATTTGTTATTTAGAAATGTGTGTAAACAATTACAAACCTTATGTATAAAGCTGAGGGGAAGTCAGAGACTCCCTCATCCTTGAGTCCACTGGAAGAGATTGCTAGGCACAGCCGTCCACCCTCTTCCTGCTGCCTGATAGGAAAATGCTGCAGAAACCTCCAGAAATCTGTAAATGAGGCAGAGCCAAGGCACCAAAGAGAGATTAGCCCTTGTGCTATCCTAGGCATTTTAACATTGGGAGTTGGGTCATCTAGACCCACTAGACAGTGCGGTGAACCTTTTTTCTTCAATGATTTGTGGTCTTCACTGGTGTCCATGGATTACATGAAATCCTCTCCACCTTTATCCACCTTCGTCATGGTAGGGAGAACATGTCAATGGAAGGGTGGGATCATCTAAGATAGCACAAGGGTTAGAGCTGCTGGTTTGAGCCTCCTCCTTTTTGATCCTAGAAGTCATCTGGGTGACATCCCACACATCAAACCCTCTCAGTTTCCCAATCATTGCTGATATTCACTTGTTTTCATAGAATAAGTCATTCAACAGCAGCTCAGGTTTCAGAGTTTCTCAACTTAAACATTTGTGTTCAACACTGATTAGAATTCTGTTCTGCTGGGGCGGACTGTACTGGTGTGGGGCGAGACTCTGCCCTTTCAGAATCTAAGAGAGCAATAAATTGCATGATGGTCAGTGTCTGGACGCCCCATTATTGGGTCATCATCACAAAGACATCATATTCATCGCAACTGTGGTCTGAAAGGTATTTGTGAATTTTGCTCACCGAACAAGTTTTTCCTGCAATGTCTCCTAAAAGGGCTTGGCTGCTTCCAGAAACTTCCACACTTCCTCTGCTC